>CM045461.1:28253448-28637313 GCA_024666655.1 Dascyllus trimaculatus | reverse complement strand
TAATTTCTGACCATCAACTCACCGTTTAAAATCTCTCATAAGTCTTCTTCTAGCCGGGGTTGACATGGCCTAACTTGTGAATAAACGTATTGACAACAACGATACGTTGACAGGAGCTTATTTGATCGAAACGTTATTTTGAATTTAATGGTTATTTGATAACTTCACTATAACCCTGCTGACGGGAGCCTGACTCTTTCCGTCGTTCTCTCGATAACCCTCTGGTTAGCCTAGATAGGTTTACAGGACGATACCACATCATAGGTGGGGGAGGAAACAAATGAGGGCGCTGAATTAAACACACATTTCTGGTTTTCAAACATCAGCAGGCATACAGCGTCGTTAATAAAATATGTACTTCAAAATACACAGTTAGGTTTTTGCGAGAGGACTTTATGTAATACGGTGTTTTAGTTCATAGGATTTGTGTGGTCCTCCCTATGGTAGTTGAGATCGTCGTCTGTCGCGGGGCGTGGCCACAGTGACGCGGTGTTTGTGCAGCGCTGCTCTGATGAAGGTCGGTCTTGGTGACAGGTGTGCCCCAACACGTGAGGCTGCAGTGAGGCACATTTAGAGCAGTATCCCGGATAAAACGAGCTCACCAACACTGTGATTAATGTATACAGCCAAAATATTAAATTTCATGAGATCTCTATAGAAAAAAGTGGAATCTAATACATGAAGCAGAGGAAGTTTACAGACTTAACGTTTTCAAATATAGCTTCCTCACAGGGTATTTTTATTAGGGCATTTATTTTACAATGTATCTAGACACGTGAAGCCGTCCAAAAATAAACAGAAAAAAATAACCAAACTGTAACTTTTGCAAAACCCTTTTTAATTAATAATGCGTTACATTGGACGTATTAGCACTGCTTTAATTAACATCAAGTTGAGACAAACAAAATTAAAGTACTGGCAATGGTTCAACACTGATCCTTTAGTGTATTTTCATTGAACTTTACTAATAAGCTAAACAAACACTTTCTCCATAACAGTACAAACAAAAATTCACTTTTTACTCAGTTACAAATCTCAGACCCATCCACAACAATGGGTCTGCTGTTTAACAAATAACTTCAATGAACAACTGGACCACTCAGTGGCTTTAAGGCGAATGAATGCTTAATTAGGCTTACATGAAATTCAGGCAAAAAGGACAGCCTGTCTGCTAGATCCTTTGCATTTTAAGAGCCGTGATAGAAAAGCATGGTGCTGTAGAGGGTATGGTCATACAACTGCTCTGCTTTCACAGACTTCTGGTGCTCCACCTGGCTGCCTGCAGTGCTATTGATCTCAGGTGAATCACTGTAGACGTGCTGGCCGAAGAGGATTTCTGCTGCAGGGTCATTTGAGGTAAAAGCCTCACAGTGTCTGTCACCTGCCACTGCGAACGAAAGAAATAGTCAATTTGCATATATGTCATTAAGTTTTGATCATATTCCTGTTTCTATAAAATTATTGAGGCGAGGAAGAAAAAAAACACAGGGTCGATTTTGTTTTGCACAACTATTAAAAACAGGATAGCTGCAAAAATGTTTAGTAGTGACTGAATTTTGCCAAACAAGAAAAAAATTAGTTCCATAACCCTTTGGATTAGACACAAAAAATGATCAGTAAATTGTGAAATTTATTCCAGAGCCTTATGCAACCTCGCAAGTGTTGACCTGAGACCTTGTTTTAAATGGGTCACATCCTGATTCAGGGTAGTTCTGACATACAGTTTGCGTTGTATGACACAGTGACCTAGTTCTGTTGCATTTGTCTAGAAAACCTTAAGTCTTCCAGACTGTATGATGTAACCTAACACCCAAGATAACGAGAAAAGGAGATTAAAATGGGAGAAGTCTAAAAGAGTTGAACTACGCTAAAGTTTATAAGCCTTGATTTACATTCATCTAACAGCTTTTTTAAAAATCAGTTTTTGCAAAAAGAACAGGAACTGACAAATACATTAGAATCCAAAAAGAAAACAAAGGCCACCACAATCACGTTTATAAAATTTATCGACATTTAATGATTTCACACAGTCAAGTACAAAGCTAGACCTGCTCAGTACCAAGCACTGGATGTTCCAAATTGAAGGACTACACACTCAAACCTGCTGCCATGTCAGAGAAAATAAAAAGAAACCACCTTCAAGATGAAACGGTACTACAAAATACAGAACGTAGAATTTCCCAATATTTATAAAAGTTGGACATAATGTACATTAAGTTATTGTTTACTACTCAAGAAATAAGGCTTTTTGCAAAGTGTGGAAATCCATGCAAATTCTCTTGAGCAGTACTGCTTATACACAACTACTGATTGTAAAATGGCCAATTATCAATTTCAAAAACATACTGGGTATTATATGTAGCAAACACCTGTGCAAGCCCTGCTAGTTGCCTAAAAAAGTTGCTAACGCGCACACAGTAAACATTCACCATACTTCTGACTCAATGAACACAAAGGAAAAACACAGCAATAACCAAACCCAAAGCTCATTGACCACTATATCTTAGTACAGAACATCTACAAACTACAAGAAAGCTGCACAGTGAATCATTTATACTTTGCAAGCTACATTCATGTTGGGATATGCTTTGGCATAAAGCAGGGGTGTCAGCCTCCGGTCCTCGAGGGCCGCTATCCTGCATGTTTTAGATGTTTCCCTCCTCCGACACACCTGATTCAAATGATCAGCTCATCATCAAGCTCTGTAGAAGCCTGATAACGATCCTGATCATTTGAATCAGGTGTGTTGGAAGAGGGAAACATCTAAAACATGCAGGATAGCGGCCCTCGAGGACCGGAGTTTGACACCCCTGGCATAAAGTCATTCTTGAATATAAAACAGCTTCAGCTAATGCGAAACACATGTCCTCAGTGTATATATTAAAAAGTGCTTCAGCACTCATTAGTTTTACATAAATGTCACCAATTGAACTTTTTTTTTTTGTTGTTTTTTAAATCGAGAGTACTTGACTTACTAAGCTTTATTAAAAATGTAACAAACTGGGGAAAAACTGAAAAAATCTTTTTTTTCTAACCAGCTGCAGGAGTACATAAGTCAATATATAAGTCAAATTTGTAAATCTAAGAAATGCTACTGAAATTCACTGACATTCCCTGCGTAAGGCCAATATTCTTATCTTCAGGTGACTTATGAAGCTATTATGAAACAATGCAGTACTTAAAAAGCAATTATTAAGACTGCTTTTAAATTGTGATTATTTTTTTCTATTAAGCCAATATGAACTACATTTGCACTGCTGGTGCAAACACTGCTGTATAATTGTGCAAAACAAAATCACCCTTTAAATACAAAAGTAAAATGTAAGGATTACACAACAATACGTCTAAGTGGACGGATGCACTGTGTATATGTGTGTGTGTGTGTGTGTGTGTGTGTGTGTATATATATATATATATATAAACTGTATCGCAAAAGAAATATTAATAGTTTTATCCATCCAAGTATAATCAGGTACAAGGGAAAGTAGAAAATACACCACACACACTGCTATACATCTCTCAAATGCTGTTCACCCCCAAATCAAATGTAACAATGTATTCTTTTATGTGTGTACGAATGCAGAGAAAACATAGCCAAACAATACAAATGGGAACAATAGAGTGCGCCATTTCACACACAATCCCTCTACAGGTAAGCATAAGAGTTGGTGCAGCGACAAGGAGTCTGCATTGATGCCACAGTGATGACCTCCAGCTCTTTAGATGCAGGGCTTGACCTGTCCTGTCCCCCCTGGTCCTCACACTGATCCATGGGCCCCGGCCCTTGTGGTGACGCAAACCCATTCAGCCCAAATGCAAAGGTTCCTGGCCCACCTGAGGTTACAGTCGCTGCCAACTCCATGTTCATGCTCTCCATCTGGGTGTCTTCAGCACCACCTAGTGGCCCATTCCCATTCAGCAATACAGGTGGCGTGCAGAGACCTAAGACAGGGAAAATACAGCTGTCTTTAGAAAACTAAGCCAGAAAGTTCCTACTAAAGGCCTCTCTTTCTTTAGAAATTATAGTGACACTGTTTTTTTCCTAAAAACAAATGCTGACACTTGTTTTTATGGCTTTAAATAAAAATTTCTGCTGCTGAAGACTTTTTTTAAAGATGGTTCAGAAGCTTCATTATTTTAATGCAAAACTGCATTTTCTCTATTCCTTTTTATTCACTTTTGAGTAACTGTGATTTCTAAATATCAAATCCAATGCACTGCAGGCCTTTCAATACTAAAAGAAAATGTAAATTGAATTAAATAAGCTATATCTGTCGAGCAACTCTTTCTTCCTTTATCACACATTCATACATTTTACACCACTCTATGCAGTCTGTCATAAGTGAGACACAAAACCATGCTGAGCAGTTCTGTTGCTTAAAATACTGTGCAGTTATCTTAAGAATATGTGTTGCATTTAGTTTTTGCAGCATTTTTGGCTAATAGTACCAACTTACTGACATAATACACATTTAAGATAACATCTTCTATTTGTAGAAATTCAAATATTGCAGAAAACAATATTGAACAGGGTTATTCTATATACCATTGGTTCCCAAACGGTGTGCCGCGGCACACTGGTGTGCCGTGAGGCAAGTCCGGGTGTGCCGTGGGATTTTGTGACAACCATACATTATTATTACAATATACAATTACAGAAAAATAACTATTTTTAAAAAATTTCCTATATCACTACTTTGTATGCACTCATTTAATAATACAGAGGCAAACTCTACCTAAAAACAATTCTTAAAAAAAAAAAACCGTTAAAGAGAACTCCATATTTGGCTGATCACGCAGTTGCGCAGGTGGGAACTATAAGACTGTGGCACATCCAACGTTAAAACAGTAACATAACGAGAGGAAAAATGAAGCGCTTTCTTGTTATACTCTTGTTATATAATATGTTATATTTAAAATATGACATGACGGGGAGAGTGAACGGATTTATTGCTAAGGTGAAAGCACAAAACCCACATATTGTGACAAACCACTGCATTTTGCATCGAGAGGCATTAGTTGCCAAAACCATGCCCCCGGAGTTGACTGAGGTGCTGGATCAGGCTGTGCAGATGGTGAATTACATCAAATCAAGGCCCCTGAAATCTCGCCTCTTCTCCCAGCTGTGCGCCGAGATGGGAGCCGACCACCAAAGCCTGATCCTCCACACAGAGGTACGTTGGCTGTCACGGGGGAAAGTCCTATCCCGTCTTTATGAGCTTTGGGAAGAGCTTTTGGAATTTTCACGTGAACACGCTGTCCCACATAAGGACAAGCTCGCGGATGAGAGGTGGTGCGCCAGGCTGGCTTACCTTGCTGACATATTTGGGCATCTCAATGAGTTAAACGCCAAGCTTCAGGGCAGGAATGAAAACATTTTATCATCCACAGACAAGATTCGGCAGTTTATGACCAAACTTATCCTGTGGCGCGAGGCTTTGGAACAGGGCTCCATGGTGGACATGTTCCCGCTGGCATCAGCTGCGCCACAGACGGCTCGGGAGCGCGCTGTATATGCCGAACACCTTCAGACCTTAAAAGAGAGGTTTGAGCGCTATTTTCCACGTGTGGCTGACATCGAAGACTATGACTGGATCCGAGACCCATTCAACCAGGAATCCTCAACAGAAAAGCTCACAATGAAAGAGAGAGAGGAGTGCGCAGAGCTCCGTGTGGACCGCACACTGAAACTCAAATTCAGTGAGCTCCCATTGGATCAGTTTTGGTTGGCTTCTGCATCAGAGTACCCAAACATCTCCCACCACGCGATTGAGCAACTTCTTCTTTTCCCCACTACTTACCTGTGTGAGTTGACGTTCTCTACTCTGGTTTACATGAAGAACAACAGGAGGTCACGACTCTCTGTTGAACAGGACTTGCGAGTGGCCCTCTCCTCAGTACCACCAAGGATCAAAAAAATCTGTGCGCCCCGACCGGCACATGTGTCTCACTAATTTGTAATTAGGCAAAATGTTTCCAATAGCACACGTTTCAATGCTGATACAAACTGTTACATTTATAATTTGTAGTTCAGGACAATGGACAGTGCAGCTTCCTTGCATTGACAGTTCTTTGTGCTTACTTTTGTGACCTGTCTGGTTTAAATGGGTGTGTTGCTGCTTTGATGAAGCCTAATTTGATGGAGTTTTAAATTAATTTTTGAAATATTTCGTTAATAAATATTTAATAAGTAATATAGTTGTCTTTGCCACATTTTATTTGGCATTAGTAAATAATTTTGCACATTTACAGATATTTTACATGATATGAGTGATAACACATGTTATAAAGGCTACTTGACACAATAAGTGTGCCTTGAGATTTTTACTTGTCCTTTGGTGTGCCTTGGGCACAAAAAGTTTGGGAACCACTGACCTAGATATTATAATTCCCTGTTGTAACGTAAAGAACAGAAACAGCCCATAAGTTAACGTGCACAAAGTAACCCTGAATTTAAATCCTGTACTGACGACACTCTCAGCTACATGGTCAAAGCTAAAAGACAGACTCCGTGTCTTCAGTCTAATAAGTCCTGATCAGCTGAACCAGTGTGAATGTTACTACGAAGCTCTAGTCATTCCAGCTGTGTTCACCTATAGCTCCTGTGTCATTAGATTAGCCACCTAATGCTCAAGTGTTGTACCTACTCACCGGAGCACGTTTAATGATAATCAACACAGATCTGTGTTAAGTTTGAAATCAGGTTACTTTTATTTGGAGCTTTATGCTGTCTGATCCGCCGTGATCAAAAAGAGACAGATGTGTGCATGCTGCAGATCCAGATGTTATCTGACTGCTGTGACTATGTTTATGACAGTTGCTGCGAGTTTCCATAACTGTTGCTTTAAATGTTTTGAACAGATGATCAACTTTGCTGCGATGTTCCAGAAAGTTTGATTTTAAGCTGAACCCTAATTAATAAAGTACAATTGCTGCGAGTTTCCAGAATTGTTACCAAGCTTTGAATCTATAGTGAACCTTGCTGCGCTATGCCAGAAATCTTCATACTATATGATACTAAAGAATTTACCTGCACCAGAGCTGCAGTAGCCTCATAAACTAAGCCCTGATTATAATTGTTCTTTGCATGTGTAGGACTTGATCCACACATGTTGTTGTCTCATCAAAGAGAGAAGCCCTCAAATTTTTTTTAATGAGCAAAGAAACAGTTGAAGTTACAGACATGACTACCTCTGTGTTTTAAGTGAGACTGACCTACACTAGTCTCAGCTGTAAGGGTCTATCAGGGCGGAGCCAAAGCCTGACATACTGACGTCACACACACACACAGACCCTCACAGAGCTTCACTTTCTGCAGTTAGCAAGCAGAGAACTGTGTGATGCCAATGCTATTAGCATTTGTAGCATCTAACTCTAGAGACAGCAATCTCAAACTGACCCCACCTGTTCTCTTTAATTCTAAGTGTGTATTTGTTGTGTTCTAAAGTGATTGTCCTGTTAAGCAGTTGGTATATTGTGGTGGTATGGGACTGAGTTGATGTGAACTGTTTTACAGTTAAAGTAATCTTCTCCTGTACCCCCCTTTTACTCTCACTTTCAGGCTTTCTCACACAAAAACGAACCTCAAAACAATCACACTTAAAGACACTATAAAAATAGTTGTCAATACAATTGTTTCTTAGCGTAACCACAAAGTTACATAAATTAAAAATAAATAAACAACTAAAATTAATACGGAAACCTGAAAGTAATACCTACTATAAGTAGGTTTACAATTATTGGCTGTTGAAGTATATGGTGTCAGTCCTTTACCTAATTTAGTCAAACAATTTTTGTTAGAATTGCTAACATTTATTTGCACCTGACTCACAAAATGTCAATGCCACCTACCATGATGAGTCCCCCTTTCCCATGGGAGGACATGAATACCTGGCTGAATGTCATGACAGGCAACGTCTTGCCAGGCTATGAAGAGAAACGACAAACCAGGAATCCAGAGGAGCTCAATCTGAATTATGACTCCATCATTCCGCATCTTATGACCCAGATGAAGCGGAGTAAAACAGATGCACTTCTGTACGAGATGGAAACCCGAAGACGACTGGATGAGCACCTGAAAGAGGAAAACATTTCCAGAGGAGAAATGGAGAAACTAAGAGCCATGTTGGAACTGCAAGCTTCAATCAATCAATTGACAAAGCCTGCAAACACAGCCACAGATGGCATGTCACAGAGACTTGAACAAGTTGAAACCCAGATGAAAAAAGAGCTCCAGGACAAGAAGAGCCTCATCGAAGCTCTACATGAGGCAGTTAAATGCCTAACTGACCTTAAGCAACAACGCCAAGCCGACAAGGACGAGTTGAACATGGTGAAGAAGGAATTGAAGCTCACCCAAGACCAACTCCTGAACCTTCAGCAACAACAGCAAGCTGACAAGGATGAGTTGAACATGGTGAAGAATGAACTGAAGCAAGTCCATGACATGGGACTGCACTGCCGGGCAGAGTCACTTTCCCCAAGCCACTGTGTGTCGCCGATCCAAAGCCAGATGCCTGGTGCTGACACAGAAACTCACCAGTGCAATGTGCTGCAAGGCCGACACTCAGATGGCATCGATATTAACTTGAGAAGAAGCAACTCGAACAATGGAGCAACTGAAAGGAAAGTCTACAGCTCCTCATCACAAGTAAGCATGTCATACAAACAACTTGATAGATTGGCCCGAAACATCGATACTTTCAAACCAAGTCATTCAGGGGACCATGACATCCACGCTTATCTACAATATATTGACTTCCACCTTAAAATGCTGGACCAAGCAACCAGCCTTGATGCTCTCCGCCTAATCAGAATAACCTCCAGTCCTGAGGTCTGCAGCTTCCTTGACCGCCAGCCAGACAAGGTCAAGGCCAACTACAAGCTGCTATGTGAAGAACTGATAAAAGAATTCTCTGATCCAGAATCAGAGCACGATTTGATGGCTGCACTGAATATCAGGCAGGGTAGAAAAGAAACTCCTCAAGCCTACTACAGCCGTCTTCGTAAATCCTACTTTGGGCCCAAAAATGAACCAGAGATGGAAGAAGACACAGCCTTCAAGACCCTGTTTCTGCAGAACCTCCATCCATCCTTGAGCCACTACCTGGGTGTGACAGTCTGCCCTAGAACCATGACCAGCCAGCAACTACGTGACCTGGCTATAAAGGGTCACAATCACCACAAGAAGATGTCTAAAAAGCAAGCTGAGACAACAGTCTTATGCAACAAAAGACAAGACTCTGACTCATCCTCTGACGATGCAAGCTTATGCATCCAAATTCCTACACAACCTCGCAGGTATAATGAAGGATGGAGAAGACTAACCCATCGTTATGACCATGGTCTTAGAAAAACCATGAGCCATCAAGTTTTCAGCGAGACCCGTGGAAAGACCGAGAGTACTCTGAAAGACTGAAGACCAAACATCAACGAAACACCAACAGGGGCTTCAAGGGTGGCCAACCCTCAAAAACTCCCCGAAGGTCAAAACAAAATCAGCCACAATGCCACCGTGACCAAAGGTGGAATTATGAACCAGCTTTCAAGAGGAATGATCAAACGGATCATTTGATCTGGGAGATTCTTCAGCTGCGAAAAGAATTACTTGAAGAAGAATCCACCAAGCAGATTCATGAAGTCCCGAAGAAACCACAATTAGGGAAAACAGGAAAAGGGCACTCACCTCCATAATTATTAACCAGGAGTGCTGTCAAAACCTGCTGAAGACAACTGAAAGAACTAATATTCATTGACATAAGTTAGACTGTCCACATCTCCACTGAAGAAAACCAAGTGGGGGACAAAATCTGAAATTTGAGTCATAGCATCAAATAATGAAGCACCAAACTTGCCTGATTAGACAGGTGGTGGCAGTGGGCGTTCCCCTGCCCCGTTTTTTTGTTTTAGTTTGTTATTTTCTGGTGGATAACCGGGGTGGCTCACGCGTGCCCGGGGAACACTGAAGATAAACAGGTGAAGATAGACAGACATCTCACTAGTTATGACAGGTATCAGGCAAGTTCTGGTTCGTTTGTTTTGCTATTCTGAGGAAAGACATCATATACTCAAACTGAATTCAACCCCAGAATTTAAGATTAACAAATGTATATGTATAATAAAATACATCCAAGAGGAAAGTAATCAACTACTTAGATAAAAATTTAAAAAAAAATAAAGATTTAAACTATATTCTGGTCCCTTAACCTTACTAAGTGGGGGTCTAACTAATCGATGATAATCAATCATCTTAGTGATTTTAAATGCTCACTCTGCATTATGTGACAAGACCTATACTGTCTCATATCAACTCTGATCCCAATTTTTCGATTTTGGTTATACCACCCGTGTTAGCCGATTGAAAATGTTATGCTTAGTCTGTGGGCATCTATGTTCTGCATTAATTTCTCCAGTGTTTGTTGACAGCCTCCGCCGAGGACGATCGTCGTCATCAAACAAAGTGGGGGACTGTAGCGTACAACAGAGCAGAACATTCCAAGCTATCAAACAGATAATCCAGAGACGGTTTCTCAGAGCTGTAAATTGGGTAAGAAACCATTTCAGGAGACAACTAACCCAAATCACCCCCTTTTTGGAGACGACAGGATGCCCCCCTCCTGCACCAGAATCTGATAAGGGTCATAAAAGTGTCAAAAGGTGACGAAAACCATACACCTCGGGAGAAGACACGAGATGGCCCTCCTCCTAACACAAGGAACTCTTTGATGATTCGAACCAAACACTTCTAAATAATAAAATCAAAGAATTCAACATCTCTGGAGTGATGATCCCAACATCTGGACTCTGTGATACCAGGTTGATCAGGACCAGCATGGAAGGAGAACACATTGAATCTGAAGTGTTTATTGAGATGCAAACACAAGAAACCGACACCCCCCCTCCTCTCTATCACAGATCGCAACCATAAAGACAGAGAGATCTTTTATCCTCAGCATATATACTTTTAAGTTGAACTTTTCTTATAATTGAATGTATATGCTTGTATCTGTAGTCACATTAATAGTTTACTTTCATGTAGCCTAAAAGTCTACTATTTGTAAGCTTATTCTCGTGTTATATCTTTTATTATTATTATCTCAGGAACCATGTGAGATAAACATATCATGTTTGGTGTCGTTTTAATTGCACATTTAGTGAGATTTCAGATCTGTGATCATCATAAACATTTAACAATCGAATTTGCATGTTTAAGAAATAATCTTAAAGTATGCTCTAAAGGTATTTGGCCTCTGATCTCTCCTGGACAGTGAGACTCAAGACCTCCCCCTGGGATGGACACAGCCACGATTGGTCAGATGCTGATTTGAATTTAGCTCCAAAACTTTCTATATAAAAGGAAAGTCACTGGAATGCAACTGAGGCTTGTTTCTTTCAAAAGGGGTTTTATTTTGTTATTATTCAAGGGCTTTTTACTTCTTTTAAGGGTTAGGCTTTTTATTTAAGGACTTTTAGCTAAGTTTCTTTGGGTTTGTGTTTTTGTTTCTTAAAGGCTTGAAGTTAAACCTCTTCAGTTAACTTTGATAACGCAACAGCACGGACATTTTCTTTTAACTATGAGCTTCGACTCTTAGTGTTTGTATTACATTTTTACAACATGACTACACCAAAGGGCCTCCTTATCTCTGCGTTCCTGATCCGACTCATCCAGCAGATCATCACAGCTGGACATCCTGCAACCTTCCTCACTCCATCAAGGGCTACGCAAGTATCGTTTTCCTTCTGCTAAACGGGTGAATTTATAAATTACGATTGGCTTCCAATTCCAAAGTGATTCTAAATTCATCACCTCTCTATCAACTGCTTCCAGTGACGATCACAGTTAATTAGCTTATCTGCATTCATTCATTCATTCACTGTCTGTTGTTACGTCATTGTTGTTTATTGTTTGTGTGTAGTGTTAGTTAATAAATGTTTGTGTATAATTATCATCGGTTCTGCTGTGTATTTCTTTGTTTGGGAACTGGAGGTCAATGAAATCAGAATTTACGATTTTCAGCTAAGAGACTGATCAACTTCATTCAATTAAAGTTTCTTTGAGACTTAATCTAGAATGATAATTTTTCTCAGTAATCTGAGATGGTGCCCCTTCATTAACGAGTGCAAATTTTAATTGTAAAGTGTAGTTACGCTACATTATATTGGTGCATACGTACGCTATACAGCATAGGTGTCAAACTCTGGCCCGCGGGCCAAATTTGGCCCGCAGTGTAATTATATTTGGCCCGCGAGGCAATTCCAGATGACTACTAAAGCTGGCCCGCCGGTATTATACAGCGCATGTATCGCTAATACTACAAATCCCAGAATGCTCTGCTCTGTTTTGGTGCATCAATCAGGACAGGACCCATAAACACCCTCTCCGCTGTTGACAGTAGTCATAGCAACCGCACGCTACTACTGACCCAACCAACTCCACCCCTCCGCCGCCACCTGACTTAGCATCTGCACCAGCGGCACACCAGGACACTGCTACTGTACCACCGCCAGCAGGAGATATTCACGCTAATGCCGTCGGACTCCGACGAACCCCTTTCGCCCTCGCCCCCGCCCTCGCCGCCACCCCCGGTCCCAGCCACCGCGGCCGCACGACCCAAATATTCAGATATTTGTCAGTAACTGGACCAGAATATCCGGAGCTCACCTATTGCTATTCAGACCAGCCCCGTCTAGTATCTGGAGCCAACGTGGATATAACCAAAGAGAACAACATTAGACGACACTATGAAACACCAGGACAAGTACAAGGACCTGGACATGAGTCAAAGGCGCCAGAAAGTAGAGGAGATGAAAAGAAGTTTGGTTTCACAACAGACTATGTTCAAAAAAGCCACATCACAAAGTGAGGCTGCTGTAAAGGCTAGTTCTATTGATATATAATATCAATAAATTTATATATTTTATAATAAATATAAATATATAAATATTTTCTATATTTTTCTATATTCTATATTTCTAAATTATCTCTAAATTTCCTGGAGGGCACTGCCTGAAAGGATCAATAAAGTTCTATCTATCTATCTATCTATCTATCTATCTATCTATCTATCTATCTATCTATCTATCTATCTATCTATCTATCTATCTATCTATATCAATATAATAATGTTGATAATTATAATTATAATATATATTATAATATAATATAATATAATATAATATAATATATATATATATATATATATATTATATTATTATATATTATAATAATATAATGTTGGCCCGCGACTATGTCCAGGTTTTCAGATTTGGCCCGCTGTGTATTTGAGTTTGACACCCCTGCTATACAGACAACAAGATCCATATGTTAATTTATCACCTTACCTGTGGACGGCTACTGGCTAACTGTTAATGCTACTTCTACTCCTTATGCTAAGCTAATAAACTCGCTCACCTAGCTTAATGTTAGGTCTGCAGGCACGACAGAGCTATTGATCTTTACATGTAGCACTTGGTAAGAGGCAAATAAACGTATTTTACTAAATTTAATTTCAGATTTTTCTTTTAGATCGGTACAGAAAGAGAAGGATGACTGCTGTAAAAGAAGGCAGAAGAACTACAACCCACACCAACACATGTTAGCGTGCACCTTCTTCAGAGTGTGGAGACAAAGAAACAGTAAATATAGTTGTAGTCATCACAGGTGTGCAGCGCTGTACCTGCATCATTTTCTCTCTCTGGCCTCTCAGGGCGTCACACAACAAATACTGAGGGTGATGTAGACAAAGGCGGGTCAAATCCACAATAAGAAATGAACAGATCAACAGCAGTCAGTGAGATAAAACCATAATCACAGATACACTCGTGCAACAGCAGTATCAATATGTTTCTTCAATGAGGAAATGGCGCTGAGCACAGGAAAAAAATCGTTATGGAGATGACATATGGTGACCCTAATTTGCAACTCAGGTATTGACTATAAGAAAGGTGAAAGGTCAGAATACCCATTGAGAATAGGGGCCTTAACTACGAAGCAAGCTCAGTATATGCAGCATTTTTCACAAGGAGAACCAACTATAATCCTAAACCAGTATTAGCAGCTTGAAACATACTACAGGCTAAAAGCAACGCAACTGTCCGGTTACGCTGCTGCAACCAGAACCAGGAAGCATGTCAAAAACTGCCCACTGTGAACATGAGTTAACAGGCCTGTTGATATCACGGCCTCACGTAAAGAACGATAGGAAAATGTTTCAGTTTTGTAAAAAATGTTTAGATATCGATTTGTTATTCAGCATTCAATTAAACTATCAGTACAAAGCACAAGATTGTATAATGAAATCAGAAGTGTTGCACCTTCATGATGCTCACAGAAAAGACAATATAAGAAAAACTCATCAAGTAGCATGACAGTGTACTCCAATAAGAGTTGAACCACCAGATTGAAAACCCAGACTTAACCCTGACGTTACCCCTTTGTTTGATTTTAAACCCACCTTTGGCATCAAAGCTTATACCTTTAATACCTTAGGGCTGATTTACTCACGTGTTTCAGTTCCCACCACCACCCAAACACAGGAGGCAGGCAGACAGGTGTGAAGAACAAAAAGCCAGCTCTATTTAAGGTGATGCAAAAATTGCAGCGATCCCGTCAGGGAACAAAAACATGGGAAACAGAAAAATCTCAGCCTGTTTCCCAGACAGATTCAAAAGCGGAACTAAACACAAACCGGCATGACAGAAAGAACACAGGCAAACTGACAGAGAGGGAGAGAAACTAAACACACGAGGAGGTACGAGCAACAAAACGCCAGTGAAAGCAATCAGACTGTCATAATGGGAGGCAGAACACTCCATAACACTAAGGGAGGGTGATCTGTCAAAATAAAACAGGAAACAAGCTATAAAACACTAAACTGTTGGTGACCAAAGGAGCAGGTCGGGTCAACAGAGTGGCAGAGACACAAGAGAAGAACAAAAGATGAGCTGAGGACAGTAACAAGTGTTTTCCCTTTAGGCATCTAGTTAGCATCACAGGAAGTTGATGGATAATGCTGACCTGGCCCAGTTACCACCAGCTCTACATTGATTAGCACATTTACACATTTTAGAATAGTGTCCTTCATTTATTTCAGGAACCTATTTAAAGCAAATTATATTAGCGAATTTATTGACCTGTTTTAATAAAGTGGGCCTCAGTCTGCCACTGATGTGACTGAAAGGTGCTTTGAAAAGGATTCTATCTCTTATTCTGACCCTCCAGCGGTCAAATCGCACGTCGGACTTGATTCATCATGTTTCATTACGCAGCTTGGAGCCCGTGCTGCTATCTATCTTGCTAACTTACACCGGGGATGATTGATTACTATGCTCGTGGATATCTTTCCAGTAAAACCGTTTCAAAGATTTTGAAGGATTACATGGCCAGAAACATGTGTATCATGCATGTACAGCGTGATAAATGGAGTGACCTAGTCGAGGTACTGCTGCTGCTCATAGGCTCCACTGGTGTCCTATAAAAAGCAAAGGCAGGATTTACTGTAGTGTTGGTAATTGAAACTAATTTGAATGACGCCCAACTGTATGAAAAAGTATTCCTCATTTATTTTTATGATAAGTCACACTTATTTAACAGATTGGAGCAATAGCTGTGGATGCTGGCTCCTGTAATGGGTTGCTAAAATCAGAGTGATCAGTCATTTCAATCACTTCTTAATGGATTCTTTCTTCGATTTACAGCCGCTTCCCTCTACTGCCCTACATACTGTACTGTAACAGCTGCTGCACGTCTGCGCTGTGCTAATCAAAGATGTGAGAGGTTTGGACAACCTTTGATCTGAGCTTTGGAGCAGCACTCGCATGACTCAAGATGGAGAAATCCACAATGAGCCACATGAAGCTTCACAGTCTGATGACAAAACAAGGAGCACAGATCATATCTTCTAAGAGACTTCTTTAAAACCCACCTGCACCTGTATCTACATTCTCATCCATTCTTTCATTTTATTATTTATTTATTCATTTGCTTGTAAGAAGTGTAACCATAAAAAAGCACATGAGCATCCACCAGACCTAAAGAGTCAACAAAGCTTCTGCTCAGACTCTAATTAATACATAAAAAAATAAACATATAAATGTCATATTTCCATCATATTGTCTACATTGTGTTCCAGCATTTGAAATTTGACTGGTGCTCTGTTAATTATATCACACTGTTGAACCTTCTTCTGCTGCAAAGGCACCTGTTGAGTTTTATCTATGTAGACCCAGTTCATAACGTAAGTCATGTCAGGGCATTTCACATAGTGATGTAAGGACCTCATCGTACTATGTCATAGACATAAACCCTACAAATACAGTAATTCCTTTTGAAAAGCACTTTGGCAACGGTGGAAAGAGAAATCTCCCTTTTAGCAGAAAACTTTCAGCAGAACCAGGCTCAGGGAGGGCGGCCATCTGCCTCCACCAGTTGGGGTGAGGATGAAAGAGAGAGGGAAAAGGATAGCAGAGATAAACAGACAAACAATGCACAAGAGAGTGATAAGCACTGAGGAGACTGGTGGGGTCAGTAACGGAAGATTATAAATGTTCCAGAGAAACCTGCAGACAGGATAAAACACAAACTACAGGAGAGAGAAGACTCTAAGTTAATACCATTTAAGAGTGGCATATACATTATATGTAATGTGTAACTAGAGGAGAGTAGAGGAGAGTGATGGTTCAGGGTTACCTCAGTCAGCCCTGAACGTTTCAAGTCTGACCTTAAAAGTAAAGAAGATGTCTGCCTCCTGAATCCAAACTGGGAGCTGATTCCACAACAGAGGAGCTGATAACTGAAGCCTCTGCCTCCCATTCTACTTCTGGAAACTCTGGAACCACAAGTAAACCTGCAGTCTGAGAGCGAAGGACTCTGTTGGGATGATATGGTACAACAAGGTCTTTAAGATATGATGGAGCTTATAGTCATTAAGAGCCTTGTATGTAAGATGAAGGCTTTTAAATGCTATTCTGGATTTTACAGGGATCCAATGAAAAGAAGCTAATATGGGAGACATCTAATGTCTGTTACTGGTTCCTGTCAGAACTCTGGCTGCAGCATTTGTCTGATTTTAGTGATTATTGTGCAGGTGAAAGAAGACCATTCTAAACACTACTTTCATTTGTGAGTTAAAGGACATATCCTAGTCAGATGTAACTCCAAGGTTCCTCACAGAAGTGGTGGAGGCCAAGGTAATTAGAGTACCTGTCTGGTTAGGTGGTGTGTTACTGAGGTGTTTGTGGCCAAATACAGTGACCTCAGGTTTGTGAGAATTTAGAAGAAGGTAGACATAGAAGATTTTACTGAACTATAGAGCTACGAGAGCCTTGAACTAATTCTTTTACAGACGTTTTTAGAGTTCCTACATACATTTTCTTTACATCTAATGTGTACTTTTTATCTTGGAGTGACAATGACCCTGGTAATGACAGTGACGATGTGGACAATGACTATCACTGTTATTCAGATTTTATCCATGGTTGCTGCATTCTGGTTCATGTCATGCACTTTAACACATCCACATCAATAGCACCACTTTTCTGTTTTCCAGAATGTGTTTCAGTGCATTATGATGTAATGTCACATGAATTCAGCTAACCTTTGGTACAGACTAAACCACAAACTCATGAAATGCAACAAGTGCAGCTCCTAATGTGAGAGCAAAGGTCCCAGATAATGGTAGTGAATGTAACTGTGCACATAGTGACTGAATAGACAATCACGTATGCTACCATTAGCTACAGTAACAGACAGGCTTAATGGCCTCCCTGCATAGAAAAGACCTCATTTGTTATATGATGCGAGTAAGATTGAAGACAAAGACCATAATGTAGGTGGAGGAGGAGGGAGGCAAGATGTATGAATGTATAATGTTTTGAAAAATGTGAAATAGAGTAAGAATGAAGTTATTATAGGATTCTACATCTTTATAAATCAGACTTGTGGAGCCTTTAAACCCATGTGGCTCTATTTCATGAAATTAACATTTTTTTTTTTAGTCCAAATGCTGCATGTTGGAAGATGAGCTTTCAACCACTTATGGGAAATGTAATGGCCTTAATGTAATGTTCTCTTTCAAAAAATCTTTCGTGGCCATGACAATATGTTTATTTCCACCTTGTACTTGTAAAGACATCTGCGCAACATCATGCATGTCATTTTTTCTGGCTTGTTTTGCTTTGTTCGTCCTACCCTCAGTCTGAAGGAGCATGAAAATAAGATCCCAACATGCAGAGCAATGCTGCAGTCCAGTTAACACATTGTAGCTGACACCTCTGTTCAGGTGGGAGCCAGTAGAAGGTCAGGTAAACAGCTAGCACACCCCAAGGCTTTCTTTCTATTTCTTATGTCAAAGACAACATTTATGGGAACTGGTGCTGCTCTTTATAGACCGATGCAATCTGTGAAGCTATCAACCCTGAGCAGAGCTACTCCCAGAGTCACTGCAGGTGGAAATGAGCTGACCTCCAGTGTCAGTCAGACCAAAGCAAGTCATTGGCTTTATAGTTTATCCATCACATCCAAGACGCCACGCCGTGGGGACGAAGACACGAGAAGAAAGTCTTGTGTCAGCAGAGGCAAGATCTGAGATATGAAGGTGTATCCTTGGGAAGGTACTAGTGGGAGCAGCTGTCACTCAGCAGCGAAGAAAGCATTTGTAATGTTGTCTAACCTTTATGGTAGAACGTCTGGAGGAAAGAGTGATGAAAGAGCCTCATCTGCATTCAGTCTTTATAGACAGCTGAAGGTTGATGTTGGCCCAAAATTGAGCAAACAAATGGACCATAAGTTAAAACTCACTTGTGAGATTTTCCTCAGCTTTCAGCCACACCTCACAGTCTTCCTCCTGGCATCCTCCAGGACACATCAGCATTTAACATGAGGAGATTTTACTACAGTATTCCAATGCAATAACAATCCACAATCAGTTCTTTTGCAAGCAGGCTGAAGTAAGTCTTTCCAAATCTTTTACATTGTGTTCAGTTTTGGTAAATGTGTATTTAGTTATTATCAGTGTTGCACCATTCACCGTTATATAATCCTGCTCTACTATTCACTGCCCTATGAAAAAGCAGCTTATCATTGTAAGATAGTTGCCGATGGTACTAAGAAGTCTCTTGAAACAAATCGTGCATATATTGTCCTGCAAGAGTAATTAGTTTAATGACAGCAAGGTAAATTCAATTTTCCCTTTAGGTTGGAAATTTCAAAGCCAAATTTTGACTCCGAATACAAAATGTAAACAACATGGCAGCATGTGAATATTTGCAATGTGAACAGTGCTTAACTTAATACCTCAGTCAAAGGAAGGTGGATAAATAACAGATACAAGACAGCGTCACACATCATAGTTGACATCACTTTCTACACTTTCCATTCAGAGTATTACACATAATAGCCTATGAAACAGGATTAATCTTTACATGTTTGAGATATCCTGTCATTTACTAATGTAACCTAAATAATGTCCATTTCAAGTGGGAGGCACAGACTGTATATGAAAGATGGATATAACAGCCAGCAGGGGGCGACTCCTCTGGTAAGCCTGATTGTGTGGAAGTCTAATCGAAAATGATCCTACCTGTCCCTGGATTTTAGTTACCTCAGTAAATATTTTTTAAATAGGTTTATAGTCTTAATTGACAGGGTCACATCTCCTTTAATACTGGATGATGGTCATGTAGAAAATTATGGTGTCATTTAAAGCAGAATAAACGATAAACAACAGCTGCTCTGTAGCCTTAAATTTGTAATTTGCCCATCGCTACCTTGTACTTTTGAAATCAGGTGTAACAACAGTGGGGACACTACGCTCACCAACATGGTAGCAGCCTGTCCATCCCATGGTAGCCTCACTCTGAAACATACTTTATCGTCTATTTTACTCTGAATGGAACCATAAATAACGAGATGAACATCATGCTGAATCAAAAAGTCTTAAATCTAGCGACTGAGAATGAATTTTTTTAGGATCATTTTCTCATAGTCCTCCATGCAATCAGACCTCTTTTTGAAACCACAGGAGTCGCCCCCTGCTGGTTGTCAGAAAGAAAGCACATTGAAGGCGCCTGCATCGGCTTCACTGTTTATATCTATGTTCTTTCCACCAGCTGCAACTTGAGTATTATCCAGCAAGCATGTCATGTTAACCAGATAGTCCTATGAGTAGCACTTCTGCAAGATCCTAAAAACACCTTCAGTGTTACGCAGAAAATGAGGGAATAAACCTGGCTGGGCTGCTGTCAGATGTGCAGGGCCTGAGTGAATGGATTGAACTTTTATCTGCTAGTAAAAGCTGTTAGATGTAGTCGAAAGCATCTTTAAATGCTAAGTGTCAGGAAGGGCTGTCAAACTCAACTATTAATCTTTTACAAGGTTCCACCCATGACATTTAAAGATGTCCTGCTCACTGTCCGTTTGACAGCGTGCTTTTAAAGACCTTGCTGTTCTGTAGGCTCGTTTTGGTATAAATGGGCATCAGTCCTATCAACCTATCATAAAGATGAATATGATGAGTACCTGATGTGTAACTCCTGTAAGGACGGCACTACTTGTAACCCAATGAGTCATATAATTATAATATAAAAGAGCACTGAGCATCACTTGACCATGGCTGGATTTTATGTTGCTGTTGAAGTTTGGGTTACAGTTTGTGCTGCTTTTTTGTTTGCAGCCACTGAGTAGTTATCACTGATGACAGCTACCCAGATGCCCCAGTGTTTGTTCCTAACACATGGCAGTTGCTGCGTCCTTCAACGATGCCCACAAAAAATATTTGTTTGCCAATAAAAATGTGTTCACCTGACTGCACACCAGAGTGGAAACATAACATCATTTCACATTTGTGGGTTGTTAACTTTCAGCCTGAAACAAAGGTCACACTTGTTTGATCTTAATAAGCCTCCATTGATTCAACCGAAATGTTGTAAAATCACTTTTATGATCGTCTTCTCTCCCTGGCTGCAGGAGCTGTCTGGAGCATCCGATCGACACTGAAGCTGCAAAATGGAACACATTTACATTCTACCCTACCGCTGACTGCTGTCCTCCAGGAATTCATACCAGAGGAAAGTACTGGCCTTTACCCTCGGAGGAAAGGCCGTCCATTTATTGCTGTTTGCTTTGGCTTTTAAGGCAGGCGATCATGAGCTGTTGGTGGAAAGGAACACATCGAGCTGCAACAGAGCCGCCAGAGTTGCGCTTTTAATAGACTTTATGGCTGTGATTTATCCCGCTGTGTCCTGTGTAATCAACATCTCACCTGAACACCCATTAGTCTGACTGAATGACAGGATGATACAGCAATATCAGAGGGGTCTTTCTTTTCCCGGCTGAGCGTCCCAGACATCACTGTGCCGCCTGCAATTTATACCAATCGCTGATGACAAGTCAGCTTAGAGCGCTCCATTATGCTTTTACCTTTCACAAATGATCCTTTCAGTCGTCTTTGTTTCCCTTCTGCAGCTAGAATTGCAAACTGATGACTTGTGCTATCCAATAATGAGGCCGCTCATGTCAGTGTAGTATTAAGGAAAGAAATAGATGGTGCAGGTTGCGACAAATTTGCCCTACATGTATCAACCAGAGCAGCAAGATGGAACAGGGCCTAATGGTTTGAGTATTTTCATGACACTGAGCCCATTAAGCGAGTAGCATGTCGTAGCAGGAGTCTAACAGTGTCATACACATTATGACTCTGATGTTTTAATGCCAGTAAAGACGAGGCAGCAGAAGGCTAATGGACTCTATCTGGAGTATGATTGTGTGATTATGTTCAGGGAATGGAAAGCATCATGTTATCATTTCTGGGATAAAAAAAAAACCCCACACTACATTCAGTTGTATTACTTAGAAACATCTTTATTTCATGAAAGTATCCTTTCTCTCTGGGTCAGGTAGGAAATAGACTTTACAAATACTTTACATGTCAGTTGTCTGATTGAACCACAACACAAACAGGATGGATGCCACTGTTAAAAGGAAAACATAGTTCATGTTTTTCCAGTGAAAAGAAGTTGATGGTTAAAAACGTCCACGGGACAGATGATTCACACAGATGTCAGCCCTCTTGCTTTAGGTCAGTAGTTACAATTATTTAGTTCGACGGCTTTAAATGCAAAAGAAGGAAGATGTGCCACTGTTCAGAAGTTCAGCGATCGAGGAGAGACACAGACCGAGCGCTGTGGATTCGACTCAAAGCAGATGTTGAACATCAGGGGTGAATGTAAGCAACCCTGCAGCAACATAGGCTCCATTAGTCAAAGCACACCTTAGCATGGAGGCTGTTCAAGATCACATCCAGTAACATGGGATGTCAGTAGAGTGCAAACAGCAATGTCATATCAGCCAGCAAAGGGACAAGATGCTGGTGAGGGCTGCTGTATCTGCTCACTGCTCCCAGCTTAGGTTTCAATTTATCACTTGGTGCAGGTAGACAAGGTTCAATCAACAAGATTCTCATTTTCAAATCACTACAAACATCTCCCCAAATGCACTTTAAAAGGACATTTCACCTAGACTTTATCTCATGCTGTGTTTTTGTGTTTGTGAGATGTCTGCCTTGTCCCCAATACAATGGAGGTGAAAAAACAAAAAAAGACACAAACAGGTTTTCACCAAAAAACCCAGCAGTCCTGACAAAAACTGTAGCCACTGAGAATTTTGGATCATCCCACTAATGAGGTTATTTTAAGGAGAAAGATGTTCTTGATGAATTATTAAAGATCCCCTCCAGTTAAAGTTAAGTTTTTTTACCTTGTTAACATGTCCAGATGGTGTTTTTTTTATAGGCTGGAAGACACTTTATGAGTGAAAAAAGCAGTCAGCACCATGTCGGAACATTCCCACCTTGAAACTGCAGTGTGCTGATGACAGTCTGAGAAACATGGATTCAGACTTCCAGGGTTTCATACATAACAAACCCAAAGAACCAATCCCGTCAGCTTGCAGGGTGGAGCTTTCTGCAGCTTTATACGTCTTTAGAATCGGTCTCTGATTCAAACATCTATGACTGAATTATTCCAATATTAAGGTAGAGTAGCTTTACAGTGTTTGAGCAGAGCTGTAGGTGAGCTGGTGTGCTTGAGCTGCCGTGAGGGTAAGTGGAGAGAGAGGCAGGGACTCAGGCCATTACTTTCTACAAAATGTGACTCTGATTCACAGAGAAGAGTTTTTTAATCAGCGACCGGAATGTACTTTTCTAGGGTTTGTCCTGTTCGCTGGCTGAAAGAGCTCAACACTCTGCACCCTATGAAAATATGAACAAAAAGACACAGCATGAGCAACAGAAGAGAAGCTCTTCAACACTTTCACATGGACATGACTAATTCACAATGTTCAGTAAACAGAGATGTGCAGCAAATACAAAAAAAACACAGTCAAATACAGTGGTACACGAGAGCAGACCTCAGTTCTGGGGAGGAGTATGACTAATGGTTCTAATATGTGAATCAGAGAGTTTAAATAAAAAAAAATAAAATAAACAATGCTATCTATTTTTACAACATTGCTGGCTAATTGATGTCTGCTTCCTGGAATTTTTTGTTGTGTTCTGTGCAGCTTGCCGTGTTCCTCCATTGTACTGTATTGTCTGTAATCACAGTGCATGTGATGCTGTGTATATGTTGTGAAAACGTTTTTCTTCTTTCCCCCTGTTTTTTTCCATTTCCATTTCATTAAATTAATAGTTTAGTTCAGTTTTTTGGGAAATATGCTTGTTTTCTTTCTTGCAGAGACCTATGTGATTCCACTCTTGTGGCTGTCGATGGGTAGCCAGGTAGCTTAGCTTAGCATGAACACTGATGGGAGAAACGGCCCTGCTCTGGCCTTAAGTAATAACCTAACCTTTATTGATCCCCTTGGGTAATTTCCTTCTCTGCATTTGACCCATCCTATTCGTAGTCAACCTTAACTATACACACTAAGACCAGGGCCTTGCTCAAGGGCCTACAGTGGTGGTGAGTGTGACAAGCAGTTGCTCTCACTTTCCCACCTCAACCTCTAGCCAGTCTGGGGTCTCAAACCATCGACCCACCGGTTACAAGTTCGCTTCAAAAACCACTAGGCCACCGCTGTCCCAATGAGCCTTTGTCTTTTATCTTTCATTATGCTGCATAATTATGGAAGTCTTTAAGTTTTTTTTAATGTTTTCTTTTAAAAAGCAGAGCCAGCAGAAGGGATGTGGGCAATATTTCAAGGAAAAACTCTGAATTTCACAGATTAAAGGTGTAAATTTAGAACAAAAAAACACCTCTAGATGTTCTCTGATATGTAAGTGATAGATTTACAGGAAAAAAATACACAAACTTAAGTGAAATACCCCCAAATATTTGCTGAGATCATAGAGTCCCAAATTATTTGTTATTATTTAATATTATCAAGGATCACATAGGTTCACTGTGTAAGATGATCACAGAGGCTGCCTGCTGTACTCATATAATATTCCTTTAATATGACCTGTCATTGCTGCTGAAAATACACCCCAGACTAAGCTGCTCTGTAACAATCCATTTTGACAGAGAATCGGGGCCGGCCCTTCCCAATGTGGTGTCCTAGGCGATATTTTACATGGCCCCCCTACATCTGAGATTTACATTCTCTTACAAAAGAAATTGAAAAGCATTGATTTGTAGTAAAATTAACTGGGCATTGCTTTACATTTAAATCGATGTGAGCTTTTCCATTTTAAGACTTAATAGTAATAACTAGTTTTAATATAATTATACTGAAGGTGAATTTTTTTTTTCCAGTAACTGTGCAGCTTCTGCTGGTAGCTTTATACTCAGGTTTCTCCTCAACAAAGCATATTTCCCAAAATGCTGGATTATTTCTTTACAATATAGAGTTCTGACCTCTGCGGGTCATAGTAAAAAACTAAATTGGGTGTCAGTAATCTCAGAAGCCTAACAGACAAAAATCAAAACTGCAAATCTGCGAGGCTAGACAATGCGGAAGGTAAGCGAGGGAAACAGAGATTTATTGATTTATTTGGGTAAACTGGGTGACATGATCCTTTAAGAAAGCAGGGTTTGGCAAGCTCCAGTGTACATGAGCAGAGGCTGAGCAGAAGGGTCCTGTCCTTTCTAAGTGTGAGATCAACAATCCGAGTGGCTCAAGAGGAGGAGAGGTGAGCCACGTGACAATAACATAATACCGAACAGCTTATCCTATTGTTATGTTATCGAATGTACAAACACAGTGAAGCGAAGAAACGACCGGAAGAAACACATTCAAACGTCTAGATCCGCTGGTTGCATTTATGACACTAAAAAACTGTTGAGGAGGCCAAAGAAAAAAATAAAACTGGAAGTCGAGAGTAAAATCTTTAGCTGCACGCCTTGGCAAACCTATTCCAAACTCTTTGGCATGTACAATCAGCGAAATTTACAGTTGACGATTTCACTCATCTTTTTCTCATCAATATAAAAATTGAAATAGAAAAACCAAAAAGTATCAAATTTCATGTCTCCTACAGTTTATCTTACAATAAAATGTTAACATCAAAGGGTTTCTGCCAAAAAGGCTATATATCAATGCTACAACAATCTAAGCCTTTATTTACACAGCAATGTGTCATTTCTGTACAGGACATACACTGTTTATTACAGCACACATTCATGGCTCATACATCCTAACAACACACAGGTTCCAAAAGCAGAAAAATAAGTTTTTAGGTACCACTTGTGGGGCCGACTAGGGTTGGGTTTTTGCTGTCTCTTTCCGGTGACTGAGCCCCTGTTGGTTTCCTCACATAAAGTCATTGAGCTCTGCCTCCAGGGCGGCGAGCATCTCTCCGGCCTCCGAGCTGCTGCCTTCCTCTTCCTCGTTGGAGTCCTTCCCTTCCTGCTTCTCCTCCACGTCGTCGGCGTCTTCGTCCTCCTTGGCATCCTCGTGCTTACGTTTGTGGCCCCTGATGAAAAACACGAAACAGTTGAGAAACAGGCCTCAGAGCCGCTGCACAAAACGGGATCGAAAAAAGGGCTGATCTCTTTTGAAAAACTGATGACAAAAGGCTGCTTCTGTTTGATTTGTTGAAAAAACCAGTCAGATTTGTTGGTCACAAAATCACTGGCTAGACTCCATCAGTAGCTCTACTTGTTAAAAGAAAATTTTGACAATTTGTAAAGTACACCGATAAAATCCAGCTGCTATTACTGCATGTAATCAAGGGAGTTTTTGAATATTGTTAAATTCCAACAGAGCAGGCTAGCAGTTTCCCCACTGTTCCCAGTTTTTGTGCTAAGCTAAGCGAACCAGTCGGGGGATGCTTCTAATGAATCCTTTTTACTTTTTACCCTTTATACTTCAAAACACAAAAAAAGAGACTACGCTTGGAAGAACTTTGCCAGGCTCTATGCAGTACATGACATCAATAAGTATGTGCCTATGTGGATGACAGAAAAGGTAAGAAGCTACTGTTTTACTGTGTGCACACTCTTTTACAAAGTAAGGAACTACTGCTGCTACTACTGTTGCCATAGCACTGTTGAATCATGAGGATTTGTGCATTCAAACGACCTTTGCAGAATTTCACTTGGTCTGTTCTTGGCCCTGTGAGTTCATTTGACACTTCTACCTATGCTATAGTTTCTGGTTAAGGCTTTATCTTTAAATATTTTATTTTTCCATCCATCCATTATCTGTACACCGCTTAATCCTGCGCAGGTCGTGGGGGGGTGGAGTCTATCCCAGCCACCTCAAGCGAAGGCAGGGGACAACCTGAACAGGTTGCCAGCCTATTACAGGGCTACATATAGAGACAGACAAACAAGCACACTCTCATTCACACCTACGGACAATTTAGAATCATCAATTAACCTCAGCATGTTTTTGGACTGTGGGAGGAAGCTGGAGTACCTGGTGAAAACCCACGCTGCACAGGGAGAACATGCAAACTCCACACAGAAAGATCCCAAGCATCCTAACCGGGACACGAACCAGGGATCTTCTAGCTGTTTGGTGACAGTGCTAACACCCAAGTCACCATGTAGCCCTTCTTTTATTTTCTATTATTAAACTCTTTTGATTTGAATGTTTTATATTGTTCTTTGTTTCTTTTGAGACATTTTGACACACTACGTAAAGCCCTTTGAACTCTCTGTATATGAAATGCGCTATTACAAATACACTTGCCTCTGTAGCATAAGGATATGACAGTGGTATCCATCTTGTGATGTAACTCTTGGCAAGAAAACAATTAAGAATGTTAAATCCACTTTTAGCTTCTTCTTCACTTCCTGCTTCGATGTGTTTAATGACTTAACTTGATAAATAAACATTGTGAACTGGCAACTGTTAGTTTGCTCATTGTAGTTTGGGAACATTCTGGATAACAAGCTGATAAGGACAAACAGCTAACTTGGCTACCCAGCAAGTCCCCCTGATCTATTTTAAGTTGCTAATTCAGTGGACTTTCTTTGTCTACTTCTGGGTCTGGGTTCTACAGAACACTCAAAAGGCCACAATGGATTTTATTTAATGCAAAGCATGCTGTGAGGACTGAGACAGATGTGTTTTTAATGGTTTGTGTAAAAGTAAAGTTTATCTGAGACTTACACTACTCACAACAATACATGCTGAGTCCTGTCTCCCCTGTATTAACAGTGGAGATGGTGAGTGCTGCATTACTGCTGACCTACTGGCCAAAATGTTATAGAAATAAGGCCAAGGTTGAAGAAAACACACCTCACTGGATAACTGGAACACTGCTGCTTTCACTTTTTACACTACGAGGACACGGTGGAGGTTCTACAAATCAGAGTTTTTAAACCACCGACCAAAGTCCGTTTCTGATTTTATGTAAGACAAGAAAAAGGGCTTGTTATGTTAGCTGTACAGGAGGTTGTCCAGGTATCATCACGCACACGTTTTCCGAATGGTACATATTTGAGTGGATGCTCTGTTTGTAGCAAAAATTGCACTTTTGGGAGGCAGTCAGAAAATCAACGTTTAATAATGAATGCGAGAAATCAATAAAAAGACCTGATGTTTCACTGAATACAAACAGAATACAGTGTACTCCCCTGCTGAAAAAGAAAACATAAAAAGAAAAGAAATAATTTGCTGCACTGTGTTCAGCACAGCATGCCCCGTGAGAATCGCACAGCGCAATTAACAAGAGCTGGTTATGCATCCAGCGTGCAGTCGAACTCCCCCCCCCCAGCTTCAGACTCTCACCACGGACTGAGAGGAGCTACTCGGAGATGCAAAGGCCCTCCAACGTTGGAGAACAAAGCATTACTGTGCTGATGGGGGATTCAGAACAATCAGGACACCAGGGAGATGGAGGAGAATGGAGAGAGGTAAAGACTGTTATGAAGAGCAAAGAGAAAGGCGCAAGACAGTGACGTCTTTGCCAAACGAAGTGGAAACTTTCAGAAAATTGAAGTGTAAATAAGCCCCAAGAAACAATTTAACGTTTCCATTAACCATCATAATACAGAAAAAGTATAAACTTTCAGTTAAAATGCCAATCAAACGGACTAGCATGGCTTGGATGGAAAGTTTAATGCATGTAGGGTTGTGTATTTGAGACAAGTCTACATCAGTGCTGCTATGAAACCATCACCAAACAAGGTCTTACTTTGAGGAATATGAACTTCTATTCCTACAAAACCCTCTAACTTAACCGAAAAGCTCTCAGATGTTCTCAGACGTTAAAGGAATAGTTCAACATCTACGTAATGTTGCTTTATTCCTGAGTGAAATGTTAAACTGACCAGTTTCATGTCTGTGTGCCAAGTATGGAGCATAGTTAGCTTAGATTAGCATAAAGGTGGGAAGCAGTGACAAGCAACTAGTCTGTCTCTATACAAAGAGACAAAATATTTATACTGACACCTTTAAAGTTGACTAACAAGCCAGATCTTATTTGATTCACCAGGTGAAATGTAGACCAGTAGTTACTCACAGTAAAGCTAGCCAGGTGTAGCCTGCTAAGCTACGCTAAACATTTCCAAACTCATGCACAGATGGGACTGGTATTAATCTTTGCATTGCACTTTCAGAAAGAATGTCAGCGCTCACAAAAACCTTGGGCAACGTCATCTCAAATTTGCAGCATATATTCATAATTTCACGGGCAGTTTAGATTTGTGGTGAACCTGCAGTGGACTTATGGCTAACCTGGAAACACATTTTGCAGACAATGTAATCAATTATCTTTACCCACTTTATTTTTCACAAGATCACGGGACACTAGAGCTCATCTCAGCTAACACTGTGTGACAACCATTCACGCTCACATCCACACCTATGACCAATTTATTATTATCATCGTGCATGTCTTTGGACTGTGGGAGGAACTTTGAGGAAACCGACAAAGTCACAGGGAGGACAGCCGACTGTCAGATATGAACCTTCAACCTTCTTGTCGTGTGAAGTGACGAGACAATCAATCTTGACATCCTATAAAAACTACATAACATTACTAGCATTCAGGTCCAGCACTTAGTACTCGCCAGTTTTCTATACTCAACAAACAAAAAGTTACTGACACACAGTCTTTGCGATGGTCACTAAAGCACACATCAGCTATACTGGACATACAAGCTGTGGATGGAATGAGTCTTGCCTGTTGCTACTAACAAGGCACTCAAGTGGACACTGACAAAACTAAAATAGACAAGAAAGAAGAAGGAAAGCACACATTCCTGGGTGGCTAAAGAATTCTTTGATAGGGCTGTAAACATGCCATCCCTCTTTCCACTCCACTCCAGCCTCTCCATGACATCCTCTGCAGAGTGGCTTATTAGCATGATGCTAATGAGGTGTGTAGGGGTTTTGTATGGTTATTGAAGAGGGTCTGACACTGGCTGTGTCGAGAGGGCCCGTCTCATTAGACCACACTGCTGTAAGACAGCCTCGCTAACCTCCCACAACAGCAGGGCTCTGGCTGTGTGTTCATTAAAGGTCAGATGCTGGCTAATATTAGAGGGGAGGCTCGGTGACATGACAGTTACAGTGGACCCCTGCAGACGGTGCAGAGTGTGTGTGTGTGTGTGTGTGGAAGGGAAAGGCGTGTGCTTGTGTTACAGTCGAACAGCTCTGGTTCTAGAAATCTAATTCTCAGACCCATAAGTTCAAGTCTCAGTGGTCAGAGGGTAATGTGAAACGAGGTGTAACGGTAAGGGGGAAAAAACAAGCAATTCATTATTATTTATTGGCAACAAAGTGAGAATAATAGCCATAATCAGTGACCTTGTTCTGCTACCTGAGCTGGTTGGTGACACCGTATGAGTCACTACAGCTGAGTGTGTGTGTGTGTGTGTGTGTGTGTACACACATGAAGAGGGTTTTCCACACCCACACAGCACCATCCTTCTCCCCATTTCCAAATATTACCACTGGAGACAGCCGGGAGGGTGGGGGGGTGGATGAGTTCCCCCACTGCTTTCTGCTTTGCATCATTACATCCAATCTAAGTCCTCAGCTATTAATCCAGCCACCCACAGACACACAGACAGACACACACACACACACACACACACACACACACACACACACACACACACACACACACACACACACACACACACACACACACACACACACACACTCACTCGAGTAGTTTCCGCCATATTTGCCCATGGCAGCTCCACAATGGGCTTCAGGTGGGATCCACTTTGATTTGATTTGTTTCAGTTTCACACGCACAGCTATAAAGATGGTTTATGCACATTTTAACCAGCATGCAAGAGTGAGATTCCACTGTAACACAATCATTTACAAATTACACTGACAGATAAAGGTTATCCTTATCTTATGGTTCTGTCCCGACTCTCATTTAGATATTAAACTATCGTAGTTCAGGGTTTGTCCATAAACTACACACCCTATAATACTAGGAAAATGGTTTACAAGGGTACCTTAGATTGATAAAGTTCTTGGAGAAAGTAAAAAAGGTAGCAATGAGCAATTTGATTGGATTGCAGACCCAATATTTTCAAAAACAGATGATGACATGAACAGCAACAGATGTGTACATACTATGTATATCATTAATAATATAATTATAATACTAATAAAAGTATATTTTTGGTTTCAATAAGGAGTACAAATGACTTGTGTTGTGTTCTTTTCAGTGATTTTTGAATCTATAGATACAAGGCGCCTTTGTGAGACTGTAATAGTCACTGTAAAAAAACAAAGGCTGTGAATGTCTATAAGGAATATCACTGTAATATATCCACAGCTGTTGAGAGATTTTACTCTGGAGATGAACCACAAATGTCAACCTGGTGATGGAGGTTCATCTCTCTGGCCAGTAGGAATATTTGTGACAAATTTTACAGCAATCCATCCAACAACTCCTAGGATATCTCACTAAAAACCACAAATGTGAAGGATCATGAGAAACTGTCACTTAAGTTGAGAGGATTTCTCCACTGGGGACAATGAATGTCTGTACAAATTCTCATGGCAATCTGTCTGAATCAAAGTCATGACCCATCCAATCGAACATGATAATCGAATCATGATAACCCCGCCCCCAGCCCCTGACGTACTCGGTGCTTAGCTCTGGCCCAGCAAAGAGTTGGTGCTTGCTAAGCACCAGTTTTTAGCACCTGGAGCCGGTGCTTAGGTGGTGGAAACACAAAGAACTGGTGCTAAGTCAGGCTCTGGATCCAAACTAGCTCTGGAACCAGCTCGGTGGAAAAGGGGGTATCAGTGGGAGTTTTTTCACATAATGGGATCTATTGAGGCACGTCTTTCATGTAAATTTCCTTATTACTGCATCTTTTATTGGACAGTATATTTGAAGACATTGCAACTTCAAGTTTGAGTTTAAGCTTGTCAGCACTTTGAGTAAAGCTGGCTGTACCGTCTGTGTTTCTTTCTTTAATGTGCTATGGATTACCTTTGAATATTAAATGTGCTCTACAAATAAACTTGTCTTGCCTTACTTTAAAGTGTTAAGGAGGAACTGTAGTGTTAGGAGCTCATAGCATAACAGATAAACACTGGCTTGTATAGTAGCTTTAAAACAGTTACACAGATTGAGTCTTAAGCCCTGAGAAAGCACTTTAAATCAAGCTACCGTCGATGACACAAGAAGCAACATGGGCTTGACCTGAAAGGTAGTTTTCATCAGATAGACTTAGTGCTATTTATACTGCTGCTGAAACAGTGATTTGAGGGAAAAGTGAAACCAATTCAACAGATTTTTTTGTGCAAAGTCCCATTTCAAGCTCTCGCCATATGGCTGTGGCAATGAAACTCACATAAGCAACTAAGTTGTGTTCCTCACAAAATGCCAGAAATGTCAGTTATGAGGATGCAAAAGGCAATAATGTGCCACGATCACAGACACAGATGTTGAGGTCATTAGTCTGAGATGTTATTATGTCTGTGTACTATGGGAGTATAATTGCATTAAGGGTGTCAGGAGGATATACTACAGAGCGCCTGCTGCTGAACAAACAGCCTGCAGCAACACCCGCCTCAACACATCATTAGAGATACATAAGTGATACAAAATGACTAATACAAGTCAGGAAAAATGTGTCTGCCCCAAGTCGAGATGCATTTTTATGAGACTGTGTGCTTCAATCCAGACGGCATGAATGTCGCTCAGAGGAGCATTTAAAGGGCTATATTGGGAAAGGCTTCACAGAAAGGGCACAATAGCCATCCCTGCTGATAAGGAAGTGAGCTCTTATTTAAGGCTAAGAACTCTGCACAAGGCATCCCAATGCAGGCCTGGTGAGGAAGGTGGCAGTGAAAAATGACTTCAAACGCCTCTGACAGCTCTGCTTACAGCGAGAAGGAAGGAGGGGCCGAGGGAGAGCAGGAGCAGAAACGCAAATGGAGCAAACAAAGTGTGAAAGAGGAGGAAACAGAGCACGGAAGACAGAAGATGGAGGTAATGAAGTAAATAATGAACGGAACTTTTTGAGCTTCTTCGGAAAAAGTTTCTTAGGGAGGACTTCCAACCAGTTTATTGAGCTCATCCCATGACAGCTCACTGAAACAAAGACTGACCAGGACTATCAATGTCCTTCCACACTCCATTTCCATCTGTACAGGTCAGTTAGACACAGTGGCAGCTACTTTGTCTATAGGCAACTAAAAATGAGTCAATCTAATGGATCTTTTCTGGCGTTGAATTAATGCTTTGAAGAAGTAGCCCAACAAGGACAGAAGTGGATGCAACTCAGCAATGCTGCCATCATATTGCTCCCATTTCCTCATAATCCCATATCATTTACAGCAGATGTGTCAGCTGCAGATGCTCGCATAGATACACTCGCGTCCCTCATGCATTCACCAGCTCCATATGCCGAGAGCTGATAAGCAGCCCAGTTAAACGACTGATTTTATACAGACATTATCTCCTAGGTTGTAGGGGGACGTGTCAGCTTTGCTTAGCTCGGCTTCAGAAACAATACGACTTTCGGCAGCGTTGCAAGGAAATGAGAAACACAGTGGAAGGCATGACAGTGCAGCAACAAGCACTCACTCAGTGACTAAGCAGTTTTTTTGAGGTCACATGCCTTCAAGCCCCATGTGTGAAAAATACATGTTGACAAAGATTTTAGGCAGGATGCTCACAGTGGAGGAATTCGATATGTTTGGAAGCAGTTGTAAATTGACAAAAGCACAGCTGGCTTGGTACATTCCTCTCACTTCTAGTGGCAGAAAAGTCAAAACAAAGGGGCGACAAATTCGCTTCACAGCCCATGTGGTCAACTGTAGCAGCTCTAGCAGTTCAGCAATTCTGGCTATGTGGAAAAAAGCTGGTTAGTGGTTTGTCCACCTGGAACAACCTGCTCTCCGTGGACGAGAAGTACATTATGAGTCCAGCTTCCCAGTTCTGTTATTTATGCAACCCCTAAAACTCATCTCAGTGTCTCATCTCACATCAGCTAAGGAATAACAGCTTACAACGACTCTAGTCAAATTCTGTTAAACTACTTTATTTTCCATAATGGCAAGTTGTGATATTAGAGTGATGCAGCCACACATGCCAAGACTGGAAACCAATTCCTTCTATTCCATCTAGCACAGGGGTGGCCAACCTTGGTCCTCGAGAGCCCCTATCCAGCATGTTTTAAATGTTCCCTCTTCAAACACATCTCATTCAAATGATCAGGATGGTTATCAGGCTTCTGCAGAGCTTGATGATGAGCTGATCATTTGAATCAGGTGTGTCAGAAGAGGGAAACATCTAAAACATGCTGGATAGGGGCTCTCGAGGACCAGGGTTGGCCACCCCTGATCTAGCATATAAAAACCCCCATATTAACATGTCAACATGGTTATTGTCTGAACACACTGAAACAGTTTCTGCTTCTATTTGATTTTGATAACAGAGTTAAGTGACTGGGGGGCAAAATCCACAGTTCTTTCTCTGTGTAAAAATGTATCGTGAATGTCGGCTGAAGCTCATATGAGGCCCCATCAGTCTGGGTAACACAAATGAAGGGGGTACCTCTCAAAGGTACAGGTTTTTAAATACTCTGTGACTATCCCTCTGCTGTAACTCGGCAAACAAGCACCATCTGTTGAAGCACAACGGAGGAATTCTGTACAAAACCCACTGACTTTGAAAGACATCCAGTTATTTGCCTAATGCAAACTGCTGCTGGGGATTCTGTCCCCCATTTTTACTCTGGAAGCGCAATCAGAGGAGGTCTCTTGGCAAATATGGAAGGAACAACTACAGCAAATGTTAATACTGTTTAATGTCAAACATGAGAAATTGTGCACCTATCCTTTGACCTTTAACAATATTGACCTTTAGGGTATTACAAGAAAATCCATTTCAATCGAATCACATTTGACTGAAAACAACTGCCTGGTGTGTCTGTAAGCAAGATTTACGAAAGCAGTGGGAGTGAGGCAACAACAGTGGAGCTGGGGGTCATGAAACCATGAATAAAATAATAAAAAAAATTACTTCTGCAATATTTTGGTTCTGTCTTACAAGCAAATGCACTAACCTCCATGTGATGTTGGCTGCAACACGTGGCTCATAAAGGAATAATAGGAAAGTCTGTCCCATGCAACTTTAATCACGGCGGCTATTTTTCACACAGGCTTTAAGTTCTAGACTTGCACTGAACTCAACGACAAGACCTTTACTGACTGCTAATGGCATTCGGATTTTTTTGTAATTATAAGTGTAATTTAACAATTCTGAAAAGTCAACTACTTTGCAAATAGAGGTTCTTCACAAAGAATCTGTATTTAAACCTTTATTTTTAAGGACCTTGAAATAAAGGTCCTTCACAAATTTCCACTAGACAGGACACCCGTGATAAAAACCTTGCTGACAGTAACATCTCAGAGAAACGACTGACAAAGGTGTGACGCAGTGTCAACTGTGTGATTCACTGTCACTGTCATTTATATCTCCCCCGTCACCAATGTCTGCATCAAACCACCCCCATTTCTGGCTCAGCTACAGGCAGCAGAATCAGATTAAAGCCCCCAGGCATCCTTTCATAAGAGTTACTTATTTTCTCTGCTCACTGGCAGCACCAGCTTTGACAGGGCTGCGGGGATCCTTTCACAGGGGCTGGAGATGGATTTGGACCATGGTGACTTACTTTTTACTGGTCGGCCGTGTCAGGTTTTAGTTAAAGACAGAGTCCCATAAAAGAGAAGCATCAGGTACAATTCTCGTAACAGTCAGTGCACCAAAAAACACCCATAAAATGCCCAACTGTCCTTGAGAAAGGACAGACGACTCTTAAAAGACAAACTCTTTGGACTAGTTCCAGCGCAGCTTCACTCATTTATAAGCTCAGAGTGTCCCTGTTCATAAAATATTTGAGATGAGTTTGTGCTTTGGGGATTACTGTCTCTATACTCCACCAGAGCTAAGCAAACATCCCCGTTGCCCCTGCTGTATCGCTCACATCTCCCAAATATTAAAGCCTACTCAAGTGAGCTGACAATGACAGGTGACACACGAGAGCGAGGCTGAGGAGTGACATTCAAAGTAGCTGAGTGAAAAATGGAATGTCTCTATCCAGAGCTCCGGCAGCTTTACAGCTCAAGTGCTCCGGGTGGCAGAAGAAGCTCTAACCCCCGGCAGCGTGAATGTCACGCAGAATAATCAAAGCATATCGGCAAAAGCAGCACGCTTCGCTTGATTCGGGTGTTTGTTCTTTCTTTGTGGAGTGAGTCAGTGTTCATATGCTCAGTCCAGTCACTTGGAAAAGTGCAAAGTTAATAGTTAATCTTTATATAGGGAAAGTGTCAAGAGCCCAGTCACCAAAACAATAGGAAGTGTGCCTAGTGACAGAAAGATGGATTTGCTGGGAAGAGGTTTGTGATTATACTGCATTATGTGGAATGTTTAAAATGTCTCTAAGTGATTATGTCAGCACTTTATAGAAAAGTTGGGGTGGTTACGCATATCCTGACTTTTGGTCAAGCAACTAAAACACTCGATCTTGCAGTTTCGATGATGAAACTCAACTGAAACCTTTGTTTGACTTTCCTTGCATGGTAAAGAACTATCAATTCTGTTGTCTCCAAGCCAACATAGACTAATACTAGCATCATCAGGTTTTGTTTTAAGGCTTTGGAAAGCTTCTTTTCTCTCAAGTCTAAGATTGGTGCCACTTTGAAGAAATAATTGACAGTTGAGGATAAACACTAAACATAAAGCTACAAGATCACATACTATCAGACTGGAAGCAGGATGTAAAAGACAGCCTTGCCAAAACAAAATCCCCCAGTTTTCCATTACGTACATTACTTCTAAAGCCCACCAGTTAAAACATAGCACACTCATCAAGTGAATAACAATGACAGTAACACAGCTGAGAAACTGCACTCATGGTAATGTTACTTTGTCGTTCACCACGTACTTAAATTTAGCTGCAGACCAAGTACCCTCCCTCCCATGGCAACTGCACTCCTTGACACCAGTGCCTCCCGCAGCTGGACAATGATGATGCAAAAACTCCAAAGAGTCAGTCCGAGGAATAAGACAACGAGGCCAAAGTGTTGACCTGGCCACCAAAGCTCCCCAGATCCCAATCTGATCAAGCATCTGCCAGATGCACCGGAGGCCATACCTTGCAACATACAGGACCCAAAAGGTCTGCTGCCAACATCCTGGTACCAGACACCACAGGACACTACCAGAGGCTGTGTTTCCTGCTCTGACAGGTCAGAGCTGTTTTGGTGAAATGAGCTATATTAGACAGATGGTTTTGATGTTATCACTGATCTGTGCATATTTTCTGTCACAAAAAAAGAATGGGTGATCTCACAGGGGGCACTGGTATTGATAGATTTTTTAAACCTTTGGATAAAGCCAGATTAGCAGTTTCCCTCTGATTTCAGCGCTTATTCTAAGCTACCTGCCTCCTGGCTCTAGTTTCAGATATGAGAGCGGTGTAAATCTACTCATTTAACGCTTGGGCAAGAAAGCACATTTCCCAAAATGTCAAACTATTCTGTAAGAATGCTTGTAAGCCCCTGATAGCTCAGACTTGTGAAAATGGAGCTGATCACACAGCATAATCAGTTACAACACAACTTCAATGGAACGTTTTATTGTAGCTGACTTCCTAGTGGAAAAACAAGGGGAAAAGGCTGAAAATGACATTATGTGATTTCAAGGTGAAAAGCAGCCTTTCTGACTGATCCTGTAAATACAGTCTCATTTACATGTCTCTTCTACAGCCTGTCTGAGGTAGTTATGTTTTTGATTCAGAGGTTTAATACCAAAATCTGCTCCACTCTGTAAGAGAAGAATGGCTGCTGAGGAACAAACCTCTGGATGAAGTCTGATTTGACTTGAAAGTGAATTTTAGACCTCTCATGTAAGAGCTGAAGTCAGAAAGGCCGTGGCATGTGGATCTACTAAGAGCACAGATCCCGAGTAAGGTTTACATTATGGAGGCTAATTAAAATGAGGTCCATCCTGTGCTGTGAACAACGATGCGATGCTTAGAAGGAAATTATAGCTGGACTGGAAATGGTCTTTGAACGTTAACATGAAGATGTTAAAATAAAACCGCACTACAGCTCGGAAAATCATGACTACTTTTGATACTCCCACCACCCATGTTCTCCTCATCAGCCCCTGCAGTGGGTGGAGAGCGCTGAGCAGTTTCTGAGCTCAAAGCATTTCCTTCCTAGCAGACTAATTGCCACAGTGTGAAGAGGTGGCTCCTAATGAGGTACTCTTCTCTTTACACCTTCATTGTTGGCAGTTGTCTACTAACATAGTATCTGTCTAATCCTCAATATTAAGCCCATGGAAGTGTATATGTTGGGGTGTTTGAATATTGAGAAAACAGGATGAAACACAAGCATTTTAAAGCCTTTTCTTTATTAAACCGAGTTATTTTGGCTGGTCCTTCCTTAAGGAGCATTTTAACATTAGGACAACATGAAATTAGCTTTTGGTAGACTTTAGAGGACCCTCATTTATCTTGCATTTTCTTATTCTTTTTCTTTAGGACAAGGTCAAGTAACAAACATTTATGCTAAGGCCAACCCAGAACAGCACCAACACTGGGTCAAAAAGCACAGCCTCCTAATGTGTTTCAATGAGACCACTGTGTTGGCAGAGCTTTCCAGTGAAACAAATGCAGAGTCATCAGGCTGAAACCCTTTCTTTTATGGCAATGCAATGCTGCATTAAATGACAAACACTGAACAGTGTGACTCTACAGCCTACTGAGAAAATGCTGAGATGGAGGATAAGGAGTTTGTCACCACAATAACTTTCCAGAGTTGTTAAACCTTGTCTCATAGTGCTATAAACTGGCAGGCACCTGTCACAACGTATCCTGCTTGTTCTGTGAGCTAATGAGCTGAATGTTGTTTAGCCGAGCTGCAGATGAAGCAACCAACAAGATCACAGGGTTTATTAAAAAGAGACATTTATACCATTAACTCCTGTCTCGGGATATTAAAATCGCTGCTTTTTTGTGGGGTCATTAGTATTTTAATAGGAGAGACTCCATAAAAGTGAACTAAATGAAAGAGAACTAATGAGCTATGATAGCTTTATCCATTTTGGACTCTCTGGCTTCTGTTTCCTGAAAGGGAAAGAAGAACACTGATCCAAAATCCACTGTTTGTTGCAATTCCACTGTAATCAGTGAAACTGCAGCAAATTCAGGGTCAGTTTTAAAGCTTGGTGAAGACAGACTCTATATAAAAGATGGAGGTAGCCTGCAAGATGTCACCTGTTGGTTTATGGACTCCCATTATGAAGTTGGGAGTTAGGCAATTGGTCATCACCATGTTGGTCTTTTGAAACCTTACATAAGAAGTGAGCTGTGGATCTGGCTGAGAGGACGCTACTCATAGCAATTCAATAGCAATCTGTCAAGCACAATGCAGAACTGCTCTAAACACACCCTGCTGTATTGTCTAATGTCCTCTAAAGGAGACCATAATTTACAAAATTAGCATCGTGCTGTCTTTAAAAACACTTCAAACTAGCAGCTGAGACCATAAATTCATTTGGAAAACGTTAATTGATGTTATGGATCAAGTGAGAATTAGGATCACTTTCTCACAGAGTTCTGTACAATCAGGCTTCTTTTTGCAACCAAGGAGTCGCCCCCTGCTGGCTGTTTGAAAGAGCACAGATTTAAGGTGCTTTGGCGTTGGCTTTACTTTTTTTAGACCTGGAATCTACATCCATCTTTTACATACAGTCCATGGGTGTGACAAGCAGTTACAACGTCAAACTCCCGGATTTATTGCTCAAAATGGATTTTCTGTATCACAATTCATAATCTCCTTGTGTTACTCTGAAAGTCCACTAAACCTAAAATTCCCTTGTCCCTTTTCTTTCTAGACTGAAGATACACAGAGCACCATACCCATAGTTTGAAGCAAAAATGGTGACATATAAACGTGGTTGCCCAACACCCACCCAACCCTACCCATCCATACATCCTACCCATCCACACAAAATAAACACAAGCCAAGCATGGACGGTGCAGGGGACAAATCAGCTTGGGAGTTTATCTGTCAGTGACAACATCTGGCTGCTCACTGCTGTGGTTATTTAATACATGTTTGTATTGTTTGTATTTCCAGCAGTTTGCTAAAATGTACACCGTAAGGTCACAGACAGGAGGTCATTAACTGATAAGCTAATCAAACTACAAATGAAACAAAAGTTCAAAGCCATTTTTTTAAAGTGTGCCACATTCTTCCTTTTAATACCACTTTGAGCCCTCACATGCAAAAACCCACACACTCTAACACTATGGCTGTGACGTCAGTTAAGTCTGTGAGGGTTTAGTACTTAGGCCTTCGGGTAGAGATTGGGATTGAAGCTTTCAGTCATCCATGTCATGGTATATCTAGGCTAGGGAGTCCTCATCAACCAGTCAGAAGCCTTCTGGGTAAGAGGCGAAATGTCTTCAAAAACCTTTAGTAAGCTTCAAACTTAGGGTGCGTCTTGCTATTACTGTCACTTTTGCTCTTTCTCAAATACACATAAAATATGTGGAACTTTACTTTGGGTACAGTGTCCATCATAATCTAAAATAAAAGCATGTCAGGCTGGATGAAGGAAACCGCATATCCACACACAAACAAATAAATTCAGTATTTCATCATAAAATTAAATGCAAAATGTATACTAACCTGTTAAAATCTAATAGGAGATGAAGATATGAGGTCTCTATCAGGTCTTGAGAAGCAAAAGCTAAAGCTCATTTTCCTCCCACAGGAATGCACTGTATACACTTTTCTTTGTGAGAATTAATAGTTTATGCATGTGTGTATGGCTTATGATAAACAATGGCTATTAACAGGCCAGCCTTCCCCTGAGATGCATCTCTTTGCTTCATAGTGAGATCAATCCGAAGCCAGAGCATAAATAGAAAAACTGCCTGCATCACCAGCCTGGAGGGAAAAACTGGGTCACATTACTTGCAGATTTGATTCCCCAACTTTCCTCCTTTCTCCCTTTTTCATATCTGTGAAAAGCCTGAGTAAGCGTTCTTCTTCAGCATGGTCTGCCGCCCCCTCTCGCGCTGCTGAGCCGTGTCTTTATAAGGGACAGGGAGCACGGGGATCATTGTGCCGTTTGTCCCTGCTGCTCCGCTTGGAAACACATACCGCTGGATTCAGCGTGTTCACAGGGGGGGAGCCGAGAAAGGCCGGCTGCTATGGTGTCTTTGAAATCCGTGTTAGAGTTGTAATCCTCCCTTCCTGCGTGTGGCATCCTTCAAAGCACCGCTGGGGATTCATGTGTCACCTTTCATTGTCAGACTAACAGGAAGGCTGGGTGTCACTTGACTAAACATCCCATGGGCCTCATTGATGGACTGATCCATTCGATGAGGCGAGACGGGGTTTTAAAGCTTTCCTTCACAACACATGTACGCTATCTTGTGCACTCTAATACCTTGAAGGATTTTAGTTTTGGTGCCCCGTGTCTCTGTCAAAGCAAGGACAGACGACCGGTGTATGTGTCAGGAGTACAAGTCCCACTGGTGTAGGACAGAAAGATGCAGTTAGCAGTCGATATGAGATGCTGAAAGCCAGACAGCCTCCTGACTCATGGCTGAACTATGCAATGGAGCACTGATAAGGTCAGCCATGTTAATGAAGTGTCACTAATTGTTTTGTCACTAACGTCTTTGGTAACTGTCATGGAAACATAACGACATGACCTGTACAAAAAATGGTAAAGGTTGCACCAGAGTTTTTGTTCTGAGGCCAATAATGAACTCAATTTAAAACAATATTGAACACAAAAATAGCTTAAATCCAGCTCTACTTACCTGAAGTAAACTTTTAAATGTTACGACATTCCCGAAAATGCAGAATTGTCTTACTAACTGTAATTTGTGGGGCTATTAAAATAAGACTTTGTAGCTGACATCAGGATCCAATGTGTCACATTATTAATTTGCACTACTGCAAAACTAGCTGCTTGAGGTGGTACTCAGCTTTAACTGCACCATTAACAGTTTGGTAATATCACCTCAGTGGAGATACTATGGGAGAGGGAAGTGGTGTTCTTGTCATTCAGTAATATTTCACTAATTCTGGGCAGACTACTGTGTATGTATGTATCATTGTCCTACTGGTGACAATGTATGGTGATGAAGCCACAAACACCAACTATACAAGACTGTGCCCCTCTCCACTGTTACCAAAAACCATCAATAATGATCATATTTAAATGCAATTAGCACCTTTAATGCATTGGTCCTACAAGTTATACTTGAGCAATGATACTGATGCTATACATGATTAACTTTGTGTTGGAGCCTGACACTGGGGAGTCATGAAGCTGATGCTGATGCCAGTATTTGAACGTGTACAAAACTGCATAACTATAATAACCAAGGCCTTTTATGCTCGGAACCATAACGTCAGCATAGATTTGCAATGTTATCCGTACGCCTCTTGGTTTAACTGGCCCTCTCTATTTAGTGTGTATCAAGGTGAGATTATGCCTTTATTCTTCTTTATTGATGTCTCAGTTCATTTATTTCCGTGTGTTTTCAATTGCTGGAGTGTTTGTAACTCCTTCAATTAACAATTCCATAGCAATATACATGCTACATATTTTGCTTGATCAACAGGTGCTAGAGAAATTGCTCATACTGTTTCCTTTACAGGCGGATTTTGCTGGACTTAGAGATAAGAACAGGCGTTGTCTTTTGACCTGACTAAAGCCAGGCAGACACTGTACAGGCTTGGCTTGATTATAACCTCAGTTTGGTTTTGCTCCAAATGATTTGACAATCGGGCCAAATTTCTGCCAGACTGGTTGTCATTTCCAGTGCAGTCTGAGCAGCATCAGGATGCTTGATTAATCCCAAATCTAATCAATGATCGGGCTCTTGAAGGATCGGTTGGGTATCTGGCATGTCAGAAATTTTGGTTACGTGTCTCTCTGCACAATCCAACATGACGTTACCTCAGTTTGTTTGTGCCAGCACAGAAGTAAACAATATTAGACGTGGTGCAGACCACAGAGCTTGTGGTGTGGACAGAATCAATGTTAATCAATCTCTGGAAACAACACACACCGGCCTGTAAAGTGTTTTTTACAACCATCCTATCTGTGGTCATGTTCAGTGTAAGTGCCCCCTCACAACGCACATGATTAATAACAAACTCAGCGCTTGTCCAGTCACACTCTGTCTGCTGTGTGTGTGAGGAGCTCTGCCCTGGCCTCAGACAGCACAGGAGAGGGCTAAAAATCACTGCTCACAACTGGGTTTGGAGTGGCGTCTCTTGTCTGCAGCCCTGCGCTGCATTACTGGACATAATTATCAGCTGAAATTCCATTATGGGAACAATAATTTCATTTTCTTGGCCACAGATATGTAAAGGCTCCTTTGCTTTAATGGGTGCATGTAAGCCTAGATTGATTTGCAAACACACGCAAAAGCTGCTGTAGTGTCACTGTTATATTACAGGTTATGACCATTCAACAACCAACGCACCTAAACAGTACTGTCTAGGGGAAACGGTGTGCATTCTCACTCTAGCACACACACTGTATCCCTTCAACTAATGTGACAGCTGACCTTATAATGACTCCAACAAATTCTCATTCACCTTTCCAGCTGCAGTTTGTCTGAGTACAAACTGTGGACAGCATGGCAGGGAGAAATGGACGCTTTGTTCACTGAAACAACTGTGCTGGTTACAGCTGCTGAACAATGTTTGTACCTGACAAGTCGTATAACCACAGAACCCCGTCTAACAGAAACAGCTTTGACTGCATGTCACAAAAAAAAGGGGACGGAGTCAGCACAGCCAGCTGGGTTTAGACATGAAATCAGGTGCAGAGGCAAAACAGGTTTAAGTGACAAGCTGAATTCAATTAGGCTGTTTGTTTCACTCTCGTGCTGAATGTCAGACACCTGCATAAGTTCCAACAGTCATTGTAGATGCTTAATTAATCTGCAGCGAGCATTAGCGTGCCCTGCAGCAGAGGACAGATATGAAAGCTTTGCCTTTACAGAGACAAAAAAAGCAGCTTTGGTACAACAACAAAGATCTGTCTATCTATGGGTTGAGGAAAACCGCTTCAATACATGCAAATAGAGTAGTCTGAGCACATACTGAGGAGATGCACTGGCATTACAGCAGTCTTCAGGGTATCAGGCGATCCTTAAAAACAATTACCCACAACAGGGCCCTTGGGTGCTGACGTTCTAATTGGAAAGCTCACGGAGTCTAACTTACAATACACACATGGAGATAACAGCCTTATCTTCCCCTTTATACCACAATCATCGCCCCCATTAGAAAACCAGGAGTGAACTGTTCCAGACAGCAGCTATTCAAATGTAATGAACATCACAGTGCAGCTCTCATCTTGTCAGTGTTTAATAGTAGTCTCTTTACGTTTAACTGTATTAACGAGATTTATGTGCTGAACTGCGAAACAGTAACGCAGCAAAAAAATCAGTAATCAGCAGACTGAACAAAGTCTTATATTTGCAGATCATAGTTGTCATACTGAATAATAAAATATGTTGCTGTCTACACTGCCGCTTTACACATGCAGTTTCAAACTAATCAGAACTTTGAGGCACAAGTGTCTGGAATATATATCTGTATTTTCTTACTGGTATCAGTGGAAAAAAAACTAGGTAGCATGTTATTTACAGATGACAATTTGATGCCTTGGTGACACCAGGTTTAATACTGAGGGGGAAAAAGTAATCCAACTCAACTGATACACTGGGAAAGACCCAAAGACTGCATATAAAAGAAAGACGGAGCCTCGCAGTCTGAGATGTGAAGTGCCTTAAACCTGCGTTCTTTCTAGTGGCCAGCAGAGGGATATTACATTGGTTGCACAAACAAAGTTCTTTTGTATAAAAGTCTATGAGAAAAAGACCCACTTCTCATTTTATCTGTTACTTCAGCAAGTATTTTTCTTATAAGTTAATGGTCTCAATCACTAACTTCTGGTCTCCTTCAGTACAGCGTGATGCTCATTTTGTAAATTATTGTTAATTTAGAGTAAAATAGACAATGAAATAGAGTATGGCAGGCCTAGGTGATAGAAGGGCATAGAGTTTTCAGTCAGATCCACTCCTTACTTGTCACACCTGGTTTCAAAAAACTAAGCTGGTGAAAACCAAGGTGCTAATCTTGAAGCCTTGAAACAGCAGTCTACAATCTGACATTTTATGTTACATACGGATTTAAATATACAATCTATGGAAAGACCTCAGTTTAGCGAAAGGCTAAACTCATGTCATGTATTGTGCTTTCCTTAATAACCGCATTCTAACAAAAAACCGAACATTTTAATAATCGTATGTAAATTATTGTGTTAATAATACACTATCACTACTAAAAAAGTCCTGTTCTTGATACACCTGATGCTACTAGGCACCCTGTGTAAATTCTGACCACTAGTAGCACTATGGAGCAATGTTCTTATGAGTGGATCCCAGTTTTTTGTCTTCATGCTTATATACACACAAGTCTCCAGGTGATACACTGTCCACTATCCTAGAGAACCACAAGTGACAGGAAGCAAAGTAGCAAAGTGCCAGAAAGCACAATAAAGAAGATTTAGAAAGGCCAGGGAGGAATCGCATTCAATTTCAAGGACATACAAAATGCATTTTGGAAAGAATGGATGAGAACTGAAACCTAGTTTGTTTACAATAAAGCTGCACAGGGCACCTTTAATGATGTCTTCTATGCAAAGTCTTAGATGGATTTTAGACTTGTTTATACACAAGAACTTTTAAATATAAAATTAAATGACAATATAGATTAACAATAAATGTTTACCCCCTAAAAATATAATATGGAATGCAGCTGGTTGTATGTTGCCCAGTACCTTCAGGTCTCCACCAAGAGGGCAGCTTGTTTTCAGCCTGTGCGGCAAAAACAAGAGCAACAAAAGATCTACATAATTATATGACAAGAAATTGTGAATTAAGACATTTGGTGCTCTCTTTGGGCTGACTAATTCACTAATGATTAGCTTCTGAGCTCAAGCCAAAGCACATTCAGGCACAGAAGGCGAGGAGAAGATGCATATCAGCTGCGTAGCTCAGCCGGTGTGCTTTCAGCTCCCTTGTTAACTGGCAAGAGATTTCGATGTTTATCTGCATGTACTGTCAATTTAAATGGGGAAGTCACTGCTGGAAGACTGACTGACCTTTTAAAACTGCCTCTTTTGCTAATTTGTCAGAAAACGCAAAGGACTCGAAGTACAGATTGATACAACATACATACATATATACATACTTTAGAAAGGTAGTTGTTGTTACAGGTCTTAAAGTATAATACCCACAAATAACCAGTGCAAGACAGGAATAATTTAGACGAGCAGTAATTACATAACGGCTCCGTGCAGGAATTGAGTTTTCACACTGCATGATTAAAAGCAGAAGAACAAGGACATCTGATGAGAATGTGTAGTCCATATGACAGGGTGTCGGTTAATCCCCAGTATAAGAGCAGAGAGAAAGGCTAGATAGCCACCTCCATACAGAACTATAGCCCGGAGAAGAAGAATAAAACAGTACTGGGGTGGGAGAAGGCAAGACAGAGAGTGAGAGGAAGAAAGCAACACCACTGAATCCAATTCACAGTGCGCCAAGATGGGCTATATTTTTACTTTTCCCTTTCATCTCGGTCAAAGCATACAGCGAACAAAAGGAGTAAAATGCTGATGTGACCAACTGAGCTGATAATGTTGTTTCTGGTCTGCTGTCTGGAAAGGAGGAAGACACAGTAAGCACTGATGAGGTTGTTTATTTCATCCTAACACATCACAAAATGCTGTAATCCAACTTACTTTCTCATTAGTCAACAAGATGTGATATGGTTAGCAGAAATATACTCCTCCTCAGATGCAGTTATGAATTGTTGCTTACAGATGTAGAAAAAAATCGAGATACTGTATATCATGTTACATAACCATGTCATTACTAAGCAAAGACGGGGTGCTTTCACAAACCAGGGCAGATGCAAGCAACGTGAATGCATTACCGGCTATCACGGTGTGTGTGTGTGTGTGTGTGTGTGTATGTGTTCCACTCATCTAGCAAACAGCCCTTTTTCAAATCAATTCTCAAAATAATAAATCTTGCGCCGCCAATGTTGAAAGCTCTTTTAATCTTATTTGTAAGTACCACTCGTGCACAGGCCACAACAAAACGAGACAAACTCACATTGGCAGAGCTGTGAGGGGGCAGTTGCACTGCAATTTGATGAGGTGATGAATGTCAAGTGTGGTGATTTAGAGAAGCTGCACAAATTGTTTATTGAGAGAAAAGTCAAGATACTGGAGAACTTGTGCTGTGTGAAAGCATCTATTATTTAATTAGGGACATTTGAGTTCTGGTGGGTGGTCAGCGCATACTGCAAACAAACAAGCCATCACTCACATTCGCGTGAGTAGTGCAAGATGGCACTACGATACCGAGTGGGTTTCAAAACAGGCAGATAAGTTTCCATTGTGCAGCAAAGTGCTTCTCTGGTAAAAGTTACATAATTCTAAAATGAGACTATTCAATCTTGTCTGCTGCTGAGTAACATGTTTCCTGAGATTTTGCCTAAAGATTCATTTCAAACGTCTTGATTTGTCTTCTATTAAAAATGAAACTGAAACACCAAAGACATAACTGCCCTGTGGATCTAATGACATTACTTTATTAGGTCATTATTACAGCGTGAAAAAGGCTTTGAAGTTGCTATTCTAACAGCCCATTACACCACTGATTACACTGATCATATGATTGAATATACAGTGCACTGGCACAGGCTCTGCTTCAGTGAATGTGAAAAAAATCTCATTACCTTCGCAACATCATAATGGGTTCTACACATGTGCTCAACCAGTGCATCACGTTGACGTAACTACATGAAATCTGGTTGTCTTTGTTGATTAATGTGGAGATTATTTAATCCATTTACCTCTCAACGTGTAGAATTTTAGACAATAGGGGAAAATACACTTGTGATGACACATTTTAAAGAGCAGATATTCGGTTTAATATTACAAAAGATTATGAAAAGCCTCCCAAAGAAGAAGTTGGAACCAGTAAACAGTTGTGGATTTTGCTCAAAAATGATGATGTGATTATCGAAGGACTTGTAAATTTCTCTCTATTACCAAATTAATTAATAGACTGTTTCTTTCAAACGTTGTGTCAATGTCCAGCTGGTGGTCAGGACTGTCATCATCAAGGTCCTGACTTCCTTATACTATAAGAGGTTGATGAAGCATCATCACTTGCTTTAATTAGAAAACTTCTGTGTCTGGCTGCTAATTCTAGTGCTTAGCTCTACATTCTAACAAAATACTTCCGCATGTACAAGTACAAGGGTTCGCATTAGTTAAATTTCGTCGTTTCTCCAAGTATATGGGAGCCCTAATGAACCCCTACGTAGACATCTGTGTGCAGCCCAAAATTTGTGTCTGCAAGTTGACTACGATACAAGGACAGTAGAGGACATGCACTGTTGTACTGTGCCGGTGCAGAACACATGATCTACTGTGCATCTGTGGAACAGAGTCAAGCAGACTAGAAAGTGATATAATAACGAGAATCAAGAGTGTGTGCATCTACGTCCTCAAGGGAGTATAATCAAAGCTTACCACCTTGAAAAACATAACTCCAGTCACTTAGATAATGGTAATGTATAGATAATGGATGGATGGATGGATGTTGGTTGTCACTATACAACTAGAACACTACTGTTAGCGGACCACCCCTAAAGTATTAGCTGCTAATGGTCAAGTAGCTCAAGTGTTACCCTCCTTACTAGCTAGTACTATCTACTTAGTACTGTACCTGCCGGATGCTAACAAAGCAAACATTTCTGTCTTTCTCATTCAAGCTAGCTATCCTAAGGAAACACAGTAGACAGCAAATCAATGCCCAAATTGTGCCTTTGGAAAAATCTCTTATAATGGACACCTGTAGTGGGTATGTAATGTTACCCTGGGCTGCCACATGCCCAAACAGCAGGATTGACACTGGGCTCAAGTGAACACTGCGACCTTTGACCATCAAGAGTCCGTTCGCTCGCTAGCAAGCTAGCCCGCCTGACTTTTCTGTCAAACATGGCCAAATCCCAATCTCCAACTTACAGATAAACTTCCTTTTCTCTGCTGTTCCATCCATGATTGGCTTATGTATATTCTCTGGGGGGGCATGACAACCAATTTCACCAACTATGGGCAAGTCCCTCGGGAAAGTCTGCAGATATGGCGACTCACAGAAGGGTACATGTTAACATTAAAAAGTCTGCATCAGAGCCCTCACGCAGTCAACGATTTAACAGTGAGACAGTGTTAAAGCGTGTTTTTTAATTGCTACCGAGGTGTCACCACAAGGCAATGAAGACCCCAAGACAATATATTCATTTAAGAATATTTAGTACCATTGGATGATCAGAATGTATGCATACAGGTTCTCACTTGATCTAGCTCAACATCTGCATCAAGCTCGTCACAAGGAAGAGAGACAAAGAGACCCTGACTTTACCACTATACATAGTTTTCTCATATGGAAATGTGCTTCTATCTGATTGGTCTATAGTTGGGAGGACTCGCGGTCTAGACTTGAGCCTCCAATCAGCCAGGAGTTCTTCATCAGTCCGGAGCCATCTTCTTCCTGGAATCTGGTTACTTCATGCATATTCAACTCTAAGGGTGACTCCCTGCTCTGTGGAGAAAGTCTCCTTCTGTGCAAAAAGTTAAACTTCTATTTAGGATGAATAAAGTATGAATTATTTAATTATCTAATTGCCAGTATCTATAGAGCAGATTTGTTTAGCTTATTTATCTAACTATCAATGTACAGGGTCTTCACTAATTAATTTATAAACTCTTGCTGTTGTATCATTTATTTAATTTTAGTATATTATTCAAATTAGTATCTTCAATGTTATTTATCAACGTCTTATCATCATATATTTTTAGTTTCAATACTCCTTCTTCTAAAGTATTTAATATTAAAACATTGCTTATGCTTAAGGATGTTCGTTAGTCTAATGATTGTCGATGCTTTAGTTTTCTAAAAAATACAAAGATCCTTCTCACCTGCTAAATGAACAGCTGCTTATCTTTAAGTAAGAATTACAACACCAGACGTGAGCAACCTCCCGGTTAGAACATATGTCTTGTCCAAACAACATCCATCCTGAGTCTCGTAAACTCCTCTCATGGTTTTGTCGTTAAGGGTCAATGCTTGGTCAACTCTCCATATGCACACTTCTGCATTTTGTCTGTGATGGTCGACATAGATCCATTATTTGTGATAGCAAATTATTATAGATATTGTAAGCGTGATTTTAATAAAGCAAACTATGACTAAATATGTTTAAATGATGATTATATAAATTGTGATCAATATAATTAGTAAGTTTAATGTAATTAATTAAACGTGGTAAAATAATGGTTAAAGAAACAAAATATTCCCAACAACAGCCCTAAATCCTCACATCCTTAGCAGAGGTGCACATCAAAATCCCTAAATCCATGAGGGCAGAGACTGGGTTGGCCCCATGTTATCAGATATACAAAAACATCACTTTTTGGCCTGTATTACAATATTTAAATCTTTTATGTCACATTTCTGTACATCCTCCTACAGGCATTTTTGTTATTTACCCAGACATCCGCAAATCCTCCACAGTGAGACAAACTGTCGCCAAACAGAAAATGAGGAAGAGCTTTGTCCAGTTAGGCTGTTAGATCTTTTGCCTCTCCTCTCCCTGTGGTTCCTTTGCATAGAGCATCACAGACTGGCTGGCAGACAGGAGCATGCTGTATCCAGCTTACTGACGTCACTTTGGATGATTTCTGTAAATGAAGTTTAACTTTTTTTGGTGCTGCACGGAGTCATCCATTTAAAACTCGACAAACTGCTTTTGTGGGTCCTCTACCGAAATGACCAGATGACACAATGGTGCAGTGAGCCAGAACAGTTTCATCAGCCCGGGTCTAAAGCTACAGCACAGGGGAAATGTCGAGTCTGAGTATCCTGAGCTGTCAGAGAATATACAGGTGAAACATTTTCCCCTGGAGGAAAATGTGCACTTTATCAAAGGCAGAACAAAAAAGTGGTGCCGAGTGGTGTCTGCAGAATGAATTGGACTTTTGGAATGAGGTGCATTTGAAAGCAGTGCTGAAAGCAGGTTGGGGAGTTTTTGTTTTCCTTAGGAGGTCTGAGTTAACTGCAAGCCAATGTAGTCGGGCTGCAACATTTAGTGTCATCCTCCAGGAAAGCAAACTTAGAACAGATTTATCAACCAAGTAGTGCTTCTTCCTTCAGTGAGCAACAGCAGCATACATGTACTGTACAGCAAAGAAAAGAATTCTGCAGGAACCAGTGTGATTTTCTTGATGCTCCTGACAAAGTGCCCAATGTTACAAGCAATTTTACTCTAATGAATATCAGACGCCAAAACAACAGGCTGTACTTGCTAGTGCTGAAAATAAACCTTTCCCTAAGAAATTTAGCAGTGATGCCAGCATAAAAGAAATGACAAATGAATCACGGGAAGCAGAACTGGTGGGAGAGAATGCTTATTCTTGTTAGATACAGAACAGAAAAATTACTTTCCCACTCCTGGGTCCCATTCATCAAGGTGTGCTGCATTACTCAGCCCGTAATACATCCCCAACCGCCCCATGCTACACCAGCACAATGGCATATGGGGTCCTTTAAGACAACTTAGAGAGCTACAGGACTAATGAGTCTATGTGATGAAATGTACGCAGCATGGCAGAAACAGCAAGTATATTATGATACTGCAGCCTTGATCAATGATGATGTTGATGTTCTGATATGTTTTTGAAGGATTAAAGGTGCCCAGACTGATTGTGTTCCTGCAGTGGTTTCTATATTACATGTAAAATTTTTAAGACAGTTTACTTTTATTACAGTGTAGGATGCACTTTAATACCTTTCTGACAGTCAAACCGGTCAAAAATGCCAGTAAACCAGGAGAGAAAATGAGGCGTCAAATTTTAAAGTATTATCATTCACTGATTTTTTTGTCAGTAATTCCTAGAAACATAACTAATCAACTATTGTGACATGGATCTAAATAAACGGCAGAAAGCTGATGGATAGATTAACCAGTTTAAAAACTATTTTTTCTAAAATTGAGACCTGGCCATTATAAGTCTGAGTGTTCTATGAGACAGGGGGCCGTGTAGCAAAAGTGTTGTTGCTATAGGTGTGTCGGTGCCAAGTGGCGACCTTTGGTGCTGTAATATCAAACTATCACAAAGTGTCAAAAACCTCAGTTGCTTGAATGGCCACTTGAGGCTGGTTCCAAAAGCGAGTCAATCTCCATAGACCCCAATGGTAAAATCATAGACTGTATATTAAAATGGGGGAACCTTCCATGATGGCACCAACAAGTTATCTGAACAGCATTTTTTGAAGCTCAGTGTGGGGCTCTATCTGTTGCCATCTTGGCAGTGTCCAACTCTTCTTAACTCCTGTCTAATACAAAAATGAGCAAAAAGGTGAAGTGTCAGTAGAGCTGATGCAGGTCACTCAAAGCGTGCACAGCCTTAGTTATGCATAACTTTTAACCCTTATACAATTTAAAAATTTTAATTGGTGACTTATTAAAAAAAATCACTCCAACATTGCTGTAATGAATGGAGACGCGAGTTATAGAGACCAAAACTGGGTTTTGTGTCAGGCTGTAAACATATTTATTTCTACTGTGAAGTTGGACATTATAACCTAGGGGTCTATGACCCCTTTTCCACCAAGAAGAACCAGGTGCTAGTTCAGTGCTGGTGCTAGTTCTGGTGCTCAGTTGGTTCTAATCTGCTTCCTTCTAAGAACCTGTTTGCTTTTCCATTGGCAAGGAGCCAAGTTGGAGGCACGCCATTGCATCACCATAAAACGACTACGTTTGAGTCCATTACATAGCAGTTAAAGAAACACAAAGAGCTGATGATAATATCTATGTTTATCTTTATAGATGGTCTTAAGGCTGATTGTGAGGCAGAGGTCGCCTGTTGCCTTGGCACATCCATGATTGCGCTACTGGTGGGACACAATTGTACCAGATTTCAGCATCAACAGTTTGTGCAAAACTTCTGTGTGACCTGGGAGTCATTCCAATACATTTGTGATCGGAACAGGGACGTCGTGGTGAAAAAGGACACAAATTACCGCTTGTGTGTCCCTTTCCACCGTTGATGGTTGCTCATGATTACCCTGCCCCCAGTCCCTGATGTACTCGGTGCTTAGCTCTGGCCCAGCAACGAGTTGGTGCTTGCTAAGAACCAGTTTTTAGCACATGGAGCCGGTGCTTAGGTGGTGGAAACACAAAGAACTGGTGCTCAGTCAGGCTCTGGATCCGAACTAGCTCTGGAACCAGCTCGGTGGAAAAGGGGTAAATGAGGACTGACTTGCTTTTGCAGCCAGCCTCATGTGGCCATTTGAAGAAATGCAGTTCCGCATTGGCTTTATTTGTCATCCCTGGAGGTTGCTACTTGTGAAAAATCTGGTTTAAACTTGACATGAAAACTCTAGGCCCAATATTGCTTTGATAAGCAATGTATTCATCTGATACACAAGCTTGTGGTGACACTTGATGACACCTAAATCTAAACTTTCTAGAGTGACAGCAAAGAACACTTATTAATCATTAAAAAAATCAGTCAAGTACAAAAAAAAGCTCTAATGAAACATCCACACCTACTGTATCACAAATACTGCTAAGTTAGCACAAATGCTGCGTACACCAATACTGCCCAACATCTATTAGAGTTCCCTGAGGCTGAGCAGATCCCATATTGTGCTGTACTCCCTTTAGTTTAACAACAGAGGCCCATTTGGTTGAACCCATTTCTAAAATGTGCCTCAGGTTTATTGCTGTGGCACCAAAACCATCCACTGAGAAAAGGTGGACATGGACCATTATGTGGAACATTTCCCAGGGTGCCTGTTACTCACAAACAACATGTTACTTGAGAACAGCCTCCACCTCTTCTGGCATTGGCACAAGCTGATGAAAGCACGAGGAAAGACATTTACATGAGTGGCCGATACAGACTGTACTGCCCCTCAGAACTGTGGTCTCTGCAGAAAATTCCCCTCAGCGTTTTAATTTTATGAAGCAGAAACCTTGCTCGAATCAGGATGAAATATTAAAATTGACGCGTGTCAAGCAATAACCATTCAATTACAACTCACAGAGGGAGGAGAGAGAGCAGTTAAAAAAACATGCCAGCAGGCCAGTGGTCAGCTGTATTAACTTGGTGTTTAAATTCTCACTGAATTATTGAATGTGCATTTCATATAAAAGGTTGAATGAATATGTAAAATGTATAGTTACCATGTCAAACATGTGATTTGAAACGCTGATAACCTACATTGTAATCTATCTTTTTCTCTATAAAGTGAAAAATGTATTTGCTAACGCTATGAAGCTTTATGTTATAATGGCAAGACGTGCTAGTAGATTTAGTTGGTTAGCATTAATTCTGTGAGTTCACCAAATAAAAAAGAAAAACACTCCCTGTATACATACATTACAGTCTGTAATATTTTCATTTTGAAAGCCAGACAGAATTACTTTCTCTCAATGTACAATCTGTCTGATAGCATCACATAGATTTTGAATAGTTAGCAGCTAGCTTAGTAGTTACAAAGAGTATTGACCAAGAGCTGGTAGACACTGCACTTGACAAAATTCTAATAGTACTTACTACATAATACCAATGTTTAAAAATGTCCATCACTGTTATAGCACTGAACTGATCCACTGGTCCAAGCTGTAACACTGTTACCCCTTTTCCACCAACAAGAACCAGGTGCTAGTTCTGGTGCTTATTTATTCCTTCTAGGAACCCGTTTGCTTTTCCATTGGCAAGGAGCCAAGTTGGAGCCACACCATTGTGTCATCGTACGACTACGTGTGTATCCATTACATAGCAGTTAAACAAACACAATAAGTTGATGACAATATCTATGTTTATCTCTATAGATGGTCTCAAGGCTGCTTTCGAGGTGAAGGTTGCCTGTTCGTGCTTTTGGTGGGACACAATTGTACCGGATTTCAGCGCGCAACAGTTTCTGTAAAACTGTGTCCCGAGAGGTTTTCTAGCACATCTGCGATCAGACCAGGGACGTCCTAGAGAAAAAGGACACTAATTACTTGTGTGTCCCTTTCCACCGTTGATGGTTGGTCACCATAACCCTGCCCCAAGCCCCTGATGTACTCGGTGCTTAGCTCTGGCCCAGCAAAGAGTTGGTGCTTACTAAGCACCAGTTTTTAGGACCTGGAACCGGTGCTTAGGTGGTGGCCACACAAAGAACTGGTGCTAAGTCAGGCTCTGGCTCAGAACTAGCACTGGAACCAGCTCAGTGGAAAAGGGGTATGTGTGAAGCTAACATTAACTTAAACTGTTGCAGTGATTAGCTGTCAACAGTATTATTTTCCAAATATCACAACATTGTTCAATGTTACTTGCCAGCAGTTTTTATTACTACAACAAATGTAGCTGTACAACCAATACAAATTTTTCAACCTTTGTAAACCAAATACTAAATCTTATAAACTTTGTAAATGATGAAATAACTTGTGAGTTAATTAAAATCACTCACAATTAAACACAGAGTCGAAAGTTTAAGCTGGAGAAGTGCTTGTTGTGTGTTACAAAGTGAGCTCTTTTCGGACATGATGTGTCTGTTGAAGTTTCTGTATAACACATGTACCTTACAGGAACACTAGCTTGTCACTTAAGCAGCTCTGTGAGTGATGGCAATGCCAGTTCTACAGTGTACTTAGCATCATGTGGGCTTTGCTTAAAGGACTTTAAACCACCTATTTTGACAATGTGACAATCTCAGCTTTAAAAAAAAGCAAACTTAAAGATAGAGTATACAGGATTGTAAAAACGGTGAATGCGAGGCCGATTTTAAAGAATAAAATGAATAAAACCCCCACCCCTCCCTTGAAGGCTCGCTGCAAAGCCACTCTTCCAAACCACTTGAACGCTGAGTACAGCTGGAAGACTAATCCACAAGAGAAAATGATGGTGGGGAGAGGAGTGCGGTGCATCTCGTCTAAAAACACAAACAGGCTACATCATCACATTTGCAAAATGTCCCATTCAAAGCCAATATGGTCTACCAGAAGATAAATATCATCAAACAACACATGCTCACAACTTGGCTACAAAGCTCACAGGCAGCAGCACATGCACAGATATGAGTAAACACATCCCAATAAAACTGGAGGAGGATGAGGACCACAAAGAGCACTGAAAGACGCACAAATGCACAAATAAACAAGATCATCTGGCATGTCTAGCAGTGCAAGATGCTACAGGGATATGTGCAACAGGAAAATATGGCTGCTATTGTTCTGCTTTCTGCTTGCTACCTCTAGTAATGTGTCCACATAGCCTTGTGGAAAGTCAGGTGCTTGGGCCAAGTGTGTGCAGGTAGGCAGCTACGTTATTAATCATCTTATGCGGGCTAAATGCAATGACTGGACTGCCTTTAACAGGCCCGAAAACCACAGATAACAGATGTTTTCTGTTCTTATTATCAAAGCACTTGATTTGTTTATCGCTTTCAGGATGTACAGAGAATTTCAACAAACACAACAAGAAAATGCTCCTGGAATACTTTGCATACACAAGTTTTGGTGTGCTGCTGACATCAAAATGAGGATCTGAGATCATATCTGTGATTATTCTTGGCATAAATGTCCTCAATTCATACTTAGCACACCTAGCACACAACTAGAGTTGAATTATCTTTTAATTATATATTATTATAAAGTGATAGTAATCAAAATTGCAACTACTGTTTTGACCAGTAAAGCTACATTTTAATATTTGTCCATATCATTAAGCCCATCTATTTCCGTAAGCCAAATGTGATATCTGTTCTGACTGAAGAGACTTCTGGTATTGCCTCCCCTTGCTCTTTTTTTAAAAACAGCTGACAAAGAAAATGTAAAACAGGGGATTTTTTGTGTTCAGCACAATCAAAACCTTAATTCAAAGATGGATCTAATCACCACAGAAGATGAAGACATGAGAGAAAATTTCAGACCAAATTAACTTTGCTAATCTCTAAGGGGAAGCCGGGGCATTACAGCAGCAAAAGATAAAGACTGAGGGAGATATCGCAACAGGAAGCAAATTGTACAGAGCCGTCCTGGTTGTAGTGGAGAGAAGAAAGCTTGCTTCATTATCAGTAGCCTTCAAAAAGGCTTGTCGAACAGCCTAAAGGTCTGTCACTGCATTGTTAATGATCTAAGGATGGAATAATCCACAATAATAGGCTCTTCTCAATGTCTAGCTATTCATAGGATCAGTCTCATAGGAACTACTAGCAGATAGCCCTGCTAGGCCTACCCTAAACACTCGGCCTTACATGAGGAGGATGGTAAACAGCAAAGGGATGCCATGTGGCAACTGGGCCTATTAGTCTTTAAGTCGTATGAAAAGTAGATCATCATCAGCTTTTATCAGTCACTAGATTCATTTCAAGAAGCATACACCACAGTCCGGCTCACAACAAGGACAATGGCAGATGATTGAGAGGGCAGGGAGGCGGGAAAGTAACAGCGTGGGAAAAAATGAGGCTGAGCTTCTTGGTAGGTCCAGGGCGTTTTGCTGCTCTGCGTTTCATTTATGTTTAATCGGCTCTCAGACTGTAGCACCTCTTTGATATCACACAGTGGGGACAGTCACAAGGAAGACGTGACTTCATGCTCTGCTGCCCTGCTGCACATTCATCCTCTGATTAATGAGAGGACGCCATTTAATGACCAGATCCTCCTCAGGAACTTTTAAAAGACTTGGCTCAGAGACTCGGATCTGTGGACGAGCATGGTCTTCTATTTTCTCTTACCATATTTTTCACCAGAACTAGACTTTCAGCAACTTTTTTTAAGTGGGTACAGGTGACTTTTTCCTGACCTGAATTTAGGTAAAAGGTCTGTTCATTTAAAATCCTAACCATTGAACATGACAAGGAAAGTATAATTGATGAGTGTGACCATCTTTTGAGAATTCTCCCCTTTGCTGCTTAAGTGAGACTCACTAGACTCATACTTCAAGTCTGCAAGAATTTAACAAGCTTTCATGTCCATATCAGTTGAATTTGAACTTCTTGTTAGCTTGTTCATGACAGTTACATTGGCCCAAATTGGGGTCAATAACATTATGAGCAGGTTTTGTAGAGTGATGTTCAGAAGTCTCTTCAAAAGATGTGTATTTACAATAAATACTTTGCATGTGTAGGAAAATAAGTGCTATTGTGAACATCTGTGTGTAGAACCAAAGCAGAAAACAGAGCGTAAAAGTCAGTGCTCAAAGTTCCCACGTTGTGTATGATGCTGACGTTACGAGTATGAATTCTGACCCTGTCTTTACACCTGAATCTGCTGCCATGGTTTGGTTGCCTTCATCTTTGCTACGGGCCTGAAAGGGTCTAAAGGAGTTTCAAGACATTTATGACGATGATGATGGTACTACAAAGAATAACATAATTTAGATATACATCAGAGTCCCTGCCCTATCAGAAGATTGAGCATTTCATCTCTATTGCTCCCAAAACACTGAGATAACCAACAAGCCATACTGAACTGATAATCACGACACTGAAGCATCCGAGAAGCAATGCACGTCACAGTTTGGAAATGACACAACAGAACAAAGACTTTTTGGATGAAGGCAAGGCTGTTTGAAAGAATGAATAAACACAATGACAGTTCTGCAACGTAGTTAAGGACATGTGGGCTGTGTCTGAATCAATTTGTGCATTATTTTGCCTTTTTTGAAAAGCATTATTCTACATGTGGAAGTTTTAAAAGCAAAAACGACATTAAAGTCAGAGTGTGAGACTTTTACATATGGATGAACATCAGTTTAATGTAAGCCCGTGTCAAATGAGTTCACACACTGCTGATTAATCCTATTGGCACCAGGTAAACCCCTCTGTATTTCACAGTATACCGAACTTTCAAATCTACCCTCTGTGGCATCATCCCATGTTGGTGCACCAGTGGCCATGTTTCATGTCAAGTAACAACGACTTAGCAGAGCTTAAAGAGGGGAGCAGCAATACCTATGAAGTACACATCAAGTTTTTACTTCATCAACATCCATTCATCCATCCATTATCTATACACTGCTTAATCCTCTGCACGGTCACAGGGCAGCTGGAGTCTATCCCAGCCGACTCAGGCGAAGGCAGAGGACACCCTGGACAGGTCAACAGTCTATCACAGGGCTCTCATCAACATGTCCATATTTAGTTTTCTTTTATGCTGGAAGACATACCATGACTGAAAGAAGCAGTCACCACCATGGCTGAGCGTTTCCACCTTAAAACTGCCACATACCCAAGACAGTCTCAAACACGTGGATTCAGACAGTCGAGGTTTGAACCAACAATCTGAAAAGCAACTTGTAAACTTGTAGGGTGGGGCTTTCTGTATTTTTCTCCTTCTTCAGAACCAGTTTTAGGCTCAAACATCACTGAATTACTCTAGTATAACAACTTGCCATTGTCTAGCAGAGTCTACAGCACTGGTTTAGAAAATAGTCAGTCAGTTGTTCTTCATGACAAGTTGATTTTGAAGCCAAAATCTCTTTGAAGCATTACAAACTCAAATGAATAGTTTTTAAAGTATAAAACGTTGGTCCTAATGTTTAATAGATTTTTTAAAAAGACTTTTAATTATTCAAAACATGTCTGATAAGACCACGTGTCCGAGTAAAGTCTAATGAAAAGTTATTTTTGTCTCTCTCCACAGACTAACCACACATACTGCATGGGTGGGTTCCATCAAGTACACGAAAGCTGTTCATTTTCTGTATTGCACAAGCAGTTTCACACATACGAATGACATGACGGACCATGTATGAAGTGCAAAGAAACAAGAAAAATGTTTTAGTGGAGGGGGGACAATGTAGCACTTCACTGATTTAAAATTCAAGCCGTTGCACTTCATCCTCACCAGTTGACGAAGTGTAAAATAATCTTTGTGTGCACACAGCATCATCGATCAGCCACTCCAACTGCTCCCTTGTATATCTCTGAAACTTCTCACAGCCCGACATTCACAGTAAATAAAATGCATCAGACAGTTTCAATGCCACTATCAGCGCACTTTATATAAGGACTGGGTTTTTCACTTGTTGGCTCAGAGCTCCATCAGAGTGCATGGTGATGGTGAACAAAGAGAGAACACAAAGCAGCTTTTCTGCACCGTAAGAGCAGCATATACACATACATCCACAACAAAAGACACAATGTAATCAAGCCACCACAGCAAACTGGGGTTCATAAGATGTCCAACAAAGAGGGTCCCAGCAGATGAAACACATTTTGAATTTCACACTTTGCTGTCTGACAACCTGAATGGAAAACTTTACAACCCATTTGCCTCATCCATCACCTCCGTTCTGGCGATGTTGTAATAACACGCTCACTCAAGCTGACAAGTTTCACACTTTCATTTTCACTCGGAAATAAATACACTCCAGAGATACGCCGAGCGGAGAAAAGGAGAGATGGGGCATCTGAATGAATGCGTATCACCCAGAGAGACAGGAAATTAAAAATGAGGAGAACTGATAACGGCAGATGTGTCTGTGCAGCCAATGGGTCTAATTGTTGTAAAAGTCCTGACAGAAAAAGGTATAATGTAACAAGTTCAGCAGCCATTAGATGAAGTGCTGGATGGAAAACGTTAATGGTGACAGACTGAGGACAGTAATTAATGGATGGGGTTCAAAAAGAAACTTCACAGACACATCATGGTATCTGACACAAATCTGGCGTTAGTGTTGTGGTTGACAGTGCAGATCCATTTACGGTATACATCATTAGCACTTTAATTGAATGTCATTTCAATTCTCTGGCTACCAGCTCTTGTGACACGTGAACAGAAAATACTATCGTGGTCTGTGACGAGCTCTAGAATATTGTAAATACATAAACTGATGGTATAACAAGGTTTAAAAACACAGATGGAGTTAAAAGGCACATGTAATGAGTTCTCGAGTGCTCGCTTATAGTGAACGTTTGGATTTGATGTTTGTCTTGTATAAATTTTGTAGGACACTGATTTTTAAATGAGGTCAGGTCATTTGGGATGGTATAAGATTTTGCAGGGTCTTAACTTTAATATTTAAAGTAGTGGCACAATATATAATACTACTACTACTACTAATAATAATAATAATTATTATCATTATAAATTATATTCTAGGGTCTTAAGTTTAATATTTGAACCAAATCTCTGTTTGGATTTTTTCTGTCCATTTTTCAGGTTATGTTGTTGGTTTTGGATTGTTTAGTAGGGGTGAGACAAAATATCGATACAGCGATATATCGTCATCCCTCCTTGTGCGATATGAGTATCGATATGTTGGCGTCAAAAATCAATACTTTAATTCATATAATAAGGCTCTCTAAACCCTCCAGATTCCCCTGCCAGCTGCCATTTCCCCAGCATCACTACTTAATGGCTCCACACGGTGGTGTTTATCACATGAATGAGGAAGACTTGAAGGGAAACGAATTGGCTGAATAAGACTTTGTACAGATATAATGGAGGACAGCAACGCTACCATAAGAGACGCCTCATCCATGTTTAAGTCCAAAGCGTGGACCCATTTGGGCTTTGGCAACACTGAGGGAACAAGCAAGCTGGACAAAGACTATGCAATATGCAAGAACTACCTCGCAAAAGTAAAGTACACAGGCAACACCACCAACATGCAAACCCACCTGCAGCACCACCATCCTGAACTCCTGCAGCTAATGTTTCAAGTCAGCCTGCAGCCGTTAATACAATGTTTAAAGCAAAGCTTCCTTTCTGGTCCCCAAGGGCCGCCAGCATTACAACGTCCATCGCTAGGTTCATTTGCAAGGACCTCCACACGTACAGTGTGGTGAAGAATGAAGGTTTTTGAAAAATGCTACACACTGGAACCAAGGTATGAACATATCCAAGTTATAGAAATGGTGATGTATCGTTATGTGATTGTCTTGCAATATATCGATTATCGCAGTATCGCTGTATCGTGATAGTATCGGTATCATGAGCCATGTATTGCGCATCGTATCGCATTGTAAAGTACCCTGTGACTCCCACCCCTACTGCTTAGAGTGTTTTTTGTTTGGATTTTGAGTTGCTGAAGTGTCAGTATCAAAGTAATCCACATATAGATGTCTGTAAATCCATGGATACATTACAAATAAGTACATACTAATTTAGCACGGTTTAAATAGTCTGATTTAAAAAGAAAATTAAACAAATACAGACTGAAAAACAACAGCAGAACCTTCCTGTAGCTAACACTCCTGACAGCTTTAATTTCTTTTCTCTGTTGCATTGGTTCTCAATTAGGCATATATACTGGTGTTAACATGTTTTCCTCCGATTGGCAGAAACACTTCCAGCTTCCTCCATTTTCACAGAAAAAACTGTTTTCACACTGAGCTGTTAAGAAGCTGGAGATGAAAAGACGACCTGGTGGAAAAAACTGACAGACTGACTTTCAAATATAAGGACAGGATGTAAATGACAGGAAGAGCAGCGAGTTCGCTGAAAAACAGGAGGTAATTTTAGCTGTAATAATTACTGGGACGGTGTGAAAAATGACTCACATATGTGCTATGGACTGGATTAAAATCACTGACCAATATGAAAATCACCTCATCTCCCTTGGGGAAATAAATCCATTGTGCATGGGGCCCACGAGGAAATAAAGAGAAGTAAAAATCACTCAGTTAATTGAATCTGTTGATTACAAGGTTGCATCGGAAGACATGTTCACTTGTCTTGGTAATGGTAGTAAAAACTGTAGCAGGAGTTAAGAGTGAGCTGTGTATCAGTTGGCACCAAAGCTTCTACACACTAATCTTCATCTGGAAGCCTGTTTGTTGTTTGGCTACAGTTCCATGCTCAGTGTGCAGTTTGCAGTCTCAGAACATCTCCCTAATAGACTGACTACAGTCATAATGGAAAACTACTTTTTATAGCGCATAATCAAAGACAAATGAAAGGAAGTGGAGCCAAGGCTCGTACAATAAATGCATAAATCTAAACAATGGTCTCGGTGATCAGTGGTCTCTACTAGAAAGTGAAAATGTTTTCAGATATTAGGGTAGATTATGAGCAGTGTCTGGTCCAGGAGTGTCAGGGAGGGGGCCAGATCGAGGCCACTTCTCCATTCAAAGGAAACAATAAGCAGCACTGTGAAAACAATACACTTACTCACTTGAAAATAAGACATTTCCAGAGGAAATTAGCTTGTAAAAAGTGAGGTTTGTCTTCTATTTTAGGATGAGACAATTACAAGTTCTCAACAGACATTCTTTTTGAACGGAGAGATTATCTTCTACAGAGAGGGTTGGACTTTAAATTGTTTGTAGCCTTAATGTTAGTGTTTTCAGTTTGTTTATAGTGAACCAGTCAGCCCTAAAACTTGTGTTTCACTGCAATTGAGGAAATAAATTTATGTCAAAAGAAAATGAGTTCAGTTTCTCCTGCATGTTTACTGCAGAAGTGAACTAAGTCTAGCAAAAGACTTATCAAAAGTACTGGCTTACATGGTCAAACAATTTAAATCACATGGGAACACAATAGACATATACATTTGAAAAATATGGATATTTCAGTTATCAAAAAAGGAAATCAAGGCTTTAATCACTGAGAAATTATTGGATTTGAACTCTCTGAGCCCTAAAATAAGCCAGCAGGTTTGAAAGCCATGTTACATTTTACTAAATCACCAAAATGCCCCCATTTATCAGAGCCAGGAACTGTAAAAACTAGAAAATTATCAAATGTTCAGCTTTCCTGCGGTCCTTAAACTAACATTAAACCAAATCTAAACCAACCAAATCTAAATTTAAAACTAGAAAAGCACTGGGAGAGCTCAGACCTCCAACAAGCAGATCATTTCACCCCAAAAATGGGATTTACAACCCAGAAATAATAGTCCCAGGATTGTTTTATCTACATTATTAGACTCCTTGACCCAGAAAACTACTGACCCTTAGCATTTGGATTCACATTGATATCATCATTAGTTCAATAGTTAATCACCAGAATCTCTTTTTGGGTAATGGTGGTTTCTTCTGATCCAGCTCCATAGCTGTTGATTCTACAACAGATCTGTTGGATCCTCCTGATTCAGCAGAGTCTCAGCTACATGTTGGTGTTGGCTGCATGTCTGGATCTTCATCTGTTACCTTACAGTGATGACTATTCCACAGGCCCTCTAGTTTTTCCTGTTCTGGATCCTAGTATCTGGAATTTTGCCCAGATCCGGATCAAATTTTGACACATGTTGTAGAAATTAGCAGGAACTTATCCTGTATTTTTTGCCAAGCAGCCTGGACATGTTTTGTGGAGTTATGTGCACATATACATGCACATTGTCCGATCTCCTAATACTAAAGTATCCTGCAAAACATTCCTGGATCCAGACGGTGATCCGGATCACCACCAAGATCTAATCATCTGTTTCTTGTCCCATTATCCATGTTTCCTGAACATTTCATCAAACCCATTCAGAACTTTTTGCATAAAGTTGCTAACAGACAGACAGACAAACAGATAAATGCCAGCAAAAGTATAACCTCCTTGGTAGAGGTAATTATGATATTTCATCAATATCACTTCATTCTACATGTGTCGTCTAAAAAATTGTCAAAAATAAATTTTTGCCTCAAACCAAATATAGTTAAAAACTAAAACTTCTGTGCTCTTCAGTACAACTGAGAAGCCATTGGTGGCTCAGGTGTGGCTGACAGTCATGTGACAAACATTCAGGAACTTTTCGGCTGAACTGAGCAGAAACGCTTCTTGTGTTAACACACAGAGAGGAGACAAGTATGGAAACAAATGAAGAATGTAAGTACTAATAAATCTATGGTATGTAGAGTTTTATCTAGTATTAGTAAAACGTGGGCACTTGGATTGATTCAGTATTTTTTCCTTCTGATTTTTGCAAAACAAATAATCAAAGAAATTCAACTTTTGTGCTTTCTTTTTTTAATGATTTACAGAACTAGGACTTTGTTATACTGCCCAAAACTACATTTGTGAGTTCTCTCTATTTCTAGCCACGGCTGTGCTGTTTCCATGGAAGGGCAGGACTTTATAGTGGAGTGAAAATTGAGTCCACAGGGAGCAAAAACACCCAGAATACACTTGGAGTTCAGAGGTTTAATTGGTATTTCAACTTCAAAGAATTTATTGGACCAATTAACTGGAGCTCACTTTTAGTAATAATAATTACATCACTGTGCTGGTGTCCAGAGACCGCAGTTAAGGTGAGACTGATACAATATGAACTCTAACTGAGGGATGGATTCTAATTATGGTCTTTGTGCTGGTGTCAGCTGTTAGTGCTACATCGTGCAGAGCTGGAAAATAATGTGTATGTAAGGTAACTCTCTATTGTTCAAGCCACAGATTAATCACCCTGTTGGCATTTTTGAATAGAACAAGAGAAGCAACCCTGACTAATCTTTTAAATATCTGGTAGAGAGAGAGGTCTCTGAAATGAATACATGGAATAACTTTTAAAAATGTAAACTCCTGCAAGCAAAACTGATTTGGTTTTATGAAAAACAGATGGTGCAGGAAAGTTCTAGTAATGGGATATTTATGCTTCAAGGGAATCAAAGCCACTACTGATAACACACGCTGACTCTAATTCATAGGCAGCATTTATGGATGATGGCTTTAAAGTTGTATTTTCACCGGTGTGGTGTGTGGGTGAACATTTATATATTCCTCTCTGTCCATTGTGTCAGTGGAATAGAGGATGAAAATGGAACTAAGTAAACTGCAGCAATGAACTCTTACTCATAAAACTCTCAATCTGCAACTATTTAGTTTGGAGTTCAAACTAAAATCTGTTTTCTTCTTGTGTCCACTGAATCCCACATCTGTCATGTGCAAGAACTTGTCAGATGTTTTGGATAGAAACTTGTGCCAAATGAACATTTAACCCTTTTCAGACATGCCCCATTTTTAATTAAAAATTTAACATGATGGTCTCGTGTCTGAACAAGCTTTAACATGGAGGTCCCAGCAGAAATCATACTTGGTTAGACCTAGTGGCGCATAAGTAATTCATTCAACCTGGCACAAGCCAGAACTCAGCATCATCAGACTGAGGTAAAGCCAGAAGCAGCACAAAGCAAACCAAGCAGAAGGAAAGATAGAGATTAAACACACATTTAATACTTAATTTTTAAGAGCACTGTAATTAATTCATTACCTTTATCACCATCTACTATGCACAAAATCAGTTTAACAGACTTGGAGAGGTTCCCCTTGTGGTGTGACCAGAGAGGGTAAAAAGCCTTCACCCGCCCACAGCAGTGATCTGACAAACAGCAGGGTACAAGCAGCATGTGAGCCAGCAGACATGAAGTTATTTAACATCTCTTCATTCAGTCCTTGTGACTGCTCAGAAACTGTAAAACATTCAACAGAATCAGCTACTAAATAACATTAAATGATGAAACTGATGTGAAATGATTTTCTAACTCGCTGCTGTTCGCTCTCTCTCTGTGCTGCATAGTGCTTCAACATGCAGCTCATTACACAAATGTCCTGTCATGTCTGAATACAGCCATAAGAAACGTTAACATAAAAGTCATTCATGTCTGAGTGACAGAACACCATCATTTTAACGGACACATGAGACCGGCAATGTCTGAAAAAAGAGCTTCTGCATGTGTCAATGAAACACCTCTGAATTGAAATAAATAAGTATGAAGGTGTGTTCAAAAAAACCCAGTCTGGATATGTCTACCTGCAACTCATGTTATTGAAGCTCATCAAGGAAAGGAAACAGGGACAAGCACAGTATGAGCTGAAGGTGAGGGGCAAAACACATGAGTGGTTTTATGTATTAGTGTTGCAGTTCCTACCACCGAGAAACTTACTGTTTTTATTACTTTAACAGTAATTGAATTTGCCACCACACAGAGCAGCACGACAAATTAGTCTGACCATTTAAATGAGCAACATTAAGCTTTAATGAGAGGAAAGCCAGATCTGAATGACATCCGAAGCACAGGAACTTATTTTGCATGTCTTTACCAGTATTTTATCGTATAAAAAAGGTTCAAAACGGCAGAGAGAAATCACTGATGTGATAACTTTTCACCCCCCTGAAAGACATGACACCAATTCATACAGTTACCAAAGAGTTAAACATAACCAGTCTAGGGACCTGAGAAGCAGTTTGTAATACTTTTCTCGAGTTGCCAGACAAAACATGCAAGACACAAAATGTAACAGAGCTGTCAGTGGAATATTACGCAGCCATAATTGTCCAGCCAGACAACAGAGCCGTACATCAGTTTTACTGTCCACGTTACTAATGAAGACTTCCAACTGGAAAGTCGCTGTTTGCAAACAGCTTTTCTTACTGGATGATCACACAAGTGAAGAGAAGAGAGAAGAGAGAAAAGTGTTGGCTGCTCGGGCTGAGAGGAGTCTGTATACCAACAGACAGAGGGGTGATCATGATGAAGACACCCTAACAAGTAGATCAGGCTGCAGTGCTTTGGCCTCAGGCTGGATCTTGCTGTTAGTTCATATTGCATTATAGATATAGCAGAAAAAAACAAATACCACAAAGTAAACTTTTGCCAGTATCATACATCCTACAGGCTGTATCACTGTCAACGTCTACAATGAAGAGACGTGTTCATGAATGCAGAGGATTTACCTAAAACTGCATACCACTAGGGACAGAAAGTACAGATTAGACTTTCCTAGAGACCATCTAAAAAAGCCTGTCCAGTTCTGGAATAAGACTCTTTGGATAGATGAACTTGTAGCAGAATTATAGAAAAGCATAAAGAAGGGTTCATGATCATAGAAAACTAAATCATCTGTCATGGTGGAAGCACTGTTATACCATGGGCATGTGTTGCTGCCAATGGAACTGGGTCACTGGTGTTTATTGATGATGTGATGCCGATAGAAGTAGCAGGATGAATTCTAAAATGTAAGGAGCTCTACTAACTGCTCAGCCAAATACTGATAGGATGGTTCTTCACAGTACAGATGGATAATAACCAAAACTGTACCCTGAAAGCAATGAGAGAGCTGCTTAAGGTAAAGAACTGAAATGTCGTAAAGGGCCGAGTCGGTCATCTGTTCTCACTCCAACCTAGCTGCTTTTTACTGAATGAAGACAAAACTATGGGCAGAAAGACCCACAAACAAGTAGTGAACAAAGGCAGCAGCAGTAAAAACTTGCCAAAGCAACTCAAAGGAGGAAATATTTGGTGATGTCAATGGCTTATATGTGTTAGTTTGTTCAGTTAACTTTGAGTCTGTGACAAAGTGTGTAAAAAAGAGCCATAAATCCCAAATTGTTAATGCAGTATTCAATAATGCAGTATTTTTTAAATTCAAAATACATCATGCTGCTGTGGAAGTTATAAAATTGTGTCATTGTCCATACTTAAGGACCTGATTGTATGAGACACAACCTAAAAGATCTTTTATGGCTACAACCTCTGTAAAAATATGTGTAAAACCGCCAACTGAAGTATTTAATCTGACACAAAAATCAAACTAACTTAGCCTGACAAGTGCACCACAGCAGTGGCCTGGAACTGGGACTGCACAGCCCGAACCAGGACAAGAGTTTGTTCACTGCTGGGAAATGAAAGTTCACCCACCTTTTTTAACCGCCCGCCACCCTCCTTGTTAAATCTTAGATCTGTTGGAGCCCTAAGTGCCGCTGCTCGTCATAAATCATTCACATCCATCCTGTCGAGCAGCTGACAACCACCAACCCAACCACAAGAGGGCTGAAATACCACCGACTGGAGGTTTTATACTAATTTATGAGGCTTTAAGACATGAATTTCAAGATCAAAAAAGAGAGATGAGACAGTGGAGGTTAAGCCGGTCCAAGGGTAATTTTGTTTGAACAAGTTGAGCAAACTCTTCTTTTAGTTCTGCGGTTAATTACAGGAGACCGTAATGGAAGTGTTTGTATTAAAAACACATTAACCATGCATCATACAGAATCCCAAATATACTCACTATTTTTATAAGTTAAGGCTTGCAACATTATTAAAACCAATCCAGATCATCCAGTCTTCTATTCATTCATGCATTTTTGGCAGTAGTGTGCTTGCTTAATGCTGAATACATGTCAAAGCTGCTCCTGTTACAGACTTTCACAAGAACAGTTGGTCAAAAGTTTGTTTAAAGTTCTGAAGTTAAATAGAAATTTTTATTCCCCGCACAGTTTTTGTGAGGGAATATAAAGTATAATTGCAATTCTACTAGATTTGACCAATTTTCAAAATAAAATAGAATCATTTTTGAACATATTTGTCAAAATGGTGTCCAGACTCCAAGCAATGCTTTGACCCTTCCAATAGCAGCAGCTGATTAACATCTGAATGTCTCTTTTTCTAGGAACAACTGTCAACATCCGTTGTGTGCAACTGCAAGACGTTAACCCCTCTTGTCCACACTGAGCCCTCACAGAGTTATCCACCAACCAACAATTAGATATTTAATTGGATATTAGTGTATGTTTGTGCATGTGAGTCCCACCTTCTGATACTGCTGGCCTTCCCTGCATTTATAAACAAACTAAGAGTGACCTCACACACTGACTGGATGGCAAAATCACTGCAGGTCATCGTTCACCTGTTGTCCTAAAAATCGAAATAACATAAGCATTTAATTTATGCTATTTAAGTGATGCTTGCTGTTTGAAGTATATATAAGGTGGCGGACTGACCTGCTAGAGTCTCTATTTGAGACCATGTGGCCAGCTCAGCTGAGTTTGTGTTGTAAGGTACAGGTTAGTTTTGTTTCTTCTCCCAATTTGTTTGTGTTCTTGCATTATCACATAGCACTTAACAGTTGTGTGTGGCATCTAGACCTATGATAGCAGTGTAGCATTGAACAATAACTAAAGCTGTAGTAGTATGGCAGTATCTTAGCAGTTGGCATTGGCATTTACCAGTTAGCATTAGCATTATAGGCGAATCAGGCTGTATGGTCTTCTTATGGGTGAGGAGGTTGTGAGTAGTATATTTTAAGAAGTTAGTGGTTAGCACTAGCATGTAGCATTTGCACTAGCTAAATGGTAGCATCGGCACTGGTCACTACCTGAAGCACCTCCTAAACGGGCCTGGGTCAGTTGAAAGTGGCAGTTCTGGTTGAATTAGCAGTTAGCATTAGCATTTAGCAGCTAGCTAAATGGTAGCATCGGCACTGGTCACTGCCTGGAGCATCTCCTAAACGGGCCTGGGTCAGTTGAACATGGCAGTGCTGTTTGAATTAGCAGTTAGCATTAGCATTCAGCAACTAGCTAAATGGTAGCATCGACACTAGTCACTGCCTGGAGCAACTCCTAAATGGGCCTTGGTCAGTTGAACGGGCTTTGTGTGAGAGTTTATACTGCTCCTCTGCTACTACATCTCTGCTCATGTTTGCTCTGCTCCGGTCTTTGTGTGTCTGTTTCTACACAGAGCGTCCACTGCAGACTGACGGACCGTGAAAACAGACACAAGTGGATCGAAGGAGGGACAAATGAAAACAACATTACTTCAGTTGATAACTTGTTACGGCCATTCAATGTAACTGACAATGCTATGGTCAGCAATGGCTGTGGCTGGATTTTTTTTTGTTGGCTCTTGAGTACACAACCTTTGTAGTTGTAAATTAACACAGGAAGGAGGTGTGGCCAAAGTACCCTTTTGTTTGGTGTAAGATGCTGGTGGTTCTGAATGTTGCTTACTTCACCTTTAGGAACTGTAGGACATCATCACCTCTGACCAAAAACCCATACAGCACAACCTTAACAAAAAACACACACTAAGAATATACATACCATAACTACCCCACAGGTCGGTTATTTATATTTGCACTTTTCCTATTGTTTGCACCATCTGTTTAGATCCTAAACTGTATTTTGCTGTACTGGCACTGACTGAATCTAATCTGATCTCACTATTTGTGCCGCACGCTTGATCCCCTGAATGTGCAATGAGGCAGACAAATGATTCACCAAAATAAAGCACTATAAGTAGGCAAACAAACAGAAGCAGAAGTAGCATCAGTCCAGTGAAGATCCCTACGAGCCTTTCTTGTCACTGAGGATTTTTTTTTTAAAAGACTGGACAACTAATTATTCACGTGAAATGATTTGTGGATTTTAAACTGTTATACAGTCCATTTGTGAATATGACTGTTCCTTTTCACAGTGTGCACCTTTGGATCACCACTGCCGGAGCTAATTAATGATTTTACCCTAAACAGTGGTTGCAAACACTGGTTCTTAGAACACAAGCTACGTCTTCATTTCAACAAAAGCAGATCGTCTCTTGATCTAACCTGGCACTGTGGGTGTATATTCCTCCCTGCTTAGTAGGATGGATCTCCACAGGGAAAACAATAAGCAGGACGTTATTATTTGCCTGCAGTTAGTTTCCTAAATTTAGTGCTGCGGTGGTGCTTTGGTGTTAGTGGTTGAATGGTTTATGTCAGAATGCTTGAAAAGAACAGCAATAAGAGCATTGCTGTTGTTGCTTGAGATGGAAACAGGAGAGAAAGGCAGGAGCAGATCCTGAATGATGGTGAGAACAAAACAGAGACATTCACATGACTACAGTATCTTAGCAACAGATGTATGCCTATTTTGTACCAAATATAAGAAAGTGGTGGTGCCAGGGATGGAGACTGACAGAATGGCAACTATTAAGCCAGCTCCCAGGGGACTGCAGGTCCAACGGAGTCCAGTCTAAATCCAGAAGCAGCAATATGACTTCTCCTAGAAATGTTAAACAGTCTCTAATGGCCTACTGGGCAGCGATACTGTCAAAGTCTTTTCTATCAGACAGGACAATTACATCACTGCAGTGTGGCAGACAGTTAGAGGTGAATGGAGGTTTTGTCTGTTTCCTCCAGTACAGGGTGTATAGACAGTGGTGATCCTCACAGGAAATACAGTAGATTTGAACCCAGCAGTCTCTCAGCAGAGTTAGAAATACAGTATTAAACTTTGCACTTCGACATTTCATCAACGTTTTGATGTATAAGTTCTTTATCTGGTAGTGCTGCACTAAACATAATGTGTTTGGAAATCTACTAAACATGCAAACAGATACCTGTACATGGAATTATGTTACATGTGTAGTCGGACAATTTATTTTGTTAGTGCACGCTAAAGGGGCGATCCACAGATTTGACACATTAAGTTGCTCATGAGCAGTTTAACTCGCGTCGAAGCTCGGCCTCGAGACAAGCAGGAATCCTGCATTACAAACTGGGGTGAAGAGTTTGAAATAAACAGCCCTTTGGGAGGCAGAGAGGAATCTAAAGAAAGATGTGAGTGAGTCACACTTTGGGAAATGTAGGATATGGAGTGTTTGTGGATCTATAGTCGGGTCCAAAACACTAGAATATGCCAGCTTCTGCTGCTTAGATTTCGATTATTCATTTTTTGTCTCCTGTGGGCTGCTCAACTTGATAAACATAGGATACTTTTCTGCAGGAATACCTATTTAAAAGGCTGATATATCTGTATGCTCTATACCAGTGGTTCTCAGCTGGTGGGTCGGGACCCAAAAGTGGGTCGCGAAGCCATTTTTAGAGGGTCACAGAAGCATGCCCCCCTACAAAAGTAGTGGTATTAAGTCTTTTATTTTGAAGGACGTGTTTCTTATGACACAGCTTGCTTTCAGTAGCAGGGTATTTAGTGGTGGTGACACCAGTAGTTGCCCACGATTAACCTCTTGATTTGGCTCTGCCGGCTTATTGGAGAAATTTATGCTAAAACGTCCTAAAAATGAACCAAAACGTGCTCAGAGTCTGTCAACATGTTCCAAAATATGCCCAAAGCTTGGCAAAAGCGTCCAAATATACCAAAATTAGCAAAAAAAATAAGCCAAAAATTTCGTAAGTTGGATCAAAGTGCGTTGAGACTACACCCAAATGAACCTTAATCTGTTAACAGGAACAGCAAACTTCAAAAATCTGGGTAGTGACTGTTATTAACAGAGACATAGTGGGTCCTGAGGCTGGACCAGTTGAGAACCACTGCTCTATACTCCCTCAAGGATTCTTAATATCAAGTTTTTTCCCTTTAGGCTAAAAAAGATTAGTAGCTGATACTCAAATATTTTTCTACCTGGAGCTGCAACGACTAGTTAATAAATCAACTGACAGCTGATTAATATACAGTTATTTTGTTGATCAAGTCATTTAGTCATTTTAGAGAATTTCAGTCTTTCAGTTATGAGAACTTGATACATGGAAGTAGACTGAGTAACTTAGGGCTTGAAAGTGCTGATTATATGTTACACTGGGCATCTAAAATATGACAAGCATGTTGTTGTTTTTTGTATTTTTCTTCTACTATTTTCTGTTATTTCACAGAAAAAAACCCAATTAGTGAGTTAATCAAGAAAATAATAATGAATATAATCAGATGCGGTAGATTTTTACGTATTCCTTTTAGCCAACCTCTGTGCTTCAGTTATGCTGTATCGTATACAGTGTCTTTGACGTCTTCCCTGCTTCCAGAATATTTTTTTAGCATGTAAGGAACTTTTGTTCTTACTGTTACTTTTGCTTTTCATACAGGGACATGCGAGTTGGAGCAGATTTAAATTTATGGTAATTTAACTGATGCAAAAACTACGTCCATATGGTGCTTTTTAAATGCTGGAAGACACATCATAAACAAAGAAAGCAGTAGGCATCATGGCTGAGCATTTCTTCCTGGAAACTGCAGCATCCCCCTGACAGTCTCAGAAACACGGCTTGAGACTTCATACTTCCATACAAAACGTTTCATATGCAACAAACCTAAGGGACCAATCCTGTCTTTCTGGAGAGTGGGGCTTTCTGCATAATTATTCTTCCCGTTTCCAGTTCACACATATGATTAAATTACTACCATGTTACAACTTGCCATTGTGTCCTATATAGTAGTTTTGTAGTGTGTGAACAGAGTTGTAGGTAAGCTGGCGTGCTCGGATTGCAGTGAGGTGGTTACAGTAAGGGTTGGGGATGCTAGATCCACACGTTCTAAAGAATGTAACAGTGCAGAGGTAGAAAATCTAAATATGTAACTTTGATACATAGAAATGAGTTTTTCGGGGTTTACTCAATGACCAGAGATGGACTTTATAGTGAAAAAGACAGGAACAGTAGGAAGTAAAAACAATGTAGACAAGGTTACTGCAGAGGAGCACACCAACATGGCCTAGTGCAGTGTTAACCTCATACAGCACATCCATGTGGACTAAACATTATTTACTCTCTTTACACAGGGCATCAGAGGGGCGATATCAGACTATGTTAGCGGTATTTTTCTGTGGAAGGACCTTAAGACCTACCTACAAATTTGAGTTCACACCACATTCAGAATCAAATGTGCACCCTTTCCCCTCCTGTGTCCGGTTGGTTAATCTCTGCCGTTTCTCTGCACCACCGCACAAACTGGGGATGGACTTCAAGAAGTTTCAACAGCAAGTAAACACCACAAGAGGTTTCTTTAGTCATTAGCAGGAACCAGAGGTGTCAGAAGATGTGACAGGTGGACTGACATTTCTGGGCAGCCATGGACACTGACCACAGCCAAAACAATCCAGAGGAAAAAAGAGAGGTATTGGAGTGAATACAGGTCTGGAAAAACACTCCATTTTCAGCTCTGACAGTCAGAGCAGTGGGTCGGCGTACCGATTCACAGCGAGGAAATCCAAGTCTGGAGAAAGACGAGCAGGGGTCTAATATGAGGGATATTATCTGAAGAGCTCAGACTAGAGGCTGTGAAGTTTGTCTGGCCAACCAAAGTGTTATGGCTCAAATCCTCTGTCTATCTAATGAAACGTGGAGTACACCACTTGCTGAAGTAGTGTCCTTGTGCAGCGATACAGTGCTCCCACCACTTCTGCAATGCTCCCTGGAAGTCCCCTTATGTAAACGTATCAAGCACCATTGGCAATGAGTGCTGAATCTCCTAAACTGTGCTGAAATGGCAATTCTCATTTTCATTTTGGGAAAAAGGAAGAAGCCACGGGCAGCTAAATTTGGTTTGCAGGGTAGGTGGGCAGCAACGACTGTGTTGCTGTGGCCAAAAAAAAAGGAAAAGAAACTGCACTCGCTGGAGCACCCACATGCCATTGCGTCACATCATTTGCGCCGAGTGTTAATTTATTGTAACATCAGGATGTTAAAGTAACATTCTGGGAAAAATTCCAGGTGCACAACCACATGACTGCTGTTTCTTCTCTCTATGGAAGCTGCAGACCCACTTCAAGTCTCCAGGGATGATCTTTCACACAAAGGATCATTGCAGCTGCTGACTGACATAGAATGTGATGTTTTCTTTTCAGTCCATGGAGAAATTGTAATTGCACACCTACTTGTGGTCACAAAAACATGTGTAGCACAGATCCTGATGGTAGCACAGTGTCCCATGACAGTGATTGCTCACACATGTTGTGACAAGCTCCATGCCTGCGCACCCCAGTCTCTGAACTTTTTGATCAACCATGGCATTAACATCATAGCCTGTTAGTTTTTCAGAGCATAGTAATAATAACATACACAAACAGGTAACTGCAAATGGACAAATAAGGCATCTCCAGATCGTAGCTTCATAAATTGGAAACGTTTTCTGGAAAACTACATGTGTATTTAGGAGCAAGACTGAGGCAGCTGAGGCTCTAAAAGTACTGATGATGTTGTAGGTTTTCCATAATAACGACAACATGGTCATATAAGAACTGCTCATACCTCAGTTTGCTTCTGAACACCCACATCTTCACACTGGAATTTGATTGAACTCAAGCCTTACTTCATGACTCCTTCTTTTATTGCGCTTTCACTGTCTCTCTTATTATCTTCAAATAGGTGTTGACTTGACATTACTTGACTTGACATGTGGAGCGGTGGCAGCAAGTTCAGGTGCTGCTCATGACGTTTGTCAGCTACCATTACCAATTATTCTATCAACATAAAATGCTGTCTGACTGTGTGAGTTAGCGCACTGTGTGCAGCAGTTCTTTTAAAATAAGTTTCTTGTGAAATCACTTGATCTATGTATGGTATCAAGAATCCTAAAGATTCAGTGGCATTAGTAGAGCACCAAACTTCTCGAACCGCAACCTCCCAAAAGCCTAATGTATCTTGCTCTTTAGAACTCCACAACTATAGCTGCTCTGTACTCTGATTTTCTTTAGACAGCGACACACCTACATTATCTTGTTTAGCCAGACGACACTAAACAGAGAGCACTGATAAAGATCCGTCCATTCTAAAGTCAGCACAGGTGTCAGGTATATTTATAACTGCAGCACATCCAAACCCTGACACGAAAAATTCCACCTAAAACTACGGTGGTTAAATATTAATTTGTATAATAACAGAATACTGTAGAAATACACGTTGTATGCAAAACTAAATTCAGTAAAATATTCTTGAGAGTCATGTGAAAGCACAAAGTAATCACTGTTCTTCTTTTCTGGATCATTATATGCTGTGTAGCAGGTCGATCTTTGATTTAAGGACATTTTTTGACACACCGTCATGTCAAAGAATGGCTTTTCATGGGCGCAGCTTATGGAAAATGTGTTATTTCATACAATAATAAACAATCCACACTCAGAATATACCAAAGGCAGCCAAATATGTTGTCGTTAGAAACTGAATCCTGGCAGGCTGACAGCTCGGCCTGTTTTTCTGCAATAAGAGACTCTCATATGTTCAGAACTCTTTGAATGCCTGCTGTCTGTTTGGAATTAGTCTCCATGGCAACGGACCAGACCGTCTGGCTTCAGCATAGCTGTGCTGGTGATGTACTGTGTTATGATAATAGTTACTGGAGAAGTAAGACCTGAAAATATACAGCACATTTGCAAGGATCCTCAGTGGATATAGATTCTTGCCAACTGCAATTTGGAGTTAAGCATCCTCCTCAACCTGAGATGTTTATGCAAGATGAGATGGATCAATAGTGAGTGCCAACACCGGCGACACTGAGAAAGGGATAATGGAAACATATGATAGTAAACATTTGTGGAAAAAGAGAGCCAGAGCTTTAAGAGTGTTACGTGATATCCCTGTAGAACATTTTATTGAAGAATAGCAGTTGGAGCTGATGGGTCGAAGCACAAAAAGGTTCAGGGAGGGGAGTAAAGCTGTATGAGATAAGAAGTTCTGCGCCTCACCTTGGGACACTATGGGACAGAGGGGCCTCACTGGAAGGTGTCTGAAGCCTCTCCTCCACGCTCAGCGTCTGAGGGCCGAGCCTTCCCTCAGCTGCCTGTCCAGCTCCTGGCTCTTGCTGCTGCTGCTGCTGCTGCTGCTGCTTCTGCACCGTCTCCTCATCCTCCATCTCCTCGTTACTTGGCTTCTCCTTCCCTTGGCCCTCACTCTCGCTGTCACTCCCGTTGTCGCTTTCCTCGCATAAGATTTCGTCCACCTATTTTTTTAAAAAGGGGCTTTTGTGAGCTTTTGTTTTGGTGTAAATCTTAACATTTTACAACACCAGAATGAACACACACTGTACATAACACAACTGCCAAGAACACCCGTGTTTTGCATTTGGACTAGTGCACATTACATTAATTGCTTTCTCTGCTTCCAGTGAGCACATATTCATCAGTCTTTCAGCATTCTGCAATAGACTCCCACCAAATACACATGAGTTATTGTTCTGCAAATTTTATTTTGTGGATAATCATTAATATAGATAATGGAATGTTGTATTAAAAGGAATGATTACTTCTCAGAGTATCATCCAGAGGAACCACATGCATTAGCCAGTTCCCTTGATGCAATACAGATTCCTATTATGCATCTAATTATATCTTTCAAGTGGCTTTCCTTCTATAAATAACTGGGTTGTGTTCTATACTGTAATCCTGGACGGTGATTAAACTTGGGGCCAACAGTTAAGACACTAAAACAAGCTTTGTGCAGCAGATACTTTGAAAAAAATAATCAAATATGAGTCTATTTGTTGCTTTGTTTGCACATAAAACACTAATTTAATACACCCCAAAACATGACTTTAATCAGGATCAAAGTAATGTTCTGTACGGTAAATATGAATCTACAGTCAACCGCTGGTTAGCTTAGCTTCACAAAAGAATAGAAGCAGGAGTAAACAGCTAGCGAGAGCACAGAAGTGAAGAAAAGTCCAGCATATAATCCTGTGTAGAAACAACAGCTTATCATTTTTACATATAAAGCATATGGCAGTAAATAACAATACAACATAATACATAATATATCGCCAAGTTTTTTTTCAAGGGTGCTGGTAGGGGGATTTTATTACTGTCAGACAACGCCAGGCTAGCTGTTGGTTTGTTTCTATTCTGCGTGCTAAGCTAAGATTACTGGCTGCTATCTGAGGGTTTGTATTTACTGTACAGACATGAGAGTTGGGTCAAAAGTCAATCAGTGGATTTCCTAAATGGTGTAACTAATTCTTCAATTTTGAATATGAAATGAATATATTCCAACGGAAACTGCTCTCTGGTGGACAATAATGTAACAGTGATTTAAGTTCTATATGATTGCAAACTTATCTTTGAAATTTCTTGATAACAATGTCTTGTTAGCTGTTATGACCACAGTAATGCACACTGCCTTTAACTTTAAATTCTATACATTTAAGCATTATACTAAAAAAGCACATTTAGGTCTGACACTGTCCTATAATTAAGGAATACATAGAAATCACTTCAGTTTTTGCTCCAATCAAAGTGAAACTAATGTTTCTGATTGTATAAGTTACCATGGTGATTTGGCGGGTTAATAGAGACCTACCTACCTACCTGCCTGCCTACGTGATACTGAAAAATCTGACTTCAGGCTAAACATACCTGTGACTCACTAATCTTACTCTGTAGTACAAGCCTCAGGAGAACAGATGTTAAACATGGGATACAGCCTGTCTGATATCAGCATGAATCACAACACACAGACGTGAGCTGACGTGAGTCTAAACTCAATTCCATTGCTGTCTGGAGCCACAAGTGTAGTACCTAAGGCAGCTGAGACTGATAATATTACACCGAACGGATGTTGGTTTTTAATCCACCCTGCACAGATGAAATAATATTTGAGGTGAGGTAATAAACTCATCATCTCAGATTTCTACTACGAGGAAACTGTGCACAGCCAAGTACAACAAAGAAAATCTATCCAGCTGGAAAATCTTGCCAAATACTGGAGGCAAAATTGTCAGCTCATCAATCTTGTACTCTTTCAGTAGCTCATAATTTATGATACCAATGGTTACTGACCATTTAGTACAGGTTAGCCAATTACAGCCATCAGATCAATGGAAACGAACATAGCCACAGCAAATGTGAATCCTTTCATCCGTTGACTCATTAGGAACATGTAGCTGGGGGAAAGTGGGATTAATGCAGAGGGATGTTCTCTTGGGGCTACAGGAAGGATCATTACTGGCATCAGGCCAGGGTCATTAAGCCTTGTTGTTGGTTATTTGGACAGCCACAGTGCGCCTTGGTAAAGGTGGAAGGCAAGAGTGCCTGAGGTAATACCGGTCTGGAAATATAAAAATGAGAAAGCTACAAACGTGTTGGGTCAGTGTTGGTCGTCCTTCAACACCGTTTGCTGGATCAAATTTAAATGAGCTTGACCCAGTGGGGCACCAACACATTACAGGGTGAGACATAAATAAAACAGAAATAGGGGATTTGCTTGTTCCTGAACTGTTAGCACTGCACAATTTGAGATAGCATCTCAAGGCAAATTGCTTTTTCTCCACAGAAAATGTTTCTTTTGTCATGGCATTTTCACCAACGCTAACTATTTATTGGATCTTGCCTCCGTGACGTCTGCTAAGAAAGGAGGTCTATTTTTCTGTTAGTACAGTTAAAATATAAAGAGAGTTGAACAGAAAAGAATGAAAGACAGAAAAAGATTAGTTTTCAGATAGGAGATAGAGAGTGAACTGAAAAAATGATCAACAGATATTTGAAAGAATTGGCTTAAGACAGACATTTCAGGCAAAATCAGCATTATTATGTTTACATCTATGATAAAAGGACATCTGAGCAGATGCTTGGTACATTCAATGACGTTATTTTTACTTCTGAATGACTCTGTGGCCACTGTACTTTAATTTGGTGCAATAACAGCACAGGCAGGCCCTTAAAATATCACTTAAACTCAAATGGCCACATAACAGTAACCCAAATAAGAAGCAGTGCCATGCTTTTTAGTCTCTCTGTCTATTACTGTGACATGACTCAGACCACTGAGTGCTGAGATTACAGGCCCATTTGCTGGCAGTAATTTTCAGTGTGGTTATTTACCATCACCACAACTGAATCAGTCGATGAGACACAGGTAACAAAAGCTTGGTTGTCTTCTTTGTGTATTTCGCGGCAAACACAAATGTGCAAAATATGTTGATAACTGAGCAGGTGTTGAAATTACATGAATCAAAACACCGACCAGGATTCAGTGGTAGCTTTTGGCAGCCAGATTCACAAGCTTTGTCTTTGTGAAGACCACTGAGTGACCTAGTTAGCCGAACCTGCTAGTTCCACTTCCTGAGTGGAGTACAATGTTACACACAGTGTTTTCCATATGCTAACATATTTGTGGCAGCCCACCACAACATCCACATACTGATTTTATATATTTTACTATTTAAATGGTTGAATCTTATTTCATTACAGAGCTGCACCCCTCTGTCTCTCCCTGTCTCTCAAACTCATTGCCATCACACCCCTCCTCTCTGTGCATACTCTGAATAAAAACATGCGTAGGAGGAAGGACTGTTGTTGGCTTTTCCATGTAGAGAAGACAGCTGGCTGAATTCCTGAACAGAATCAATCCGGAGTTCACAAATGGTTATGAACATCTCTGCATGTATTTGTCCAAAAATGATGCATTCAGGTTCACTCTGATAAGTTAGTCTATGTTGCTACTGGCCTTTTCAAACACAATTTTGTATGGAAAACATAGGCCTTCACCTCAATTAATTAACTCTAATAGTTTTAATAGGTTTGTAGTGCTACTGATGGAAACAAGTTCTGTTACACATACTTCTTATGTGTACAAAACACACCTCACATGCCTACTTGGATGGAAACACAAACTCGAATGGTGCAGCACAAGCCATTTGAAATAATGGGTGTCACAGTGTCGCCAGATTTTCAAAGTTATTATCAGACATGTAAGGTGTTACCCTTTCACATCCACAGCTCCAAACCAGTGGTAGAGAGGCCTGTGGTTTACAGATTAGCATCTGGCTTGTAGGTGCAAACTAGCCCTTAGTGTGTGGACAAACTGCATTGCAGGGAGAAGCAGAGATGCCACTGTAACAATGCATGAACTAGGCCTTTACTCATTTTACTGGGACAGCAAACATAGCACACAACATCTGACACCCGATACTGAAATTTGGGCCCTTCTACACACTTCATGACTGATTACATTAACTTCATCACCTGTCGGTGTGCTCTTCACAGTGGCTGCAAAGATGAGCTGATGACAATGATTCACATGCGGCTGAGAGAGTAGCTCACTTCACACAGAGGTTACCTACAAGGCCACATCGACAAGTACTTAGCAATCAAAGTATGTGCAGTGGAGCATCTTTTATACAGTATGATTAAATAATTAAATAAGGAAAGCCTCAGGGTGCAACCATTGGTGCACCAACAGCATGACGGGTCCTCCTAAATGAGGATGAAGAGTTGTGAAGGGTCAGCCCTCTTGAATCACTAACTGTGCACAGAAAACAAATCAGGGACGTGCTGCAAAAAGCCACGATGTGCTTCAGTCAGGCGGGTGCCAAAAAAGTTGACAATGCTGTCTTCTCTGGCAGCTCTCAGGTGTTAGTTAGGTAATGATGTGGAAAGCAACCCGATGACTTGACACTTAAAAACTGCTTACACTAACATCCAAAATGGTTCAGTCTGGCAAGAACGAAAGTATCATACGCCATGTCAGTATCCAGATAAATTCTGAGCAAACAGGACTTTCTTCAGACATTTCCACAGTCAACAGAGGGGAAAGCTGGTGTGTGAGCACAAAATATATACATTTCAGAGTAAAACACTTTCCATGTATTGTGCGTGCATCAGAGCAGTTCTCATCTGCTACTGACAACAACCATGGAGGCACTGTAGAGTAAAGTATATTGCCAGTCGGGCCTTGTCTGCCTCTGATCACTACCCTTTAAAAACCAATTTACAGTTCACTGTGTCAGGAAGGCTTCTTACAATCTTGGCAGAAATGGAAGCATTAACACTCCCCACAAACAGCACGGAAAACCTCCCATAGCATCCTTTTTTCTTGGCTGCAATCAAAGGCCAAGCAAGGGGCCCACCATGAAACTTTTCAAAGCGAAGCACAACGCCCCCTCAAAGCTAGTGTAGAGGCCAGTTTTTGGTCTTATCTCTGCAAGCTGTAAGTCGAATTTAGTACAAGTGAGATTCCAGGTCACAGAATCTATTTTTAAGTAATTTTTTGCAGTTGCTAAACTATTGTTTTAGGCATTGTTTGTAGCCACCTGTGGACTGCTGTGGTGATTTATCTGTGTGGAGGGAGATGTTGAAGATGTAGAGGAAAGGCAATCTTGAAACACAAGGAGGTGTTTACTACAACAATACAAAGCTACGCCTACGATGCACAAAAAACAATACATGGCTCTTGTTTTATAGACTACACTGATGAACCAAAAACATTACGTCAACCCCTGCAACTATGCTGCTGGTCATTTACATGCTGCCAAAACGACTCCAACCTGCGGAGGACACTCTCCAACTCAGTCATCTGTCCATTTGACCCTTGTCAAGATCACTCAGGTAATTTCTTCTCCATCCAACATGAACAAATTGTTCCCTTACAGTCTAAAATATCACATACCTTGAGATGTGCTGTTGTTATAATATAATCAACCATATTTGTTTCATCTCTGAGTAGTAATAATGTTTTGGCTCATCGGTATAACATGAACTGACACGTCTAACCGTGAAAGCAGATGAGACTTCTAAGTCTGGGCACAGATATTTCAACTTTAGACTTTAAAACGAGCCCGAGGTGTTGCTCACACACTGAAAGATTCATGCGCTGAAAGAGCAGCCGACAGTCAATTATTTCTAAATGAAAGCCGGCAATTAGGAGTAGCTGTGACTGCGGGAGCAGTGAAGGACTGTTGCCCAGAGCAATGAGTTTTAGCTAAGCTGCAGCCAACTTTAAGAAAATTAGCAGCAATTACAAAGGGTTTTGATTAAGTTCCTGCAAGAGCACATTACTCTGTACTAAACATTTTTACACCTACCCAGGTTGGAGTCCACTGATGTAATTTTATCTAGCTTTATTGGCATCTGTTCAATGTCAACTAGCATTTCAACAAAAGCTCTTTCATCCCTCAATGTAAAAGTACCATGTGAACAATGAAAACTAAACAATCTGGACATGCATGTACACATATGTCGACCTCATTAGTCCTCTTGAAAAAGGATCTGCAAGGAGCTACCTAATGCGTCAAAATTGTGAACTTCATGTTGCATATAATTTAGATTTTTTATCTTATTAGTATGTATTAATTTCCAAATAACACATATGTACAAAAATATTTGCTGTCTATGTTTATGCATGGCAAGAATAATAAAGTAAAAAATAAATTAAAGCAGTTAAGTTTTCCTTGTCAAAATGGTCTTAGTTGGGGGTAATTAGTTCAGCAAACTGGCTCAGACTTGACTGCATGCAGGCCAATCATGCAATCTTACTGTTGTCACCCCCTAAGACCCATTTTGAGCCAGGAAAAACACCTATTCAGTTATCTGCATTGACTTGGACGCATCTTACAGTCTTCTGTGTGACCAGCAGTGTCTGCAGTAGCAGTACAAAACAAGTTATTTTTTTAAACTGATATCCGTTGGTTGAGGTTTCATGAAGTGCTGTTTCAGTGCTCCACTCGCTCCACTCTGTTAGTGTAATGTATTCATAATATATTTTGTCAAGCAACGCTAATTTTAGGTGCCATTAAATCTAAAATAGCACCAAATGCTTGAACTACAAGATACCTAGTATGTGTGTGTTGTACTGTCCAGGTGGAGCATTGTGCCCTCGCAGTTGAACCTCATCTCCTCTGTCAACACAGCATTATTACAAAAAATGATTTCTGGCATTTCTGAATTGATTCTGAAGAGTGGACGATCAATTTTTCCACCCGTGCCTATCTAACACACCTTGGGGAACATTTCTCCATCATTGTAGCAAGATCTGCAAAAAATGGAATCATATCAATGGTTTGATATTCACTTTTCCTCTTTGAAATTGCACTATTCATTAAAGGCATGGCATTGTGACCATAACCATAGCATTAATATAGCAGCAAACAACTATCTGGTGTGTGCTGATATAGTGGAAGAGTGGCTTTTTTTGCAGAGAATAAAGTCTCACTCCCTCTGTGTGTGCTGTAATCAGAACTTCTCTGTTCTGTGTTTCGGTAGCTGGTTGTCTGTTCTGTCTGTCTGTGTGTGTGAAAACAGACACACACACACACACACACACACACACACACACACCAATCTATTTTACAATGCTGGGGTCGACTGATGGTTGTAGCTAACGGTACAAAGCTTAAACAGTTTTTCTCAATAGATATGTGAATGAAATATAGCGATTATTATTCCATACGATGCTGATAAACAGTTTTTTAATCACAGACGCCTGACTTTCCAAACAAAACTGATTTGATTACATCACTCACTCAGCAATAGGGACACTGCCCTATTACACTCTGGTTTGTCTCGAGAACATGAGCTTTGGCAGGACGTCATTAAGCACCACAAAAGGCTTTGTCATGGTGGCCTGTTGATGGCTAATCCCCACAGTGCTCTCCGTTTGCCAGCATGGAACTGCCTGATGTCTGGCTTCAGTATTAAACACAAACAAATTGGTCTTCCATCTCATTAAACAGTAAGAGGCTCCACCTGGTGAACGAGGTACAATGGCTTATGTGCAACACATTTTCCGACGTGCCTCTAAAGTACCAGAACCTTTAAAGTAACTTTCAGGTGATTAACTTTTGTGTTAATATTCTATTGGAAGGAGAGTGTTCAGGAATAATGTAGGCTGCCATTGAAACCGTCCTCTTAATGTTTACTCGTGTTATTGGATGTTTTAGCAGCTTCTCTCAAGGTAAACCCAGACAGTTAACAAGTAAATTAATACAGTCTCTGAATTATCACTCTCTGAGGTGGAGAGAGCAAGCAGCTGCAATAACATCTGAACGAAAACAACACAAGAGTGACTGGCTCCACTCAAACAGCCAGATTTTAGGCCAGTGAGTGTATTTATTCACTGAACAAAGGAAAACTACTAATAAAGTAAGGTTTAAAACACATTTTTTAAAATTAAAATGCTAAAACAAAATTCATCCTGTAGTAATTAATGTCAGCTGGCCCACCAATAATCTGCATACAGTAAGTATTTCACAGAGCTTTGCTTGTGGCAAAGAAAAGAACTTTCTGATATCTGAAAGTTTCAGGGGAGCACAGGTTCAGCTAAGGAAAGACATCAGTGTCTCAGTGCATTAAGGTACCTCAGAGGAGACACAATATTATACCTGGAAGAAATATTCATCAGCAGAGTAGGTGAGGTTGGGACTCACAGTGAGAGCTCGACACGCTTCCATACAGTCAGTCAACTCTCATTGTTCTGACCAATTTCCGTTTGTGCCGGGTTATTGTACAAGGAGCTCCTGTCTTGAGCAGACTGAGGACTGCACAGGGAGAAATTTACATAGCAAAGACCCAGTAAAGGGGGATTACATAAGTTTTATACTTTATACCAAAATTATTGACTCCATCTGTGAAAAGAAGTCAGAGACGATAATAGAGCAGGGAGGTGATTGCTGAATGGAGTGAGACTGTTGACAGGTCATTTAATGTGGGCACAGAGGAAGATAAAGACTTTGCATCTGCAGGAGGAAAAAAGCTCACCTGGGGCCCTGGGAAAGGGAAATTAATGCAAATGTATACAAGAAGTGGTTGTGAAACTGCTGTGCTTACTATTAAATCAAACCACATAGGAAAAAATTAGGAGTACAATGAGGTGAGACCAGTCAATCTGGAGCCTCCAGCATCACTCTGCTCATATCTACATTCACCTGCGTTGTTCATTAGCTCAGGGTCACAGCAAAGGCCAGAGCCAGCTGGTGGGTCAAGGGTATTCCCATGGGAACAGTCTCAACGCAAATTCACTTCTTCACTTGGGTCGCTTCTACATGAGGGGAAGCTGAAGCACTCAAATGCAGAGAATGCAACAATCATTTGAGACGGAGAATTCGTAAGAGGCTCTGCAGACAGGAAGATATTGGCTTCTTTTCACCAGCATCTCAGTAGGATGTGCTACACGCCAGCGGAGGTTAGTTGAGGGGAACTACATAAGGCTGAACTGCAAATGCTACTTTAGAGAGTTCATTCAGAGGCTTCAGATTCCAGAGAGCTTTGATGCACTTTTCTGAATCTGTGCGGTTCACAAAAATTTCCTGACCAAATTACTCCTAGTGGAATTGATGCAAATTTTGATTTTTCTGAACTCGGACCAAAAGTGGACATCCTGCCACAGTGAGATGAGACATTTCTGTCAGGCTGCCAAGGACCAGTGCAAATGGAATACTCAGAGGGAATACTCATAGGGCTTAAGGTTTAGGGACAGACGATGTAGTGTCTCGACTGGGAGCAGTAATTTGCTAGTTGCACTGACATGACAGTTGACTGCACCTGACCCTGTAGCTCTGGTCTAGTGTCTTGCTTTGCAAAGTGTAGCTGTGAAACTCAAACTTCAGCACCACGGACAGCACCCCACACACTCTGCTTAGCGTGGTTGGCCTGAACTGCATGTTGGACAGTTTGCCTCCCCTCACACATTTCACACAGCAGGCATCTGTCTCACCTAACATATGTAATTTTTTAAAACTGACTTTTAGTTGTCTTTCAACTATTTGTGACTCTTTTTATTTGGAGAACCGAACACTATCAAAATCCCCCTGGACAGACAATCTAAAAATGTGAATTGATGATATCTACCAACTCCTAGGACTGGTTCTGAGTTATTTTACTGTTGTACTGGAAATTAAAATGCCTTGATCCAGTGGAGTGCTAACTTCTTAAAAGTAGAAATTGTCTTCTGTAACAGAGTTTGTCCACTTTGTCGAAGAAAGGCCCAGCAGTTCAACAGAGCATCACGGTCTGCAGAAGGCAAGTGAACAACAAATAAGCAGAGGCACAGCACTTTTAAAGGGAGGATCAAAGGGAAAAGGACAAGGGGGTTTTGGGACTAGAAAAAGGGTCCTTTTTTTTCCTTTTGTGAGCTGGGGTTCTTGGGCTATTTCCTCATCCACTCAATCATTTACCCCCTTCCTGACCTACGTATCGTAAAAGTTACGACCCCCTGTAATAGAAATGAAGTAGTCAAAAGCTCAAGATAGTATCTGGTTCAAGCATTAACATTCTAAATCACTTACTTCAATAATTTTCCACTACATTGTTACATTTTTTATTGTTTCCCATTATTCTGTAATGCCTAGCCTAATTACAGAAGTCTCAGCATTGTTCACGCCAGTCTCTCTAAAAGAAAATACTCCCAAAAAGCTGGTACCAGGATCTCTGATGTGATGACTTGCTTGTTTTTTTGGGCAACATATTTTCAGATATTAGCTAAATGTGTCAACTTGGGCTTGTGGAAACTCTTATGAGCACTTCAAGTATTTATTAAAATTCTGTCGACCACAACATCGGTCTACTCAACTTCAGTTATAGAACCACTGACAGATCAACTGCTTATTTCGTAGTCAAAGGTGGCATCTTCAATTTGCTTGCTTAGTCTAGACAAACCCATGCCTTGCATTTGGAAAACTTAAACCAGAAACTTTGTCTTTTTTGACTTAAAATATTAAGGAATCATCTAACTTGCTCAATTATATTTCTGCTGATCGACCTGCCATTATGAGCCCATCTTAACACTAAAGTTCCACTGCTTTCAGCTCTGTCTTAAGCCAGGGTGCTGTCACAGTTAACCAGATAAACCTGGGTGTGTTTGTCAACTGGGTTCGGTTGGTTTAAGCTGATGTAAAAGCTGCCTATCACACTACAAGCAGACTCTGGAACAGTTTGATTGTGGTATTTATGCAAATCTGACAATTTCAGAATGTGAAAAGCAGTTTATTTTTTAAGATATGTCACCATTTATGACAGACTATATAAAGCTAAGCAACAAACTATAAAGAATCACTTTGCACGCCTTTGTGAGCTCATCAGAGAAGATTAATAAACCCATACAGAGCAGATAAGTGCTGCATGACTTTCTGTCTGTTGAAGGAATTTGATGTCCCCACATGCATTCTTTAAACACAGATGATGCAGGATGACGTCAGAAAACAAACAAACTTTCCAACAAACGAATTACCTGCCAGTCCAGATTACCGTTTAAACAGCTCTCGGTTCCAGTTTAATGAAGCAGCATGCACGCAATATGGTTGAGAACTATAAAGGCAACAAGGAATCGTGTTTTTTTTTCTTTCTTGGAACAGACAAATGAGCTAACTGCATGTGTGAAAGCACTCCAGGTGTTGTGGTTCCAGATATTGAAATAATAAAAGAAAAAACTTTCATTCGTTGCAACCATCCAAATCCAAATGCCCTACTTATTTTCAATGCTAGACAAACATCCGTTGCCTGATTCCCAGTTGCATTTTAATCTCTATGGACTCCATGCTAAACAAATGCACCCTCGCTTTTCTACAATCTGTAGCAGTCACATCTCATCAGCGCTTGAACCTGTCTGTGAAATGACAAGTTGACAAGCAGCACTCGTATCAGGCCAGGGCTGCCTGGCCAGCTGAAGAGGAGCTTTGCACTGGAGTAAAAGTTAGAGAAGAAAAAGAGAGTTAAATGACGCTTTTAAATCAGAAACTTCATTGTCAGCAGAGTCAAACCTTATCGATCATAAGTCATTTCTCATAAGAGGAAGCTCTGTAAAGCTGTAATTGCAGGTCCTTGGATCCTGGTGCTTATGTGGCTGTTACTTCACATTACACATCACCCACCTACACATTGTCACAGACCAAGCACACCCTACATGGCAACGGCACTCCCAGATGGCACCAGCCACACTGCAAAAACTGCTCAGGGATAATCAGAGAAACGCAACAAAGAGACCAAGGTGGCTGCCTGGCTTTCAAACTTCCCAAATCGCAGTCCGATCAGCGTAACAAGTCTAGCCCACAGAGACCCCACAGAAGCCAAAACATCCTTTGACATTGCCTCTGTGCCACGTCTTAGGTCACCCCTCGATAGACCGTGTCCATGTCCATGTCCTGACAATAAGGCGTTTTGGCAGGATAAGGGTGACCTACACACACACTGTTAGGCAGGTGGTTTGAATGTTGTAGCTTACTAGTGTATATCTATGTTAATTAAGAGAAAAAAATAACTCCTATTCTGCAGACCCATGCAGAAACTTGTCCTCCTAGTACCTCCTAAGGATTACATCTCACCAAGGATGTAAAAGATCAATGCCTGTAGGCGGAGAAAGAGAGCTGGAATCACAGTGACTGATGACTGTGCAAAATCTCTTATGATCCAAGGCTTAATGATCCATGTCTCTGCGGGCCCCTGTGGCATCACACATGTCTCACCAACACTGACCTGCCTCTAAATCCTCACCTGACTCTGTATCGTACTCATTTACTGTTGGTACACTCAATGCAGCCGAAACTCATTGGTATTTCATTTAATTAAAAAAAAAAAAATCATCTTGTGAGCAACATTCACACTCAAGTAGTTAAACAAATGGACTGTGGCATAACTTTTTAAACGAGAGTTCAAATGCATTTCAGTAAGACATTTTTAAGGAGCCTGACACAGAATATATTAAACTCAGATCACTGACTTGGTGTTGCAGAATGCAGACTCAAGTAATGGAGAGCCAAGTTAATTAGTTCCTCAAGTCTCTCTTTTCATCAGAACAGTGTTTCTTGTGGTGTCACAGCAGGCTGTTTGTTTTAAATGAACAGAAAAATATCAGAGCAAAACAGCCAACATTAAATACACCAATGACCAGTGTTTCACAGAGCGGACCCTGCTGATCATATTTGCATTTTGCTCTCTGTGGTGATGATTTGCCTGCAATTACCAACATTAGCTGCCACACTGATTGTGAAATTAGTCAAGGCAAACAGAGGACAAAACATGTTCCACGCTCTCGACATGCTGATAATTTTAAATCTGTTTCTGACAACTTCCTGGGCTTCAGTGAGCACATGCACACATTACCTTGGAACCTCTCATGGAACATGCAAAAAGCTGATAAGAAACCCAGCTTTGTACATGAGACAAATCTGTGTTCTGTTAGAAATCTTGTGTGATCTGGTATTCAACTGTGACCCAATTATCCGAGTACATGTTAGTACGCAAAATTTTTATTTATGAGCTGATGATGAATTTTGCAGGCGGGATGATTTCTTCTTTTCTTTTTTCTTGTGTTCTTTAAAGTCTCATCAAGTGGTGCTTTTGATGTGGACATTTTACCCAATGACTTCTCTAAATGTGACAGGGTTGGTAACTCTGCTGATACCTCTGGCTGTGATCAAAAATCTGAAGTGTGACTTGAAATTATCATTGGTTCTACTGGTGCAGCTCACATTTAAAGGGTCTGTCTCTTGGTGGAACGTCTTGGTAGTTAAAACGGCTGTTTCAACTAAGGTAAATCAGATGGTAAAACACCTTAGGTCACTCTTCTCAAAGTAACTGTGGGTCATGCACCTGAGCTGTGTGCGCTGCTGTAACTGGGCTGACTAGAGGCTTCTCTGTGTTCAACTGCCTTGTATTGTCTACTGATGCAAGTGATTTGTAAATTGTAATGTCTACTGACAGTCTGCATATGAGGTATTGAAGGAATATTGGTAAATTACAGCTTCAAAAAATAACCGGAGTTACAGCTTTCCCTCTGAACTGCATTAGTCTTTGCACGCACGCTGCCTACGCTGTGCCACCAACCAAATGCTTAACCTGCGGGGAACACCGTCCTGTCCCGTGCAGGGTGCGTGGCCAGCAGAACAGCCTCCCTCCCTACAGCGTTTGAGTGTCAGGCTGTGGTAAACTGAAATCTTTGACTAGCTTTGAGTCCCAGATGAATGTCATTAAAAAAGATGGGTTAAACATGCAAAACATTTATTTGCACATTTATTCCTGCTCCTTATAATTTGCATAAAGTTAAAGAAATGTGTATGATAACTGACAAAAAAGGTAACATTTATTATTTGGTTAGCCGTCTGAGTCTCAATATTTCACTGAAGACGCAGCACGTAGGGCCTCCCAGTTGAGGTCATGGATTTTCTTTGAACAAAAACATGCAAAAACTTCTACCTAAACCACGGAACCTTGCGAAATCCGCCAGTTCTACTCCAGATACTTCTTTGAGTTATGAGTTTTTGAAAATCGGCCCTCAGTGTTAAATTTGACAACTTCACTGATTCTTTTAAAGCATCTTTAAAGCCTCACCAGTTGGTTATTTTTCACAGGATTTGGCTGATTTTTTTTACTGAATATCCAGAAATCTCAAGAAAAAGTTGGAACTTGCAATCATGTCAATACTCAGTGCTGATTTTGTTTTTATTTCAAGGTTTTATATGTCTGTATGGTACCTGTTGAGCTCTCTTGTCATTAGTTCAGGAAACAAACAATTGAAGTTCCAACTTGTAGTGGATTTGGTCATCGTGTAATAGAGGATTCATCCTGCTCCGTGTGCCTAGACGAGTTAACATTTAGTAAGTTCATCAACTTGTACAATTAATGTAACTAGCAAAACAATAAAGCAAGTCTGGGCTTATCCCACCTGATGCACGTTCAGGCAGATGACTGCAGAATGGACTGCGACATACTATGAGGTGGGATAAGCCCAGACTTGCTGTATTGTTTTCGCATGAGAAAATCCATGACCTCAACTGGCAGGCCCGAGGTGAGTTGGCATCGAATTACTCAGCTGTATGGATGTGGAATGAACAATCATGGATAAGGGTAAGGCTGCTTTCTCCCTTTATAAAAAGCACCTGTCTTACTGGTGGACTAGCTTATCACTTGTGGAGACACCACAAATAACCAGACCATTAATTTTCCAATGTAATTCAAGATTAGGTTAGATGGTTTGTGTTGAAAAGCATTTGAATGAATATTAAATGAATCCTAGTTTGTTCCAAGTGGAGTTTTTGAAAAAGCGAGAGCTCTGGAGCAGACAGCTACACAGGGCCTGACTAGTAACATCTAACAAAGGACTGATAGTCCATGCGGTGCATAATGGTATTACTGAAAGAATCAGATGAGTAGAGTCGAGCCAGCTCCAGTCATCACACAGCCAACAAGGGAACAGCAATTTCAAAGAAAGGTCACTCAGCTGGTACACTGCCGTTATTCTTTGCCAGCCAATTCTGCACATGTTGCTCCAGGTAAACTGACATATCCCACCATATAACCGTTGGTGACATTTAAATGCGAGGCTGTCTACCTGACTCAGATGTGGACCATGCTCCAGCCAATTAAGACTGGTTCTTTCCCTGTGGCCCTGGAGACTTAGAGTGTTTAAGAATGTCACAGACTGCCCTTTAGCTAAGGCAGTCCGAGGAGGATGACATTTGAAATACAGTGTATGTACAAAGGATCCTTCCTTCGAACCAACTTCTTTACTTTTCTACAGTGCAAAAGGTGTTGAACAAGGGTTCAGTTGTGTTTGCATGGAGCAAACAGTCCTGTTTCCAGTGATAGCTTCTCAGGCTTTAGTGGTGGTGTCTAAAATCACAACTGTGTTCTATATCGCAGACAGTTTGACCAACAATAGGTCTGTAAGGCCTTTCCACCTGTTTTTATCCATCTATACACATGCAGGCATATAAAATGAACCTGTGGAGTCCTGCCACTGTAAACTGATACCATCAACTTTTGATGTAGTTTCGTCTTTCTAAATATATTATTTATTGAAATGAAAAAGCAATATGACATAGACACCATCCAGTGGGTCAGTGTGATCATCAGTTAAGGAATGTACAGTACCAGAATGTGGTTTTATACTCCATCTTTGATCTGCCCTCTGTTTGTATGCACATTAAAAACAAGTATGAAGAGTATGAAACTGACTTAACTGCATAATGTAGGACAGCTGCACTTTTCCTTGTCTTGTTATTTTGAAACTATAAGGTTGCCCAAAGTTTTGTCACAGATATTAAAAAAAAGGTTTTCTATTTGACAGGGGCCCCTGCCTATGTCCATCCGTGTCATGTATGGGAAATGAACATGCTACGTCCCAATGAGAAATTTCAGCCAGTGTGTTGGATTAACCCGGTAAACTAATGGTCAGTGCCACTCACAATATAATAAAACTACAGCCCTAGGTCTTTGGCTGAATGACTGAAAATATTGCTGGCATTTTCATTTTGAATGTATTCCAAATGAAAAAGATGAGCTCCGTCTGAACCAATAGAGGGGTCAGCAAAGTCTTATATGACAAAAACAACCAGACGGGACAAAAAACATCATGAAATCATCCCTGCACAACGATGAACTTCACACAGCATTATATCAAAGTATTCTAAATGTCACAGAAACACAGTAAATGCAGCTGGTGTTTTAAGAGCAATGTCCGTTGGGAGCACTGAACGCCTCATTAACCAACTCAGTCTTCACCTAATATAGTGCTATATCAACAAGAGGCTGGCCTTTAATTAAGAATGAAAATTAATGTTATGTTCATTTTGCCATGATAGTGTTTTATTACACAACAGTACTGAGAAATAAAAAGGTGAAAGCACTGTTTTTTGGAGTAAATGAAAATGCATGTATATCTGCAGCAGTTCTGGCAACTGCCTACTACACAGACAGCAATGTCAGAGAGTAGATAGATCTTGTTTCAGTAGGAGTTCACACATGATGAATAATTAGCACATTAGTGGCATCAATTCCCAACTTGTTCATCATTTGGCACATTTTCATCCTTACACAGTTAAGAGACCTTCACAGTTTCAGCGTAGAACAACATATAAATAGGGACAAATTCATTGGAAACCTGTTACATTTGGGAAAAGACAACTTCTCACGCCTCATTCCTACTAAATAACGTAAAATGTTAAATCCATGAGGCCAGCGCTGAACCAAAGCCATCCATTCCCAAAGTTCATCAGAGACTGAAAACATCTGCATTCATTCAATTGATCATGAAAAAATGCTTTTCAAATACCACATTGTCTCCTTTTCAAAATACCACATATTATCCTCCGACGGTCATGGTCGGTCACTATGACTCAGACACAATCAGACAAAGACCGGACCACACTGCTAACATAATGTACCATGCGCAGATTAATAATAGAAACACAATTTACCATAGCTGCAGTAAATGAGGGACAAACTGAGTCGTATCCGGAATAATTACCTTTGGGATGACTGGTTCATCTCCCATTGTAAATGGAAGGATAATTATGGGTTCTAACAATACAAACAGTTTTATGTCACTTATCAAAAAGGAATACTATTTTCAAATTCTACTCTCTCAACTCTCCCAAATGGCAGCTGTCCAATGTGAGCTCAGCAGCTGAATGGACAGCCTGTCAGGCTTTGGACTTCTCAGCAGGCCAAAACAGCCTCCATTAGAGGAGTGAGTTTTTTTTGAGGCCTCATTTCTTCTGCATTTACATCTAGCATCCACAACTAAACTCCTAAAACTGATTGCTGAAATGCTGCAGACCCTGTTTTGAAAACTCCAGGATTGCATTTTGGTCTGGATAAGCAGAAACAGACTTTTGGAAATGATGACACAGACAGCCACATTTCTGACTTTGCTACCAGATTTGTCACACGTCTGTCATGTGACCCTTTACTGGATTAACACAAACACATCTACCTGGACTACGAGTGGTTAATTCAACATGGATAATGATTTGCCACACCGCTGACCTTGCTGGCTATGCTAGCAGCTGTTGTGCAGCTAACTCTCTAAAAGCCAGAACCTGCTGGTCAGTTTAAAAGACATGCAATCTTGCTGTCATGCTATCAGACTGGGTATTTTGTACAGAGAGTATTTCCACAACAGTGTTAAAATGATCATGTGGACAGCTATGATCAAAATAAAAAAGTTTTGTGTGGATGCAGCCTTAGTCTTTTCAAAAGGCAAAGCAAAAAAAAAACTATCTTGGTAATCATCTAGGGCTGTATCCAAAATCCATCCAGAGCCTTGCACTATATTTTGTTGAGCTAGAAGTCTTGTTGAAGAAATGCCCATGCTAGATTGAGTAGCTTGCTAGCTACAGGTAGCAACAGTTAAAAGTAGAACTGAGAACCGTCCTTTCATCTACTTCTGAACTGAAAGCTCGAGAGTACGAGTGGGAATAACAGGCTACTTCACGATATGATAAGATACACGGCTCACAATATCGATACTATCACGATACAGCGATACTACGATAATCAATATATTGCAAGACAATCACATAACGATACATCACCATATCTATAACTGAAAATACAAAATGCCTGTAAAAAGGTTGAGTTCAGTATTTATTTATTTACTGCAACTTGGTGTCACTTTCACTGGATTTGACACAAATTTGGATGAACCACTTAACAAAAACTGCCTATAGTCTTGCCACAGGCCTCTTTTACAAACACATTGACTGTAACTTGTCAGTGTCCACATGTGCCATCACAAAATGCTGGCAGCCTTCGGGGATTTTGACATGCCACTGTGTAGCATGTCAAAATTAAAAATTGTAGAACTAAAAAAGCCACTGTAGCAGACATAACATGTTTGCAAAATCAGTAGAATATATCTGACTGCATTCCTATTGAATATTTATCATACGTTGCCTTGGAAGCTTGAAAAAATGCATATGAAATGAAAAGATAAATGTTAAACGGATGCTGGTTTTGGCAGTATTCTGGGCCAGTAATATTTAGAGAGGTAGTGCAGCTTTGCATCTTCTTCAGACCCATAAGTGTAAAAAGAAAAAGAAGAAAAAAATGTATTTCCAGAGAGGAAAAGCACAGCAGCTCTCAGACTGAGCTGTTGCCTGCAGCTACAGAGCGACTTAACCTCAGAATCCAATCGAGTTAATAACCAGGCACTCTGTTTTGCATCCCAGTAACAGGACTCAGTTCGTCGTTTAAAGCATGACCAATCACAATGACATCCATATCATTCAATCATATTCAACTTAACAAAGTCCAGTTTCCTTGCAGGGTCCATACCCTATGTTCAAGATAAAGTTTTAAGGAGAAAAATCTAGAGGTACTTCATCATATAGAGCAAAAAAGTCTCTATGGCCTAATTGTAGAAAGTCTCAATAATTATTTGTATCCCTTCTTTGTATATCCACTCTCCATCAACAGCCAGTAAGTGCTTCCCTTTGAAATAATTTACTTCATCTTTCGTCAGTGGGATGAGTGTAGAAAAAAATACATGTAAAAATGTAATTTTTATTTTAAATCTATTAGATTTCTTTAAAAACGGATAGTTATAAAGTGATGTATTCAGTTTTTTCTTTGTGTTTTTTTTTACCACTAACAATCAAGACATTCACGATAAGCCTCAAAAAAAGATAAGAACTGACGAGAGCTGAGGGAGTCATTTGAAACTGTAATGTAGTGGGCTGTAAAAATCAGGCAGCAAAACAATAAGCTGGAAATAAGCTCTGTAAAACTAAGGGAACTGCAGTTTTAGAGTGGAAAATACATAGTAATTCAAACTCACGATCACATGCATTCTTTTATCTACACTGTCTAGTACAGAATAACCATGTATTTTTATCATTGTAAGAAAAAATGAAAGTAGGTAAGTGGCAACTCATACAGCGTTCCCATGGCAAAATCCCATTACATGAAGAAGAAAATTATTACCTCAAACATGTGACCTCACTTCAAACCCAGCTTGTCACATGTCATGTCTCATGTGAACAAGCTGCAAAGCTCTTTCTTCAGAATAATCACCTACTGAGAGGCTCCTGACAGATCTCAAGGATCTGCTTTGCACATTGTCCCCCCTGCTGAAGCATTAGCCGAAATTCCAGCTCCATTAAAGAGCACTATCCAAGTAGGAGGTGCAGGGCTCTCAGAAACAAGTAATCACTTCACTTGCCTTGTAAAGAAAAATATATAAAATGCAGACAAATAGATGGTGATTATAGCATATGGACGGATCTGAACATCAAGCTAGATGGCAAGCTGGAAATGTAAGAATAAATAGCATTTAAGGATGTTTTGTTTGGACGTTTTACAGCTATCAAAGGTTCACTTCTAGGTATGTTAACGACTAACTGCTAATTGATTAATGCCAAAATGTATCTCATCATTAAGGTAGAAGATAAGGCACATGAATGTCAGAAAATGTAATGTATATTTGTTGTAGCACGTGGTTGCTCCAACAGATGGAGCCTCCCACTGCTTAAGGAGATTGACTTACAGGTGTGTTTGTTGACTAACTGTAAGGGTCCTTAAACAAGTGCACCTCCCTTCTGTCTAACTGTAGCAGTCAAGTTGATGAATTCGGCAGCATCAAGCTGTAAAAACGTTGCCTGACAGTTGTCCAGTGTAGCTAGCTACCTGAGGCTCATGCTAAAGCTAAGCTAAGCTATGATGTTCAAATGCTAACACAGGCCAAGTGTCTGTCAGCAGAGATGCTGCTAACGATCAGGAGCAGCAGGGTTCTGATTAATACTTTCAACAACATTTAAACTAAAGTGAAGAAATGTATCAACAACGCGCCACTCTCTCTATAAACATATATGGAGTTGACAGTAAATACAGTTGCCACCTGACCACATAAATAACTAGGACAAAATACCTACACCTTCTAAAGTCAATGCTGCTGTAAAACAACAGACCATTAACCTTGGTGTTGAACCCAGATCTCCCAGTTCGGTTCCAGAAGTAAGACAGCCTAACTCAATGGTATTTACATTTACATCTTTCCCAAAAACTAATAATACAGCACTGGACCAGAGCTGTTTTTAGATAAGGACAGATTTTTTTGAAATCATTGCTTGTTCAATGTAACTGTTCTTTTAATACGCTTTTCCACAAGCTGCAGAGACTGAGTAGAGTTTGGGGCTGTGGTTTTTCTTTTGTTTGTTTAGCTCAGATTCATCTGTTATAATGATTCAAGTTTTCAGAAAAATTAAGTCATTTGCGTTAATCAACAAAGCTTGCAGTGGGGACTGATACTGTTTGTTTCTCCAATGTGGAGCGATAACATTACAGATGAGTGCTCTTATTCCCTGCTGTGAGGTTGAAACGGAAATACATTCTTGCAAAACAAAATAGTCACTGTTGAGACGACAGTATTCGAGTGCCTTGTTCACGGCACATGTATCCATTGTTTGTTGCGGTCTCTGTTAAATTACTGCAAGTAAATAATGTTCAAAGAGTCATGAATGTTCGAACTAACATGATCCAAAATACATTTCTGCACATTTTTTGGTGATCCTCCTCTTTTACCCTTAACAGCACAAGGTAGAAGGTAGCAGGAAGAGTTTAACCCATTCTTACCTCTTTGTCCATGCTTTCGAGATCCTCCTTGCAAAGGGTGTACAGAGGCATAATTTCTGACATGCTCGGTTGTCGTTTCCGACGAGACGGTCCTGGGTCCCCGTCACCCTGACCGCTCCTAGGAGCCTCCTCTTGCTGACTTTGTGAAGTTCCCCTGAGGCACAACAAAAAACAGAAAGCAACTCAATTAAGCCCAGCTATGTAGATGTACAAGCTAATTAATCAAACAATAAGAAAGAAAAACTTTAGTAAGATTATGTATAAAAGTACAAGTTCAGTTAAACTAATATACCTGGGATCACTGACATACACATTAGAAAGCCTGTGATCACTGAAACAAAACTGAGTACAACTGTGACTTCCAATTAGTCTAACTGCATGAACATGGGTATAAAATGAGCCGTGCACACCAGGACTTCATCAGTTTCTAGACTATGAGTTGTGTCTATCTGCATGTCTACATCATGGCTCCACATGGGGGAAAAAATGCCAGAATTAAAGAAGTTGATTGCGAGACTTCACAAAGACAGAAAAAGGATAATGGAAGATCAGTTGTCCGTAAAAAAATGTAGTCATAACAAAGTTGCAGCAATAATCAGGAAGTGAAGATTGAGTCATAGTACCATTAATTATCAGCCATCCTAAAATAATGGACAGTGTTCCACTTGCACAATATAGTTCTGAAAACCAGAGGGGCAAGCTTCTGAATGGCACAGACATCAGAACAATGAGAGGGACACCACATAACATCAGCCACTACAAATGGCATCTAAGAAAACGATTGCCAGTAGCTGTGTCCGAATTCAGAGGCTGCACATGTCACAGCGCTGGGTGAAGGCTGTCCCATTTCATTAAGACTCGAAGACTCCTTCAAATGCGGCCGATGAATGTGTCCTTCTTTTCCTCGCTGCGGAGGATGTATCAGGTGGATCCTTTGCAGCCAGACATATCCCAGGGTTCACTGTGCGTCGGTGACAGTTTGATCAACAGCTGGAGTTTTAACTGCTCACAGCTGACTGAAAAGATGGATTCATCAGCGGTAGAGGATTATAGTTTTAAATGTAAGTATTGTGTTACAGCTCACCCCAATAGCTAACCATACAAATGTTATAAACATTAAAATTTGTTTTTAAAAAATCGATTAAGTGACGTTATTGATGTGAGCCGCTGCAATTTAAAACGTTTACTTTCCAGTTGGACAGCTAAACAGTACCACCACACAAACGACTTGTTCATTCATAAACATTCATATATTTAATCCGTATTTAAATTATTATATGAAGAAGAAGTAAAATGGATATAAAATGCTGCTGGAGCTTCTATTGGTGGTATTTCTCTGTGTAGATGAGCAAAAACATGACTCTCCTCACTGTTCTTAGTTTAGTTCCACCAAGTTATCTGATAACATGTTAAACAGAATTTATATTTGATTTCTGCTGAGACAGCAGGTATTTGGTGACGCTCAAAAAACATTTTTTTTCTCACCAAAAATACTCCATCCAGAGATTGTGGCGATTTATAATATTTGAAGTTTTATATCAGTCTCTTATTTTTATCATAGAGTCATATGAGCAGATTAAACAAGCTGTGAGCGCTGCTTGTTTTTCAGACAGTTTAGTCCAATACAACCGGATAGTACAAGTCTCTTAAGTCTTCAAGTTTATAAAAAATATTAAAAACAAAAATCACAATTTCAGGATCAATTTCAGTCAAAAAATTAGGAAAAATTATGACGTCGTCTTATCCTGATCCTCAGTCAGGGTTGTTAGACAACAGGAGTGGCGCTACGGGACGTGACGACGCAAGCAAAAAGCCCATTGTAGGCTAGATCATCTCTTAACAAATGCTCAGGTGCAGCCTTCCTGTCCTTCGAAGGACCCATCCATTGAAGGATGTGAAGGATGCAGCCTCTGAATTGGGACACGGCTTGAGAGTGCATAGTCCTGACACTGAAGCATGGAGGTGAGAGTGTAATGATATGGGGCTGCATGAGTGCAAAAGGTGTTGGGCAGATGACATTTATGGACGGAACCATGAATGTCTGTGGATAAACCAAAATGCTGGCTGAGAGGATGACTCCCAGTCTGCAGAGGTTTAGCTGAGGAGGAATTTTTCAGCGTGATCCAAAGCACACTACCAAAATCAAGTGTTTCGAAAGAAGAAAAAGGTGAAAAAAACATGACCTGGCCAAGTATGCTGCTTGACCTGAGTCCAATAGAACACATTTTGGGTATTCTAAAGAAAATGGTAGAGCAACACAACCCCTCAGCAAAGACCTGCTGAAATGACAGATTTCTCTCTAGGAAGCTGATAACCTCCATGCTGAGGAGGATTAAGACTGTTATAGAAAATAAAGGAAATACAGAGTATTGAAAATAGAACAGATTTGAATTTTTGTTGCATTAGGTTGCTACTGTGGGGTCTGTATTTTAAATATAATAAAACTAAACTGTTAGTTTTACATTTTACGTAAGAGCAAATAACCTACTAGTCAACTTATAAGTAATGCAGATACTATAAGGTCATACAGGGCTTAGGATTTAGGTGATGTTCCACACAAATGTACTCCTGTTGCATACTGTGTATCTGAAAAATTAATGCTAACTTACACAGTCCAAACGTTTTTAGTTTTTCCAGTGACACTTTTCTATTGTAGCTCTCTTTGTTCCTGTGTTACAATAATCTTTGCAGGAATTGCCAGGGAACAGAATTCATTTGCAAACACTGCACACAATGAGCATATATAGTTCATAACAACAAAGAATGAAGGTTAAAGCTGGAAACCAAGCATGAGAAAAGCATCGGCTCTCTCTCTCTGTAACAAGGGCCCAGTAGATGTATATGCAAATGGGAAGAGGATGTTTCTGCGCTTCCTCTTGGCAGTGCTTAATTGAACAGATCTTCTTTGATGATTCTGTCCAACTTGCATGCAACTGCCTGAAAACTCCACGGTGCCTCTAATCCACGAATAAAACGGGCCAATTTTCCGCTTGAGATTATTAATTAGGGAGTATCATCACAGATATATTCAATTTATAACCATTTTAAGCTGCCCTTCAGAGTTGAAGTAAAGAGTACGAATTTCTCAAAAGCTATTTGTAAAACAGTCAGGCAAAAGCCTCCCTGTGGCTCCCCAGTGGCACACAAATATAAATACAGAGGACATGCTCTTCATTAGCATTGGTGACTGACAGATAAATGACAAAGCGAGTGGAAGATCACAGAGGTGACTTTGAGGAACTGTGAAGCCTTTCTTGCACCTGCCACATCATTCTTGTCAAACTGTAGGTGGGAATGAAACGAGAACATGACTGGAAAATCAAATGACTGGCTGAGGACTAAATAAAATAAAAAAAACACTTTTTAGTGGTCTGAATTCTGTTCTATTAAAGAAGCAACATGCAAGTAAAAGAAGCACAATACAAGCTCGGAGGCTCGTCTGGGAGCTAAAGACTACACATTCTGTGGTTGATAGGTGTCCCCAGCCAACAAATGCCATCAACTGATTCAATAAAAGGTTTGTTGGAGGGTTTTATTGTTCCTCGGTTGATAGCTGAAGAAGCTGTAGCTCTCCATTGGGAGTAATAATGCAAGGTTTCATACACCAGCAGCTGTTTTAGTTTACAGGGAAGGTATGGATGGAAATGAGGCCCGGAGGCCAAATCGATACATTTAAGATCTGTTATGAGCGATTCTGTGGTCAATACGAAACACAAATACCACGAGCATAAGTCCTACTTTTTTACATGACTGTCATAGCATTGCATGACACCCAAGGGTCAATATTTCTGAAGAAGTGAAGTACACTGGGACTTTAACTGAATGCACATCACATCGGTTAATGGTATGCATTATGAAAAAGAGGTAGACACAAGAAGATGAAGACATGCAGATGAGAAGTCCTGAACTGCAACATTATGAGATGACAACTGTGGGATCACTCAATGAACTGACTCAATTAGAGATGAATTGTATGTGGCACTCCTGGTATTTCTAATCCACGACAGTGAAGGGAGCTAAAACCAGATTTAAGGATAACCCACAGTTAACTTCTGAATTAAGGGATCCATGACAGAAACAGAAACCTTCCTCGTGCATTAAACATGTAAAAGCAACGGTAGTCTACATTAAAATTCTTGTTTGCATTCTGCACAAGCAAACTTTGTAAAACTGCTACAGTAAAGATGACACAACAAGCGTATCAGTGTCACAACAAAATGTATCATGATATTTTAATCGACTGAAATCCCACACAATATCCTCCTCCTGCTGTACCTGAGACCAGACTGCTCTCTGGGGTCAGAGAGCGATGAAGACCCTGACGCCTGGAGGTAGGGGGATGGACGTGACACCTGAGGACCCCTGCGGATCAGTTTCCCAGTGACGGGGTCATAGGTCCGAACCTCTGGAGCTGGTGGTGGAGGTCTGGGGTGGATGGGAGCTGGATGGAAAATGGTCTTATGCTGAGAGCCTTGATTGTCAGGAAAAGCTGCTGGACTGTTGCTCCTTGAAATACACAAGACAAGAGATCTCAGAGTGGGCATTATCTTCATGAAAGATTCTGAGGTATTCCTGTCAATATGTTTTAATTTCTCATCTATTAGGTTCAGAGTGGCCTTTGAGACCACAGCTGCCTTACCGAGGTGTTTTAGAGTAATCCTCCTTCAGCGGGTACAGCTGCTCCTCCACCCTCTCCCAGCGCTCTAGACAGCTCCACAGCCAGTCAGGGTTGACAACATGAAGGTACTTGCAGCCTTGGGCCTGACGAACCTTTTCGGTGCCTGGTTGACAAGGATGAAAGAGAATGGGAGCAAGTTCTGACCTCACAATCAAATGCTATTACCAAACACACTCACTATGGGTCTGCTGAATAATTCAGATCAATGTTCTCACTTTCTTTCCTGGAGGAGAAAAGAGAGAATAACTACCTAATAATTACCTGCTCAATGTTATGAGAAGGATAACAAGGAAGATTTGTCTTTTGGAGCCCCTGTCATTTCATCTGTCTGCCAAGTCTACAGTTTTCTTAGAAATCCCAACAGCCATGTTTTGTTGTGGTGAAGTCCACTGAGAGAAGAGTTTCTGCTTGAATAACACTATCGATGTTTGACACAAAGACACCTAATTGAATCTTTGAGCGCAGAAGCTCATTAACCCGAGGTTATTTTGGTTACGCATGGCTAAAAATCAAATGCTTGTTCATACTGACTGTCACTACTTGAGCATATCTGCTGTTTAGCTGATGTACAGTACACAGTTTTCCAAAAACTGGTCATATCCAGATCATTATACTAATTACTGTTCAGTAGTGCAGAACTAATGTATGCATGGCAATGAACTGAACACAATTTTCCACAATAATTTAAACGTGCTGAAACAAAACAAACATCTAAGTTGAAGCTCCTGAGCAGACAGACCACACAGAAGAGTCTACGGACATGCCAGTGGTTCTGTGAGGTTGCAGTTTGTGATGTATGGTAACTACTGCTAACATGCTCTAGGTCCAGTGTAATGTTTACCATTTTAGATTTGCATTAGCTAATTAGCACTATAAATTAAATATAATGCAGGTTTCATAGGAATGCCATTAGTGTTGCAGGTAACTGGTTGTGAGCCAAAGACAGCAGACCAATAAAAGTTTTGATGTGCTGGCACAAAGGAATGAAAAATTAGGGAATCCCAACCTATTGTATGGTAAAGTGGACCACTGCCTCCAAGACTCACCCTGTCAGGACCATAAATGTTTGGCTAAAATTCCCTGGCAATGCATCCAGTAGTTGTTGAGACATTTCAGTCTTGACCAAGGTGGAATGACAGACATTGCCAGGCTAGCAGCATGAGTCGGTGCCACATTGAGCATGAAAACAGTGCACATGGTATCCCCAGATGGAGATCCCTGATGTAGGTAGAAAATGGCTGCTCCAGGTGACTCACTTCTGTGTTTACTTTTGGTTGGACTGAAAAACATACTTTAAAAATGATTCATGTATAATTATGTTAAGATCTTTTAAAAATCCATGTACACTGTTTGATGGAGAGTGCTAAGTTACCCTGACCCACAGAGACACAGTGGCCACATTGATAGGACATACACTGGAAAAAGTAACCTGGAATTAATATTTGAAAACATCAAGAATTTCAATGGAAACACAAGGAGATGAGAGGGAAAAGATCTCAGGGGAGTTGCACATTCTACAGCTACACCCCAAGCAGTGAAGGGATAATGGTTGTTAAAAGCTGCAATTAATAAATCAATTAGCTTTGTAAGATACATGTGATGAATGTATGCCAAATTTGCTTTACAGGCAACACAATAGGCCTTTTCAGCACTTACTTCCAGACTAAGTGACCCACTGTTCTTATCGACCTGATTCCATCTCTGGCTGATTTTTCTCTCCTGCTGATGTACGAGGTGAGTGATTGCCAAGTGCTGCTCTCAGCAGGGCCGGCTACCAAGGCAACGGTGCCACTTCCTGTGCTTGTTTTCAAATGGTAAACTGGATTCCTAGCAATACAGGCGTGAATCCACTTTTGGACAGCAGCAGCTTTGACAGTGTGGCTGTCATGGAGAAGAGCCTGCACTGTCTGGATTTTAAAAGTAAAAATATAGCCATTTCATTTAAGGGTCTTACCATTTAGGAAAAAATATCACTCAAACAGCCTCAAGCATTCACACAGTAATGTCTTAATACAGTAAACTGTGTTTCTGTTATTCAGGTAGTTTTAATTACAGAGAACTTTGCCATCTTAAGGAACTGTGAGGAATTAGAATAGGTATTTTGCCACAACTATGCAGAACTTCGAGTTTCCAACTACCGGTATGTTCACATCTGTGTTTACTTCTACAGCCTAATTATGAAAACAGACATCAAATAGGAATTGAGACTTATTGTATTTAAATTTAGTTATTATTTCTCTATATGGTGTATTTTATTGATAGTGGTGGGGTTTTAGCAACAGCTTTGGATTGCCTGGCTATGCATATGGGATTCTGTGGAAACAACATACAGTATACACATGACCCAGCATAACAGAATCTCATTGATCACTGTTTGCTCGTCACTTTCTTTGTACTGTATCACAGCTACACAAAGTTACTGTGAATGTAATCAGAACGTCCTGCTGCTGCTTCAGAGGAGCCAATGCCAGGAATGTAATCGAGGTGTCAACAGTGTTCATATGTTAACCAGAGCTCATCGCACTTGCACACAACTTGAATAGCCGACCGCTCAGATATATTAACGCCCCTTTTCAGACTGGGGACACAGAACATCGCTGGCTCCATCATTCATTAAAGTGACGGCATTTTGACATTTAGATGTTAGTCACTTTTCCATTATATTCATACAGATCCACCACAGCGATAGAGAGAGAGAGAGAGAGAGAGAGAGAGAGAGAGAGAGACGGTACACGTGATTTTAATCATTTACACGAGATCAGACAATACCTATCCATTATTGTGACTGTGTTCAGTTCAGACTTGTGCTATACTGAAAGTCATATGGAAATGTTACTCTGACCTAGTAAGAAGATGCTGTCGTGACTTTTCTGGAAAAGCGAACAGGGTACGCATTCAGATGCGAAGCTCACACGTTCAATTCCCGTCTGAGGTGTATGTATGAAAGGGTCTTAATTGTGATGACAGTGCATTCACTGACATTTATTCAAGCCCTAACATTATCCTTCCTGAATGCTAGCATTATTAAAGATATGACGATTTGTATCAATTAAAGATATCTTCAGCACACTGCTACCAAAATATTGCTATACTTAAAGGAACAAAACGAAAATACGAAGGTTGAATTTTCAGTCAGGCTCGAGCATAAGAATGTCTGACACTGATAAATGCTACTACTTTATATCTGGTTAACAGTGTGTATGCAATTATACATACCAGCTCTTGCTGCGATGAGATGCGTTGTCCGATTGGGGTCTTGGGAGCTAAAAACCATATTCTTGCCAATCTTGGCTCCAAGTGCCTTGGCATGGTAGAACTCACGTGTCCTCTCCATGGGGTAGTTGGTGGGGTACAAACCACTGAACACTATCATTGTGCCCTCGAGCGTCTTGCTCTTTAGCTCTGGGACAATTTTGCGAATGTCCGGTGTTTCGGAGGCCTCGTTCCCCAGGTAGGCCTCGTAGCGGGCGTAGTACTCTGCGTGGATCCTTTCCAGCACTTCCTCCAGGTAAATCAGGTGATCATCCTGGTCCATGTCGGCTTCTTCCTCTTCGTCCTCCTCATCTTCCATGCTCTGGTCCAGCAGCTCCTCACCCATGGTAACCCCAGACAGTTCACTGTTCTGGGACTCCGTTTCTGGCTCTTTCCTGTCTGAGCAGCCATTTCCGAGCTCGGGGTCAGGGAGAAGAACTCCTGATGGTTCTGTTACGTCAGAGCTGTTTTCACCTTCACCCCGACCTTTACTGTCCCCTTCTCTTGCCCCACTCCCATCGGTGGGCTCCTGCATGACTCCTTCCTGTCCAGATTCCTTTGCCTGGCAAGACCTACCCTCACTATCACTGTCTGTGGATGGAGGCTTTTCTGTAATGGAGTCATTGTCACTGTCACTGGAAAGGTCAAAATCTAAGTTATTGGATTCATGGCTTGGTGCAGATGAGTTTGCACCTTCCTGTGCCTCTCGTGTCCCATCTTCCCTAACATTTGTTTTGTCACCCACCTGAGCTTCCCTTGACTCGGCCCCAGCCTCTGTCCCAGTCTCTGACTCTTTACTTTGTCCTAGTTCATCCTCCCCAGCACCTGTAGGGTGTGTCAGTTCATTTGTTGGTACTCCCTGAGAAGATTGAGGTGTTGCTGACTCTTCCTTTGCAGTAACATTGTGGTCCTTTGTCCTCTTCCTGAGACCATTGTTTTGCTCATCAGCACCAGGCGTCCCTCCTTGATCTGTGCTCTCTGCCGGTCGACTTGAGGGGCCTCCTGAAGGAGCAAGACATGGAAATCATCTAGTATTCAAGATTACATGCAATAGAATCAAGAGGTGAAGCTACAGTAAGATAAGCTACTGGTTAATGAATTCAAATGCACAACTGATTTCTGGTCTCACATGCGGAACAGAAAGCCTAATTAATGACTTGGCTGGGGAGAGTGGTCATCAAAGACTATCTTGTACAGTTGAGGAGCCTCGTCGAGAGCAGAGATCAACAAAAGGCTAATTAACTAGCCAAAATAGAAGAGAATGCATTCATTTATAAAAGAATTAAATAGTTAGATGGGAGCATTAAAATGAAAATATTTCTATTCCACCCAACATGATGTTGACAAAGCTAAGCACCAGTCTTTTACTTACCCAGCTAAAGCTAACTTTCTTCATGAAACTATACCTGCTAGTGCGTTATATCATCCACACACTGTACTACACACTGCAATAGCACTGTAGGGCTGGACCCGAATATCCGAATACCCAAACATTTGGTCATTGAGGTGGTATCTGGATAATAATGTTGAGATCCGAATACTTGTGCGTTAATAAAGTAACAAATAATTGTATTCTAAGTCATTAACCTCCCTCCTCCTCCACGGGATTCAGATATTTGTCATTAATTGGACCTGAATATCCGGAGCACAGAAATTGCTATTCGGACCAGCTCTGTAGCACTGTTGTATAAAGGCTTTACAGAAGCTTACGCATTTTAATAGGTCAGCTAGCTAAATACTTGTCTTTCCTACCAGCATACATGACAATAAAAGGTAAAGGGTGAAACAATGACGTTTAAAAAGTATTTCTGTTGTAGTCATTGAGACAGGCAAACATAATGTCTGTGAGCAATTATTTGATTTTAACTAGCTTACGTTGCTAGTGTTAGCTTGTCAGCTACAAAGTTTTAGCTAGCACAGTGATGCTACACTAGATGATTCACATTACAGTACCTGCATTTGAGTTCCTAGTGGTAAGAGGTTAAAGGAAAAGTGGAAGGCTTTACCTTACAATCACACTGCATTTAACTCTGAATCCCAAGTAGGTTCTGGGTGTTTTTTATTTGCTCCTGTCATATGTTTACCCACTATGGGCTCATTATGCTCTGCAATGCAAAGGCCCGTACTTTGAAGTAAACAGCACAAACCATGGCTAGAAGTAGAAGGAACTCAAAAACATCTTTAGCACAGGAGAGTAAAGTCATAGGACTATAAATCATGAAAAAAGAGAGAACAAAAGCTGCATTTTCTTGGTTATTCACTAGGAAACTAGTTACATTTTTACAACGACTACTCTGCACATCAACTTAGAAAGATGTTCTACCATGCTGGATGTAACTTCTAACAACTTGCTGACAGCTCACTCCTCTGTGTACCGTTTTTGAACCACGCTGCATTTATTTTATTGATCAGGCAGGTTCTATTCTCCTCTCAGTCCCTCTAATTGGTGTCCATGATTTCTTCAGTGTGCTCTGTATAAACACAGCCTGTAGTGAGGTTGGTGGATCAGGATGAGATGCAAACAGGTAATTTTATGATGAACTATCCCCACTTTAAGCTTAGATTTAGACATGATTAGTTCAAGGACAATCAGAAAGTTAAAATCCAATGATTCTTCCTGTTTGTGCAGGCCTCTGCTGTGATGAAAGGTGTCATTTTACTGTTTTTTGTATTTTTTAAACAGATAAACTGCTTTTCAAACCAGCTGACAAGTTTTGGGGTTAAGGAAGGTTAATTAAATTTCTTAAACTCAATTTTCTAGGATCTATCATTATGCGTTTCATCCATTTTTTAAAAAAAATTATTATTATTATTTTTTTAAACACTTTATACTGCATCCACCTGCTTTAGATTACAGGCTTCACTTAGAACCAAATAACTTCATTAGCACTGATGGCTATAGCCTGTTTCACCATGTACTTAACATTAAGGCCCTGAGGAAGGTCTGTTGCTGTGTAATTATAAACATCTAAGTAATTGCCTTCCTCATGTTTAACACTAGTACACCTGACACAAGGGATAACCCAGATTTTAGCTCAAGAAAGCGCTGCTCTAACTGCCCCTGTTGGCAAACTCTTCTTGGAGCAGAATCTTTGTCTAAGGCCAATCAGACTCCTCGGGGTACACTGAATCACTGTAGTGCAAGTGACTCCGTCTGAGCGTGAAATAAAATTGTAAGTGATAACCTGTCAACAACACAGAATTTTTTAAAAAGTGTTGCATTGATGCTGACAGTCAAACTTAATAAATAATAATTATGATTTTTAGAAGCAAGTAGATGATTTTTGAAAGAGACAGGAAGAGGTACAGTAAACTAAACAACATCCAGTAGGTTTGCTTGTTAAAAGGAGCGTACTGTATTACTTCAACCCCATAGGGCGGCGGTGGAAGTGACATAATCAGTGGAGGCAAAGCACGTGAGAGCAGACGAGCGTACATCAGCCCTCAGACTAAGAATGCAGCAAATTAAAGTGTGGACAACACTTTTTATCACTGTTTAGCCCACTCCCAAATACACTGTTTATTGCATCTCAAGCAATGAATGGCTGATAATACAGTGAGTGGAATAGGACCGTCAAAAACCTCATTTCTTTGAATCAACTTGAACACAATCCTTAGAATGACCTGCCCAGCTTTGCTCCATGCCATCCTTCATTTGTATTTATTAGTTTAGGCCCTTTTCAGACATGGGATACGTAACTTTGCTGGATTTATTAATCTGTTAAAATGACGGCATTCAGACATAGGTTACGTTTGCTTAATGTTCCTAACAGCTTCATTCAAACAACACATCCCCACAGTGACAGAGAGAGCCACTGTGCCACATTTATCATACATGTCAGACTAGACAGTACATCAAGTGAGGCAATGCATAATAATGCACTAATAAACCAAAGACAAAATCTAATTCCATTATATTGCAAATAATTTAACTGCAGCTGACAAACTGTGACTCAATGTGACAGCTCACTTGTTTGATGTGAGGAAAAGTACACAGTGTGACTCGCCATTAGATCCTGATGGATCCTGTTGGGGATAATTTATAATTATAAGTAATTAATGAATTAACTGCTGCTCTTCCATGTGTGTAAATGTGCAAAGCTCTCTTACTTTGGAGACACTTTTATGGATCCAGCTGGTTGCTCCATAAAAGTGGATTCTTTCTTGGTTGCTGCTGCAGGTATGTAATAAACTCGTCCAAACATCTCAGAGTACGTTGCTTGTGTGTGATCACCCATGACTGCATCTGCATGTATTTCACACTTGTGCCGTGTTGACAATGGTTTGGAAATCCTGCTCAGTCTGAGCTGGTGAGATTGCCGTTGAGACCTTTACGGAAAAGTGACCAGGTGCTCATTCAGACATGAGGCTGACATGTTCAGATGCTGCCACATTAACATAAAGCAGAGCATGTCTGAAAGTGGCTTTAGTATACTGATAGGTCAACAGAACATTTGACATGTTAAGCCTCTGTTGGACCACAGGATAAACTACTTCAAACAACTGGCTGAACTTGTTGACTAGATTTTAATTAAAAAAGGTCATTAGACTTGAAAGATGTAATTTTTCCCACATTTGACTTTTGAATAAAAAATAAAATCTATAGCCTGGTATAAAATTTAAACATCACATGATGATTTGGATCTTGCTAATTAAAGATGTCAAGCCAAATACGCCCCCTCTGACGCCAATCGAGATTACATACCTATAAAGCTTTTAAACTGTACTAATTGCTGCAATAATCAATATTTTCATATTTACAGTGGACCAAACCACTGTATGATGTAACAGGACTGCTTGTACTAACAAACCTACACTCAGTAATCACACAATTCTGCACTCCTCTTAGCTCTATGAAGCATTTTACCTCACACTCATCATTCACAAGGTATTAACTCATTACTTGTTGCTAACAGCTTTATTGTGCTGGCCCAGAATGGCCAAAAATATAATATGTGTAACTCAAGTTCAATTTCAAGTGCCTTAAACTGTTATCTTTATTTCATACTGTATAATTAAGTGATTTTAATAAAAAATACATTGCTAATTTAGTAAATTCTTATATGCAAGTGTGAGTCATAGAGGTGATAGAGGTTATTAGAACATGTATAGATTGCTAAATGGCTGAGCTATGCAACGCACCATGACAGTGCTGCTTTGCATTTGGTAAAAATGTCTTACAAGACGAGCTTGTGTCTATATTAAACCAAATCAGCTTCAGGCCTAAGTTTAACATGCAGCTATATTATCAGTAACAAGTCATGTGTAACATATGATACATTTAGATCAATAGGATCCAGTGGACTCCTACTTACTTTATCCACAGTGGAAGCTTGTGTTTTACTCACATAACAAACTGTCTTGCTATCTTTAAATTGATGAACACTGGCAGCTGCTGTAGCATGGGATCAGTCCAACCAGCAGTTATCAGTTAATTGATGTGATAGCCTGAGAGTAGGTGTAAATAAGGGGGAAGGGATCCCACAACAGACCCAGAGGAAACACACTAGAAGGCTCCAAGCAGCTTGTTTCCAGCAATGATCATCAGGAGAGCAACAGTGTCATCGACAGGAATCCCTTTATAAAGGGCCACAACTTAGGGATTCAATACAGGAGGAAGTACAAGTGTGAAAGTATTGGAAGCCTTTAAAGACGGCCTTCCCTTGTTCATCGATGTGTGCTTTCTTTATAATGAGGTTTGTCGATCCTAAAATTGTACATGAGAATTTTGTTAAATAATAACACAAGTTTAAAACTAAGGGTTTAATGGTACACAAGACTAATGGTTCAATATGAGCCTCAATTATGGGCATGCTATAGCTGATTTACAACAACTGGTGCACTGCAGAAATGTTCTGGGTGTAGCCTGCACAATTTTCATCCTGGGAGCAGAGTATGTACCCATAACTTAACGTCAGACAGTAAGTGTTTGGCTTACATGGCATACCAAATGCTGAACAGTTTGGAACAAATACACTTACAGTTTGGGTTTTATTGATGTTGAAAATTATGTAAACTGACAGTACCTCAGACTTTACAGAGCATACTGTACATTTGCAACAAAAAAAATCTTGTACAAAGATGTCAACATTTGAATTTGATGAATATTCAAACACTTTCTAATTAAACAGCATAACTGAGGTTGATGTGAATGTCAGTAGCTTTGAAGGTTAGTTGGTTAGAAACTATTGACCTGATGATGATGATGATGATGCAAGATACAAGGTTTATACAGTCAAACCTGTAGGGATAACTGCAAAAACTGTAAGGCCAGGGTGTCACCAGAGCCAGAAGTCGGATTCATCATCTGGAAACCATGAATTTCTGTTTAAAGCTTCTTTGCAATTGATCCAAAAGCTTTGGACATAATTTAGTTTGAAGTAAATGAGGGGCCCGACAGGAGACTGATATTGGCTGATATTCAGCCTTTCTCCGATGATCTGTTTTTTTAAACTAATTTCTTCACAATAACAGTCAGTGTATCTGCAGTTAAACCATCCATCCATCATCTATACACTGCTCAGTTCTCTGTAGGGTCACAGGGGGCTGGAGTCTATCCCAGTTGACCTAGGGCAAAGGCAGGGGACCCCCTTGTCAGGTCACCAGTGTATCACAGAAAGACAACTTAGAATCGCCAATTAACCTCAGCATGTTTTTGGACTGTGAACCAACGCAGGCACAGGGAGATCACGCAACTCCACACAAAAAGACCCCAGGCCAGCATGTGAACCAGGGATCTTCTGGCTTTGAGGCAGCCACTGAGCCACTATGCAACCCATACAGTTAAACCATTAGAAGAATTTATCAACCCAAAGTGGGGTTCACTCAGATGCTTGTTTCCTAACGATATAATGGACTGTATAACAGTTAGTCAATCTCTGACAGCTTGCTTGTTAAATTAATCTAAAAGTGCCCCTCACAGGAAAGTGCATAGCAGCGGAAACAAGTCACTGGACAGTTCTTTCTTTGGGTTGTTTATCTGACCCCATATGTTGCATAAGCTGTCAGCGGTTTCACTGAGTCTATCTCAGGATGTATCATGTTATCAAAGATGTGTGGGAGCACTGTACCTTTCTTGGCCATCTGAGCTTCCCGTGACCCGGGGGGAGCATTGATGTCTCCTGTGCCCTGGAAGTAGATGTATTTCTTCACAGTGATGAGGTTTGGTGCAAACTTCCACACATCCTCTCGGTCGTCAATTATACAGACCATCGAATCCCCACAAGGGAAAAGATTCCTGTTATTAAAAATGATGCACAAAACACGAGTAAAAATGCTGAGCTTTGTGATGAGCCATTACTCATCTGTCTGTGATTGCAGTGTTGTTTCAGTGACAGATAAATGAAATGCACTTCAATGTCTTTCATCAATCTTCTATTTTTTTCCCATTTGTTAGCAGAATGGCTGACAATCATTCAGAACTGAACCTGAGAAAAAGAATAACAGATCTGTACCATTTCTGCTCATGTATCAACAATTAAACACAATAAACGCAGACTGTCTGTAGCACAAAGTGCTATAGACGCACAGAAATTATTTGGATGAATACACTGCTGTGCTGTGGATCATAGGATCAAAATCCTTTGTAACCTTCTAAGGAAGAGAACACATACTGAGTCACTTTTTTTGCTTCAAAAAAAGTGGCCTAGAGAGAGAACAAGTGCAGGATCACAACAGACTAAACTGTGAGCAATCGATTTAGTTGCCATCTTTAGCAGAGGGCAATTCCCACCTAAGATTCCCTGTCTTGGAGTACGGATCGATGCATTCGTCTCTAGAAAGGATTCGGTGAGAGAAAAGCTTCTTTTCAGGATCCAGAAAGCCTAAGAGAAAAAAAAGAAGAAAAAAAAGATGCATATTTGAATGCCAATTCAGCTGTGTCTTTTTCTCCAGGGCTACAGTAGGTATTTCACTTACACTGAAATCTGATGAAGAGAACAGCCTTTTAATACATTTTGGTGACCCTTTCTTAAGTGTTTTCTAATGCAATCAATCAAACGTTCTCTGGCTTTCTTAATACGTTTGAAAAGAAATGTACAGTCTGTAATGAAACCTCAGACAGACATCTAGCATGGCTGTATGAGACAGTTGTTGTGGAGGCTGCTATAACCACAACAGAAGCTGTCAATAGCGGGAGCACTGCTCTGAAACATACCGACCCTCCTGCATCAGGGTCAGTAGTAAAATCCAATTCAAAATGCATTAAACATTCATCATATAGAGCCAGAACAGTACTGAAGCAGGGCTGAATCTATTATATATAGTATGATGAAAGATTGCAGCATGAATACCAAAGGGATTGCGCATAAACACGCAACCAACACTTCAATATAAGCCAACCTTTAATCATACAACTGTGAAATGTTTTCATTCAGAAGGATAGCAGCATCAGGCTTGCTTACAGAAGCCAAATGCTGCAGAAAGAAAGCTGAAAATGAAAGGACGGACGACTGTAGAGAACCAGCTAAAATGTAAAAGCAAAACATAAATTGGCTTTAATGTGTATTTTAAAGTTCAGCACCCCTGCTGTTTGCCAGCAATACAAGAGCTGCACAACACTGAATGACCATGACTTCAGCTGCAACACGAGTCATGAGCAGACACTTCCCTCTTTTGGACACAAACAGGCAGTGCAAGCAGAAGTACAATCTAAAGCATTTGCATAAAAATGTAATTAAATTAGGGGGATTAATGAAATCTGCACCTAGAAGAATGAATATTTATTATACAATATGCACATCTTACAGCCCAGTTCCTTATTAGGAGGGAAAGGTGGTGTAAAATGTAAAACAATGACTCCTTACCAGCAATGGTGTGTGCATAGAGGCGGCTCCCAAATGTGAAGACATGCAACTCGTAAAGTTTGGCAATTTTCTCCAGGAATTCTTTACAGTGTGGGCGTAGTCGTGTGTGGAGCATAGGCTCTCCTCGGCCGAGCTGGAAGTGGAAAATGCCCTGAAGGAATAAAAGGGTGTAAGTATTACACAATGACATAAAAACCACAGATTTGGGTCTCAGCATCTGTTCTTAATGTCAGATTCTGGATAGGAACCTCAGTTAATCAATTATGAAAGACTGAGAGAGATTTCTACTAGATCTTGCTTTAAATGGTCAATGAAGATCTATAAAAACTGCACTAATGCATGTAATAAAACACATTAATTTCTTTTAATTCCAGCTTTAAATGTGACGAGACACAAAGAATCAATTTTTTTTATAAGAAAATACCATTCATGAGCAATGAGACACACACATTCTCAGCTGAACACACTTCAGCACCACAGCCTCACTGGCATGACCCGTAGCTTATGGTGGCTCATGTGTAGGTTTTTACAGGTGCTTATGGCTCCATGACAGACTGTTTTATGTGTTATTATTTGAATGTTTTTTACTTGTGCTACTGCTACAGATCATTCATTAGCAAGTTGTAGAGGAAGTGCTAGGATAAACAACACACTGACACTGCATCTCAATTATGTTTACATGTGTTTAATAGGATATGATAGTGATATGGGGACTACTACCTTATTGGACATACGCTGGCAGTGCTGTTCAGTGGTGTGGATCAGTGTCTGGTCCAGATCTACCATGAGGACCAGCTTTTTGTTCCGGTGGAGTCTCTGCTGGTCTTCTCTGCCCAGCTGTTCTGCTTGCTGTTGGATGAAATGGAGAGGATGAGTAAATACCAGCAACCACAACTTTTTGTTTCTGTACAGCCTCTGGTCTAGGTTGAGTTCATTATTTACTTCAGACTCAGCATGCAGGATTAAGCTTAATACTTCTTTTAAGGTTTGTGACTAACCATCTAAAACCGCTATCCTTCCAGCAGGTTTTAAAGGTATCTTGTCTGTAAAGAAAGTCTCCAAAATGACACCATTTATCAGAGCTAAAAGCTGCAAAAACTGAAAGCACTGTCTGACTTTTCAACTTTTTGATGGTCCCTCAACTATTTATGTACAACGTGCAAGTTCCATAGGGGAATTTAATTAAATTGAAGCATACAATCGTGATAGTTCATCTTAATCAGTCTGCCTTTTTAAATTAAAAATTTCGCCCATAATAAATTGCTTGCACCGGATCCTGTACAAATTTCTCAAAGCAACTGAGAAACCTCGACCAACAGTCACAAAAAATGCTGGGACTTTTCACTTGAACTTCAGGCTGTGTTTACAAAGATTAGACAGGAGACAGCTACGGTAGCAAATTAGACGGACTGAAAGGAAAAGAAAACATACTTGACTAATGAAATGAATGCAGCATGGCTCTAAACAATATAGAGAGGAGCAAGCTGTCAGCAAGTTGTTGGAGGATACATTCAGCATGGTGAAATACCTTTCTAGAGCTGATGTGCAAAGCAGTGGCAAAAACAGCTGGCTACCCCAGCATGAGACAACCTGATTTGTAGAAATATGTATTAGTATGTAGACACACCATTCTTTTTTAGTATTTTTACTAGCTGGGGACACTTAGAAAATGCTGTACATGTTAATTCCATTTTTCCCCCCGTTTTTATAAAATAAATAATCACAAATGTAACTTAACTAATGTTTTTCTCTGATTTATGGCACTGTAAGTAAACTTTAAGCAAGTAAACTTTATTTGTATAGCACTTTTCGCAGACAGCAGTCACAAAGTGCTTCACAGTAAAAAAAATCATATATATAAGGTCATGTAGACAGTTATGTAGAATAAAATACAACCAAGCACAACAATGGTTCAGTCTGGACTAGAATGCTTGCTGGAACTAATATGTTTTAAGGTTCTTTTTGAAAGCATCTACTGAGTCCAGAGCGTGCAGGTCTAAAGGAAGTTCATTCCAAAGGTGGGGTGCGGTGGCTTTGAAAGATCGATCTCCCCGAGTTTTAAACCAAGTTCGAGGAACCATCAGCAGGTTCTGCTCAGATGACCTCAGGCTTCGAGCTAAGCTGTACGGCTTGATTAAGTCAGCGATGTATGAAGGAGCCTGACCATGTAGGGCTCGGAAGGTCAGCACTAAGATTTTAAATTGGACACGGTACACAACAGGGAGCCAGTGAAGAGATGTTAAAACAGGCGTAATGTGAGACCTCCTGTTGGTGCTGGTCAACAGCCTCGCAGCTGAGTTTTGGACGTACTGAAGACGAGCCAGCTCTTTCTTGTTGAGATAGGTTAACAGGCTGTTGCAGTAGCTTGGGCGCGAGGACACAAACGCATGAATAATCATTTCAAGCTCGTCCTTAGACGCCATGGGCCTGGGCTTAACGATACTGCACAGCTGAAAGAAGCAGTTTTTCACCAGCTGTCTTGAATGATGTAGTATTGTTATACTGCACAAAAGACATTTTTACATTCTCTCTATGTTTAGCCATGGTTTTGTTGTTTCCATAGAGGTGCAGGAACTTATACTGTAGTAAAAAGTAAGCCCACAGTGAGTAACAGGAGAAAAATACACCCAGAAACTTCTTTGGCATTTGTTTTTCCCTCCATTTTTTGTGTGTGTTTGTTGTCCTTGGTAAAATACGCCACATCATCGCCCTTCAAATAGGTGAACAGCGTTGCAATCAATTGAACGGAATAAGTAAAACAAACTGAGTCTATATACAAAATTAGGCAAATAAATTGGCCTCAGTACCAAAACAGCAACAACATGTAAGAAATGAGTGACCTATGACATGCCACAACATTCTGCTTTCAACTATTTAGTTACTACATAGCCTCCACTGATTGGCTACTTAAACCTTGACCTAACTGGACTGTTACTGTGCAGGACTATGTCACTATCATTTGTTTCGTGCAGTATTGCCCTCTAACATTGAGATTTTAACATATCTAACATGAAAAAGTATTCAGTTTGAAGACACAAAACCCTGCACATTTCAAATAATCCACATACTGTTGAGGATCTAGGAAACATACTGCAAAAGATGAGGGGGCACTGTGCTTCCAGGAGCACTGCATGCACACACAAACACAAAAGCACACACACATACAGAGGTCTTAGAGCGGAACAAATGTGAGCTATATCTCTCCTGCTAACCCAGTCTTCAAGGTGTCTCCATCATATGACTCACCTCAGAGCTGACCATCAGCTCGGGGACACTGTGCACCATGGAGACTGTTGCTGTGGAGATGGGAGTTTGCTGGTTCCCATTTGTGCTCTGGAGCCTGAGAAGGGAAGAAAAAAAAAGAGTAGCAGTCATGCATTTTTTTGTGTTTTGTGCATTTCACTGGGCCTTGAACATACTTCGAATGAGAAGAAAAGGGGCTTTCAAAAAAATGCAAGTTCAGATTTGCTGGACTTGGCAGCAGTTACATTTGCAATAAAAGAAGACAAGAAAATATTTCAGTCATCAAGTGCTTTGGCTGATTTTAAGCACTTCAGATTCACCTTTTATGTCATGAAACATCTTATTATGATTTGTAAAAGTATTAGCTTGTATTTAACATTTCTGTGTTACCATATATCCACATCATATAACCATGCAATGCAAACCATCTGTTAAAAAATGTACCTCTCAAGCAGTACAATAAACAGCCACACTTTACCTCACAATAACAGCACACAGACATTTGTAAATCAATAACTGCAGCATGTTTACTGATAGCTACAAATGCTACATCTTTATCAAAATGACACAAGTAAAATCGCAGAATGTAAACACTTTATTCGTGGCCTAAGTTGCACTCAGCTCTCTTTGTCTGATCTCTGGTGCCACCTGATGGCATTACATGAAACAGAAACTCATACCACTGGTCACACACAGTCAGTCAGCGTTTAATTTCAGGAGTGTAACAGAAAAAATGAATAGGTTTTAAACTGTCCTTTTGCTAAAAGATGCTGAAACAAGTCAGGTAACTCCTCAACAATGTGAGCGTTCATTTTTGTGTTCTTTAGGCAGGGGTGTTTCAGAAGTATCACAGCCTGAACAGGAAAACAAAAAAATAGAGAATTCAAAGTGTAAAAATAGAGAGTACTTCCTTACTGAGTCAGATCCTGGCCACATTCCGCACATAAACCTTTCATGACTATGGGATGGCTGCATTCTTCTATTCTGGCGATGACACCCCTGAAACAAGAAAACAAACATTACAGAAAGAATAACTGTGTACTGACCAGTAAACAGGTGACATACGAGGCCTGTATATAAATAAAGATGATAGTAGATGTTGCATGCTTTGACACTTGTACCTCACAGATTAACTGTGTGTTACTGATTTGTTTGGGCTGACTGGAAAACAAGTTGCCAATCCGATCAACTGAACATGTCTGTATTTACAGTAATGAAAAGCTTAGCATTACACACAGTGGCTTTGCTTGGTAATTAGGACACAGGACTTGGTACTACTACTGTTGCTGAAGTAAACAAACCAAGCTGGAGTAAGTTCCTGTTTAGTGTTCTACCAGTAGTCGCGTTAGATAACAACTGGCAGTGAGAGCAGCTTCCAAACCAGTGCTGTACATTTTATAGTCCCTTTTCAGTCGTTAATTAAAACATTAAAAACTTATCTTGGTGCCTCAAAGGTGCATATTTAGAAGATTTTTCCGAGAAAATAATCCCTTCCTGTGTTTAAAATGACTGAAATGCAACTCAACACTGGCGCTTCCCTTTGCAATGTGCAGATCTAGAGTTCTCAGTCCTCCCCACTCACAGCAGCTCGAGCACACTACTTTGTTTACGACTCTGCTCAAACACTGTAAAACTGCTCTACGCTACACCATGACAAGTTGGAATATTGGAGTAATTCAGTCAGACATGTTTGACCTGTGAACTGGCTGAAGCTCCACCCTGCAAGTTGATAAGATTGGTTCCTTAAGTTTGTTACGTTTGAAACCCCAGAAGTTTGAATGTATGTTTTTGAGACTGTCATCAGTACACTGCAGTTTGAACTACACCATATAAACATGTTAACAAAAAAAACTTCACCAGAGGCTATTTTAAAACAAGAGGCAGACCATTTGATACATTATAAATGACTAATATTTTAATGTACTTTGCAACCACTTTGTTGCTTCACAGATGCAAACCTTCTCATGTGACTATTCTGCAGCCCAAGTATCTAGCTAACAGTCAAAACAAGCAGCAAGAATTTTCAAAGTCTGGAGTAGGAGTTTATAAAGGGTATCTCAAGGCAGCATGAGTCACACTTCTCTCACAGGTGTGACAGCAGATAACACCTGTTGAGTTTGCAGTCAGACTGAATCCAACAAGTCAGACTAAGAAGTATGCTGTTTGATCGTGAGTAGCTCCTGTTATTCAGATGTTAAGCAATTCAGTAGACATAACAGCAACACAACAGGTGTTGTGCCACAAAGTGGCAGTCTCCCAACACTGATTGTGCAGTTCTTGTTAAGGCAGTATTGCTCAGATGATATACATCTACAGTTGCTTGATGTCACAATGTGTAAACAGACACTTTTTGTCTGTGGTAACAACAGAGGTGGAAACTTTAACATTTCTTGTAACCATATAAATGTTGGCAGTTCATAGAGTAATCAAGTCCTAATTTCAGGCTGATCATATGCAATACTATTGTATCGTTTCTGATATTTGTTCTATGTGTGTTTAGTATATGTAATATCCTTGTTTGGACTGCAATTAAAATGATTTACAGATGGGTTTTAAAAGGAAAATTTAAAAAACTGCCATTTTGCAATCATCCTATGGGTGCTAATCTTTAATACACAACTCTCATTAAAATAAGGTTATAGGATTCATTAATTACATTTCAGTCTAAATACATGGGCTGCAGTTACTTTTTGGCAGGTGGAAAACTGCATTGAGCATGAGCTGAACTGGTCCTTTAAAGACATTTAAACCAGTACAAACAAGTAGATTGTTTAAAATCAAAGTCACAGAGGAGGTAAAACATGAAGATAAATGTTCCCGAAGACGGCAATCAGTTGTTGGCACGACACCGGTTCAAACTCCCGGGGACAGCAGCAGCCTCAGGTCCGCTCCTCAACCTGTCAACCTCTACAGCTTGTACACACATTGCGCACGCGACGGACAGCTTCGTCAAGTTATACAACACGAGACAACACTACAGGTTGTTTTCCTTCAAAATAAAAGTGTAAACTACTTTGCCTGAAAGTATTATCTGACGTTTATCACAGTGACAAGTCAAGAATCCACCAAATGATTATTGCAAGACCACTATCAATTGGGTTTCTCTTTTACTAAAACTACAACGCACGAAGAAGTTCAGAAACCTATTATTAACAAGCAAATGCTTTTATTCTGAAAATATTTGTTGCAGGTCCGCTTGTTTATTTTGAGTGTTTTGATGCATGTCCAGAGCAAATGCTGAACGGTGGTTAGCAAACAAGCTAACATCAACTTAGCAATGTTAGCTTGTTAGCTAGCTGACGTACGACGTAAGTGTGAAGTCAGTAGCTGCACAAAGCGTCCCAAAACTAAGCTGCCACACTGCCTGTAGCCTCTCCAAGCAGGGGACAGGTCAGCTAACATTAGCTAGCTATAGCAAGCTCAGTGACTCACCCGGGAGGTATGACTTGTCCAAGTTGACAGCATAGCTCCTTCACTACTCCAGCACGGTTGGATTTCACCTTCCTCTCTGGCAGCCTGGCAGCCTCTGCCCCCTTCTCCTGAGGTATGGGAGCACACAGAGCTAGCACGGAGTCCACGTTAACAAGAGAGCCGGGTTTGACTTTCCACTCTAGGAGCCGTAGAGGGAGAGCCCCGGCCGGCCAGCAGATATCCGCCACCTGCACCGCGGGGCCCTCCGCTGCTGCACTGCCGCCGCCACCACCACCAGAATCTGCTGGAGGATCCTCCATCTGCCCCTGCGTCTCCAAAAATCCCCTTAGTTTTCAGCAGCAGTCCTCTTAAAACGTATCCTCTTGACCTCGCAATGCCCCGTGAATCATCAAAACGTGCGAGCCGTTAGCATGAAGGGGAATTAAAAGAGCTGTGCTGCCGATTTAAACACAGTAGCTCCACAGTTCGCTCTTCCCGCCCGTAAACAGGAAAGCGCAACACTGCAGCGACACGGACCGCCACAGCATCCGGTACACCGGCGACGGCAGAAACGCGCTCTGCTAGGATTCAAAATAAAATCCCAGATGATATACCGGAGCTGTTTAAGTTCTCAGAAACGTTTTATTCTGCAGTTCCACTACTATCTGGATCACCATGGTAACTGACAGCAGGATATGAGCGTCTCGGAACGGAGTTGCGTACATTTGCGCACGTGGAACAACAGCGCCGTGAAATTCCTTAAGTCCTGTTTTTCTCCTGACGGGGGAATCTGACCGCGAGTCGTTTTAATGTGTACACATTTGTTATTTAAAATAGGATCAGATAAAAATATAATAACTGAAAAAGTGAAATTATATATTATATTTATTTTTATCTTTATTATATATTTGTAGCATTGTATTTATTTTATCTAATTGTATTTTATTGCATTTTACTGTGTGTCTCTATATATTATTTTTGTGCTTTTATTTGTACGGTGTCCTTGAAAGTCTTGAAAGCCGCCTTCAAAAAAATGTTATTATTATTATTATTATTATTATTATTAGCAGCACCATTATAATTAGAAAAAGTTTAACTGTTGCCGTTAATTTAGAATTAAGGGGAAATAAATAAAAATTATAACTTAATTATAACTATATCATGACTAATATTTAAATTCCTCACTGAAGAATAACAGACAACCAACCAGTCCAGACCAGTAAATTATTTTAATGCTGTTTATAGATTACCAACGCTGCTACCATCCTAGAAAGAGCTGAAGTGAAAACATATCGAGTGGTCAAAATTGGAGTTATGGTAGGGGAGGCTTATTAAATTATCATCACACAGTGACAGAATTTTCAGTGTTTCAGAAATCATAAGTAAACTATGCTGCTAGTTATTTAGACAGTTGGATAAACTGCTATTAGTTTAGTGTTTTTTTTCAAATGTTTTGTCCATATCCCATGTCTAAACAGGCTACTGAAAGCCTATCTGTGTCAATCCTGTTTCTTATTACACCCCTCTGATGTAAGATGATGTAACATATGAACAATAGTAGTGTCTCATGTGGTACACCTGGCAGTGGCAGGTTTATCTGCCTGTGGATGGATCGTTTACAACTACAGTATTTTTTCTTTTCTTTTTTCAAAATTCACATTGGAATAGCTTGTCATAAAAGTGCATTGAGGAGGATAATGTAAACTCTGCTGAGGTGTAGTAACAAACACATGTTAGGTCACACTGTGGGCTATAGGTCACGTTACCCACAAGGTCATGTCATTTTTACTTTACATCTGTACCCTACATGTTTACACGGCCATCGATAATGAACTTAACAGGCTGAAGCAGGGATGCAAAGAGAGAAGACGAGGCATGAATAATAAGTAAATACACTACCAAGACAAGGGCAAGCCTCAGACCACGCCATATGATCAGTGACGTTTCAGCTCAGCACCTCCTCCCAAAGAGTCCACTGACAAGAGCCTTCTGGGTCCACTCCAGCCTGCATGATGCTTCACAGACTGGATGTCCACAGCCTGCTAACCTGGGAGTCTTTCTCTGGTTTCAACTTGTGTGTAAGTGAGGATTTTGTGATATCACATCCAGTTTGGCCAGTTATTGGCTGTAGATGTGGAGTTTGTGCAGCACATGTGAAGTAGGAGACATCATGTGTCCAGCAGGTTAACCTTCTTAAATAATACTCACATATTCTTATATTCTTTTTTAAAATTGAGGGTGGAGAGGACATTGTTGTAAGAAGTTTTAACTATATTCTAAAAAGTAGTTCAAGGGACATATTCTCACCCATTGGCTAAATGCATGGTTAAAGGAAAAATTGTAATCTGCTGATTCAGATAAGCGTTTTAAGTTGCAAACATTATTTCTGATGGGTTGAGTTGGCATAACAATGTTGTTAATTGCATTAATTTAATATTGTGTTTAACTAAAACTGAAATTAAGAAACTAAAATCATAATTTATATAACGTCAGTGAAGTCATTTTATGGATGCAAAACCCTACTTATTGTAAGTTTGGCTTTTTTTTTTTTTTATCTCCAGGAGCAGATTTACTCCAATTATTATACTTCTTTTTATTAGGGATTTTTGTTCAAAGGCTTTATGGGTGAACCTGTTTTCCTCACCAGCACCTGCATCATTTCTCCTGAACTATTTAAAAGATCAGTCACCCAAATCACCTCTAAAATACAATTAATATTCAAAAAATAATGTATAGACAAACCAATCTCACTCCAACAAGGTGCTAAAAACTGACAACCCTGGTGTAGCAAAGCGGTTCTGAAGCCATTTGGTCACAAGACACATCTTTCCATTAGATTATAGCTGTAAATTGCCATAAACAACACCAACACAAAATTTACAATTTACAAATTTACTACCAATTTTTTCTGTAAAGCACTTTGAACATGCTATATAAAAATAACACAAACACATCTTGAATTGACCTAACAAATTTTCTTCTTACATTGCATGCTTAGGATCTTATTTATTTGTTTTACTTGTTTGAATTAGTTTAATTGTTTGTCTAATTGTCATTCGTTTTTGAAAAGTTCTATATTAAAATACTGTTGTTATCATTATTATTAGACTATTCTGTTTATTAAGGGTATTTAATTGTGCCATTAAAATGAGTAAATTAATCAAATAGTTATGTGGAACTATTAATGCTTTAACACTGTTTCGATGCTAGAATCCAGGCTCCAGATATTGCAATGTGTAGAGAAAATATGTGGACACAAAATAAAGCTGCCAAAGGTTATTTTTCCTAATGATCATCTTTGAAGCGAAAACAGAAGTAGAGGGGCGTGCATCATCTCGCTCCGTCCAGCTTACTCTTTGGCTAACCAATAGTAGTCATGCTAGTAGTAGCCGATTAATCGAGGAGGAGGTACACATTGTTGGCGACTCGCTGAATAGGAAAGACCGTTTGGACATTAATTTAGCACAGTGAGCAGAGCTGTTTCATTAACGGGGGAAACATGACAGGGGAGAGCTTCAGAGTGGTAAGTAAACCAGATTTCTGTGTCATTTTTAGCTCGGTTCGATGGGAGCGTTCGCTAAAGTTAGCTAGTTGACTGGTAGCTAACTGTAATTAGCTGCTCTTGTTAGAAACGGGACCTGTCAGTCGTGTTATCTACCATTCAGAAGAATGTATGTGTGTATATTGTTCAGTGTGTAAAATTCAGTCAGTGTTAGCAGTTTTAACTTGGTTTGACTGACCACTCCTATCAGAACTCTGTATGTATTTACACACCCAACAGCAGCTAACTAGTTTTCCTTAGCGACAAGTGATGGGCTGCAGTCTCAGACCTCTGGCAGTCACACAGCTTGTTTGATGTCACAGTGCCCAGGTCACTGGCATCCCTGCTATCTGTAAAACACTTTGTCAGCAGTGGAGAGACTTTGACCTTCACGTCCGAGCAAGAAACAAAAACAAGAAAATATCCTGGCTGGTTTTATTGGCCTTGATCTGGACCCCACACTCCTCCTTCTAAACTTCCCGGTACACACTTTTGTGCTTTTACTCAAAACACACTGACTGAGCCTGCCCTGTAAATCAAACTTAAAATAAGTCAGATCATTAGTGATAAGAAGCTGCCAGAACTGTCAGAGGTCACAGTGCACCAAGCGCAGTAATCCATCCACATGACACCACTGCCTGGTTAAGAGTCAGGTAACATTTGTATTGCAAAGATAAGAGACAGTGAAAAGAATGGCTTCAAACAATTATTTTCAGTGTCAATAAAACCTGTTAATGATGTTCTTGGCTATATATATGTTAGTGGTTTGGGCTGTAAATTCTTGGAAAATGTTGAAAAATGTCAGTCAGTGTTTCCCAAAGTCCAAGGTGACATCCTCAATGTCTTGTTTTGTCCACAACCCAGAGGTAGTTTGATTTTTGTCACAGAGGCAGAGAGAAACTAGAAAATATTCACACTTAAGACACTGGAATCATACAATGTTGAGTTTTTTTTTCCAAATTAAAGCTGCATGTACCATTGTCAAAAGGATTGGTGATTAATTTAAGACTTGACAACTAATGGATGATTCATTGCAGCTCTTGTTCTCATGCACCACCTTTCTTGTCTTTAGTTAAGATTATGTCAGCATCACCTGGCTCTGCTCCGAAGATATCCACATCCTGGCTCGTCAGTCCAAACAAGCAGATCCTTCAGTTCACTCAGGTACCAAACAGGCCAGGCCATTATCACAGATCAGGTTCTATCCATGATAAAGTTGCTGTCCTGGTTAAAGGGACTTTTTTTTTTTACCTCTTCCAGGGAAGGTAAGCGCAGAGGGCTGTTATGGAAGACGCTGGTTGGCCTCTCTGTTGGTCTACCTGTGGCGGCAGGTGTCCAGTATGCTGTGTCAAACCCTAAAGAGAGGAGGAAGATGAGGATTGTGATTGAAGGATTTGGTCGGTTCTGCAGGTTTGTCTTTATCTTTCTCCCCAGATCTACCATATCAATACTAGACTCAGCACTGGTTTCAGGATCAGAGCATTCATCATGGATATCTTTACACTTGTCATATTTAAACATTAGCTCAATTGAAATTCTTTGGCACGGATTTTCGACACACCCAAAGACAAGTACAAAGTGTTCCTCACACTGTGGCTATCTCCAAGCACATCTGCTGTTTTTGTTAATGAGTGCACAGCAGAGTAAAGTATAAAAGGGCTGACTGAAGGCCAAAATAAAGCTGAGGGTACAGTGATTAAAAGATGCATTCTCATCTCGCGACATGAATGGTCTCATGGCTGTGAGTTATAGTGATGTCAAGATGGTTACGGTCTCAACAAATAAATGTTGCTGTTGGGATGATCCGGACTGTGAACACCAAGCCTGTAGCCAGAGGTGGAGGATGTGTTTTTGTTGTACATCTACCTAGTTCAGTATTGACTGAAGCAAACACAAATAGTTTGGTAAAGAAGGTTATGTGAGTGTATTCTACTTTATCTCACATTTGAACTGTCACACCGTGTTTTAAAATGTGCATTTCAAGAGTAACACGTGAATTGACATGTCATTTGCCCTCGACTGAATGAAGGTAAACACAGTGGCCCCTCTCAAATCAGAGGCTGTGGATTTGAAAACACAAGTGTCCTGCTGCTTTCAGTCTGGTGGGATTTACTGAGCTGAAAGGGAAACTTTTCATACAGTAGGAGAGTCCTCTCGGCCACTGATGTGGCTGAGATGATTCTTATATTGATGATGATCGTATGAAAACCTTAAGCCAGTCATCGGCAAATTTAAAGCTTTGTGGCTTTTGTAATGCCACAACTACGACGGATGAAAGTGACATTCACTGGAAACTGTTACTGTTGAAAGTGGAATTTGAGATTCTAGAGAAAGGTTTGCTGATATTTAGCTGTTTTGCATATTTAGTTAGCATGTTCCAAATTTACCGTCCTCTTGTTCTCACTGTCCCCTTTCCATCCAACTTCCCTACAAAAACACATTAACGATGTTGTCCATATGAATCTAATTTGCTTCCTTTCATTTTAAAATATGCTCACAAATACATGGACTTTGACTCCCTCTGTCAGTACCTCAGTGTAAAGAGCTGTTTGGTGCTGTTCCGAAATCTGTTCCCAAACAAAAGTACAGACAACCTAATGTTCGTGTTCTAAATAGCTAATACACAGGGGAAATGGGAATACAAGTAGTATAAATGCAATGAAAAAATAATCAGCTGTGCAGCAGACAATAGCAGTATGTCACTCCTTATACAGTAACTGTTTATGTTTAGAGCTTTTTTTTTTAACTTATGCTGTTGCTTTATGATCGTCTGAAGACTTACTCTTTTTTCAAATCTGAATTATTGTGGCTGTAGCTGTGTAAACACTGTTGAACTCTCAGCAGACTACAAGTAACAAGTCACTTTACTGTCCTCTCAGGTTATACTGAGATACATTTCTGGGATTTATTTCAGAAAAAACACTGTTGATCTGACCACATTTCCTAGAAAACATACTGATAGTACTATGAATCACTCACATTTCCTGCTAGTGACTGTGTTAATGCCTTTTCACATGGAAGCCAGACCTTTGAAATCTCCAGACATACCAGTGAGCATCTTATCTGTGTGTCCTCAGATCTGTCTCTGTGGGAGTCTTTATCTCTGTGGATTACTGGTGGACCACTAACGTGGCTCTTCGTGGAATTGATGAGGTAAGTTTCATGCAGTCAGACTGGGTCAAGGCAGATTTGGCTGTATCTCTCCTGAATGTGACAGCTGATGTTGACACAACTCATTGTTCATGAGCACTTCAGAATGACTTAATGTGGTATTTGTAAAAACATTTGTAAAAACACTAGAATATCTTTTTAAATTTGGTAAAACATTGTGTGACCTAGGAAATCTGGCCCTAGTGTTTTGGGTTTTTTTCAATGTTTTTTCCAGCGTTTGATGCACATTTCATGTTTACAAGGACGCCTGGGACCTTTCTGTGTGGAGTTTGCATGTTCTCCCTGTGCATGCGTGGGTTTTCAACGGGTACTCCGGCTTCCTCCCACAGTCCAAAAACATCCATCCATTATCTATACACCACCTAATCCTCTGTAGGGTCGTGGGGGACTGGAGCCTATCCCAGTCGACTCAGGGCAAAGGCAGGGGACACCCTGGACAGGTCGCCAGTCTATCACAGGGCTACATATAGAGACAATCAAGCACGCTCTCATTCACACCTATCAATTAACCTCAGCATGTTTTTGGACTGTGGGAGGAAGCCGGAGTACCCGGTAAAAACCCACGCATGCACAGGGAGAACATGCAAACTCCACACAGAAAGATCCCAGGCGTCCTAACCGGGACGTGAACCGGGGATTTTCTAGCTGTGAGGCGACGGTGCTAACCACCGAGCCACTGTGCAGCCCCTTATTATGCTACATGTTTCATTAAAACATCCATCCAAAACTAAATTGGGACTATTCAGCTGAACTGCAGGAGACAAGCATGGAAACAAATCAGAGAGATTGAGAATAAAATAAAGCATACTTGATCAATAAAATAAATGCAGCATGACTCACACATGGTACACAAAGGAGCAGTTTGCTGGAAGGTGCCTTCAGCATGGTGAAATAATCTCTGAAGTTAATGTGCAGAGTAGTGAAAAAAGGCCTGCAAAAATGTTGGTAGTGAAATATCTACAGAGTGTGGAGCCAGTGTTTTTCCAGCATTGGTAACAGGCTTGGGATTCAGAGGGTTAAACCATGAGCGTGGCTTCTCCTGCCAACAATATCCACCTTCTTATCCCACCTTCATGTTTGCATGAACCAGCCAACCATTCTACAACCACTGGCCAGGTGATCTAGTAGTAAACACGCTGTTAAAACGTCTAAGGTGGGCAAAGCTGGCTTTTTCTACTTCTTTCAGGATTTTTGAGACATGAGAGAAGCTTGTCAACACAGTTATTATGTTTATGAGCCTGTAAAATGCCTGAGCATGCCCATGAGTTAATATAAGCTCCATATTTAGTCAAAGTTTCACCAGTGATCTCTGAGCTATCTGTTGATTTACAACAATAGCGATTACAGCTAAAGAAGTGGCCAGAAGATTAGCTCTCCTCTGTACCTCTGTCCTCCCCTGCCAGAGCAGCCAATCCTATGTGTCTGAGATGTCAGCCTGCCACCAGAGGGCAGCAGAGTGCATGGTGGAAGGAGCTATAAGGAACGGCGGCATATACATCAAACTCGGCCAAGGTCTGTGTGCCTTCAACCACCTGCTACCCCCTGAGTACATCCGCACCCTGCAAATACTAGAAGACCAGGCCTTGAACAGGAGGTACAAAGAGGTGAGAACAAACAAAAGCAAACAAAACAAACAAAAGCACGCAGATGAGTGGTTGAGGACAGCCTGATGTTTCTGAGGACTGTGTTTGTGTCTGCAACAGGTGGATGCTCTCTTTGAAGAAGACTTCGACAAAACCCCAGAGCAGCTTTTCAAAACGTTCGACTATGAACCAATAGCTGCTGCCAGCCTGGCTCAGGTTCACAAGGCAGAACTGTCTGACGGAACTCCTGTGGCTGTGAAGGTGAGCCTCGAATCGGAGTGAAATTTCACACGTGGAAAGAAGGTCCGCATCTAAATTAGATTACTTGGTGTGTTTGTTCATTTTGGGGAGTGCATAGTTCATAATGCTCAGAATAATTCCTTAAAAAGTCAAATGATCGTCCACACAGGTGCAGTACATTGATCTCAGGGATCGCTTTGATGGTGATATCAGAACGCTGGAGATCCTGCTGGATATAATTAAGTTTATGCACCCCACTTTTGGATTCCGATGGGTCCTTAAGGTCAGGAAATGGTCGTATTTCTTGGTTGTTTTACTCTGTATGTCCCAGAGAAAGCTTTTCCTCACTGCTTTTCTTCTCATTTCTGTAGGACTTGAAGGGGACACTGTCTCAAGAGCTGGACTTTGAGAACGAGGCCAGGAATTCAGAGAGATGCGCTGAGGAGCTGAAACACTTCACATTCGTTGTTGTGCCCAAAGTCTTCTGGGAGCAAACTAGCAAGGTGAGGTTGTTAGCTGAGGTACCATGTAACCGCCTTTTAATACTGTCCTCCTTTATTAATCGGTGTCACTTTATTTTTTCTCTCCTTTCAAAGAGAGTGCTGACGGCAGAGTTCTGCAGCGGTTGTAAAATCAACAACGTGGAAGAAATTAAACGACAAGGATTAAATTTGAAGGATGTGAGTTGATGTGCTCTCTGTAACAGTTGGTACTTGGAATAGAGCATCGTCATAAAACACCAAATCAAATGCTTGTTTGTTTCAGGTTGCAGATAAACTGATCAGAACATTTGCTGAGCAGATATTCTACACTGGTTTCATCCATGCTGACCCTCATCCTGGAAATGGTGGGTACATGAATGTACAGGTGTTCATGAAGAGGAATGTCCTTTATCATGTTACATGTCAATTACTAAGTATACTTGTGAACAACAGTTTACTTAGACTTGTTAAGTCCATATACACTCATTGGCCACTTTATTAGGTACACCTTACTAGTAAAAGGTTGGAGCCCCTTTTGCCTTCAGAACTGCCTTAATTCTTCGTGGCATACTTTGAACAAGGTGTTGGAAACATTCCTCAGAGGTTCTGGTCCATATTGACATGATAGCATCAAGCAGTTGCTGCAGATTTGTCGGCTGCACATCCATGATGCCAATTTCCACCACTTCCCAAAAGAGCTCTACTGGACTGAGATCTGGTGACTGTGGAGGCCGTTGGAGTACAGGGAACTCATTGTCATGGTCAAGAAACCAGTTTGAGATGATTTGAGCTTTGTGACATGGTGCATTTCTATCATCTCCAACCAGTCTGCCCATTCTCCTCTGACCTCTCACATCAACAAGGGATTTTCATCCACACAACTGCTGCTCACTGGGTATTTTCTCTTTATCGGACCATCCTCTGTAAACCCTAGAGATGGTTGTGGTGAAAATCCCAGTAGATCAGCAGTTTGTGAAATACTCGGACCAACAGCCATGCCATGTTCTAAGTCATTTCAACCCCCTTTCTTGCCCATTCTGATGCTGGGTTTGAGCTTCAGTAAGTTGTCTTGACCACGTCTACATGACTAAATGCATTGAGTTGCATCCATGTGATTGACTGATTAGCTCTTTGTTTAAACAAGCAGTTGAACAGGTGTACCTAATAAAGTGCCCGGTGAGTGTATCTCATGGCAGTCTTTAGTTTCAAATGACTCCTACAGCTCTTCATTTTCTATAATGGAATCACTGACACTGATGCGTCTTTGTCTCAAAAAGCAAACCAGCGTTTTGGTTCTGTTATGAATTTGAGACAAACGCATTCATTTCTCCTCATTCTTGTGTTCTGTGTCGATAGTTCTGGTGAGACGAGGTCCTGACAACAAGGCTGAGCTGGTGCTTTTGGACCACGGCTTGTATGAATACCTCAGTGAACAGTAAGAGCTGGACAAGATGCTGTAATAATGAAAACACTCTGAGAACATTTAGCCGTCAGCTCTGACTGTGACCTCTGACCTTAGGGATAGAGAGTCCCTCTGTAAACTGTGGAGGTCCATCGTGCTGAGAGACGAGCAGGAGATGAAGAAGCACTCCAATGCTCTCGGTGTCAAAGGTGAGGACACTTAACCTCATTCTTAAATGTAGTCAGCCAGTAAATGTTTGCACTGTGATGTGTAAGAAATGTGGGTATTAAAATCCAGTAGTAGAATATTGTTGTCTTCCAGTAATAGTGATTTTTTAAAAGTATTACAAAAACTACACTGTGCCTATTTTTTATATAACCTTTTCCTACAATGACAAACTGACCGACTCATTTCTGATTTTCTGTGCAGAGTATTTCCTTTTCTCCGAGATGCTGCTGCAGCGACCCATCAACATGCGCAGCTTTGGCCTGTCCAACATCCTGAGCAAGGAGGAGACGGCCTACATGCGCCAGATGGCCATCCACCGCTTTGAAAGCATCATGCAGGTGCTGAAAGCAATGCCGCGGCCCATGCTGCTGGTCTTCCGGAACATCAACACGGTCCGGAGCATCAACATCACACTGGGAGCGCCGGTGGACCGCTACTTTGTCATGGCCAAGAGGTTAGTGCAGCCACGAGAGGGGTATGACATGATCACAGTCCAAACTCCAGGGGCCTAAATCATAAAGCGAGTTCAACTGGACAGAATTAGCATCATAAAACTCATTGTTGAGAATATGGTCTGGAATAGGTGTGGATATTCAGCTGGAAAAAACAAAACCGGCAGCAAAAAATCCAAATAAACATCTGTAAATCCACAGAGACCATCACATTTTTATGTTCTTAGTATCCAGTGATGGCTGTCTGCAGTTCTCTGGTTAGTTTATAAACAGTAACTACCTAAAGCTCATTTGAGATGCTGGTAGTGGCTCCAGTTTGACCAGAATGTTGCATCTATAGTCAACTGGAAATATAGAATGTTTACTAGTTTATTTTTCTGCTAAGGGGGTTTAGTTTTTACTTCCAGTTACCATAAAGTCACATGTTGTTCTGAGCTGCAGTGGTGGATGTTTGTGGCTCAATGTGCTAAAAAAAACAACAACAAAACAGCCCAACTCTCTGGATGCTGGTCAGATCAGATATCTCTGAGTGCACTGGGGGCTGCTTCAGAGAACCTCAGTCAGCATCTCTAAAAGAAGAAGAAAACATTTTTTAAAAGCTGGTAGTTTTACCGTACTTGTTCTGGAAACTTTGTCTCAAACTTTGTGTCTTTGAGGTCAAATAAAAGAAGTTGGTTTCTTTGAATTTCTTATGAGTGTGTAACGGCCTGTAGACAAACCACTCCTGCTATGTGTGCACTGTGGGTACCCTGTTAGTAGGAGTATGGTGAATGTCAACAAGCTTGTTTGAATGTTAGTTTGATGTGCATGACGTGTGTGTATTTTCATTTATCTGTTTTAAAGTGCGGTGCGAGGCTGGGGGAAGATTCAGGCAGAGAAGACAGGGATACTACCCAGGCTGTGGGTCTTCCGCTGGTGGAGGACAACATGGGAGAGCCTCAAGTTTGAAGTGGCTTTGAGGTGAGCTCAGCATATCTTCTGAACGTTTTGTGATCAGAGGCATCGAATATTAATGATACAACTCCTTTCTTCAGATCAGAAATGGCAATGATGAGTCTGACGCGTGCCTTCCTGAGGCTGCTGGTGTATTTGGGTCTCACCTCTGTGGATGCCGAAATGTACGAGTATCTGACATAGTGCACAGACGTCACACTACAGAGAAGAAGGACATATTCCAACCGCAAGTGAATGTAGCTCCACAGCAAGGAGCTTCTCACTGCTGCAGCAGCTCCAAGCGCTGCTGGTTATGGTGCTGCTTGTGTGTGTGCAGTGTTCCCTCACCAAATCATATTCAGTGTCAGGATGGGTGATGATGTCCTCAACTACAGGACTGTAGCAGACTTCACACACCAGAACATAACAGCCAATTATCATTCTCTTAATTTATAGACAGGTGTTTTTTATATTTTAATGTAATCTTAGTAGAACAAATCCCTTTGAAATTTAAATTTTACATATTTTAAGCTGCAATTTATATGTTTTTAAGAAACTGATGATCATTATCTATTTATTCTATCCGACAACATTTTATAGAAGCTGCATCACCCTGGTTAACAGCCTATCAGACTGAATCATTGTTTTGTGTGTGTGTAGTCGTTGGCTATAAACCAAACCACTACTCCAGTACCACTGAACAGAATGTTCTCCTGAAATATTTCCGTGGGACGCTACCAGTTCTATAAAAAATGTAAATTGCTGTCAAGTCTATTGGAAAAAAAAGTTCCAGTCTCATGTCTCTGGAGTTCAGCAGATGATGAAGTTGAACCTTATGTGTTGAACCTGTGGGCAGGTTGAAAGAGCCGTCCAGTGCCACCTAACCAAATGTTTTTAAGTTATTTTAACGTGTAAATAAAATGTCCGTCCTCCCTTCTTTCAGGAATTCTTCTTCATCCCTTTTAAGTGAGAAACTAAAGGCAGACTCTGGGATATTTTGCTGCCATGTTTTATCCAGACTAGTGGAAAGAAAACACTAGAAATACACATTTGCACAAGAGATAATGCCTTATTTTCACATGTAAGCATAAAACTTTAGAAAACACATTGTCTTAATGTAAGCAATCAGCTGGGGAAGTTTCATATCGGTATCTATTAGTTATAAAATGCCCTGTTCACCTGTGACGTCTCCCCGTAAGCTCAATGTGAACAAACCAAAACTCACACCAGGTTTGTGTTTGTGTTTTTTTACTATACAAAATATTTTAAGAAAACATGGCGGGCCTCTTTTTGTCTAACATGTAAGAAAAACAAGGTTTGCACAAACATGGCCGTAACAAAACCTTTCCTCCATTCACTATAAAACATGATTCAGTGGAGAAGACTTGGGAATGTGGTGCTCAGAAATGAGCTGTTACTCTGTCGATTTCCAGAAGGTCATCCAGGATCTGTTGAGAGAATGAGGACATGGTGTGAGAACGACTAAACTGACCTCAGCTAAGTGGGTGTTCTGTCGTGCTGCTCTGTGCACTCACAATGTCCTGAGTGGTACCGATCTTCTTGGCCAGCTCACTGCGCTCCATCGTGCTGAGGTACAGGTACTTGTTGAGCAGCTCTCCGTCCAGGATGTTTCTCACAGCGTTCTGCAGGCTTCGTCTGTCGCTGTGCAGCATTCTGGATGCAACAGAGAAACGGGTTAGTTAGGTCAACACCCTCAAATCGCTAGATCCTGTGTAAAAGTACTGTAGGCAGCTGCAGACCTGAAGGCCTTTGGGTTTAATCCAGCGTGATGAGGCAGCATGGTTGTAAGAGCATTTTGCAACATCAGCAGACGGCGGTAAGTCTTCTCCTGCATGGGGAGGAGCAGGCCAACGCCTCCATCCAGGGTTGCTGTGGAAACAAGGTTTGGTCCATGTTTAACATTTGTGAAATTCAAGACAGTTAATTAGACATCTGATATATTTTCAATGAAGAAACACCAGAGGCAGAGGAGTGAAAACTTCAAGAGCAAAATAAGTGATAAATATAAAAATGAACCGTGGAAAGAAAAACAGCACACACTAAGCCTCTCCTCATTGTCATGTGATTTAGAAAACCTGAGCAGAAAAGCAATATTTGACATTTTTGGATATTTCTAACTATTGTCAATTATTTTTTCTAAATCTGTCTTGAGAAAAGGAAAATTACCACCCAAGGTATCCTGAACTTTTTGTCCCAGGAGTTTTTTAAGGAACTAAAAGGCTTCCTCAGACATTGGTTTCAGGACAATTAAGCAAATTAGCACATTATATTAAGGATATACATATGAATAATATAAAGACAACATTTTTATGTGCAACTCTACTCATTTGGGCCATCTGTCGTGTGCTGTGTTCTGTAACTCTGTGTTGATGTGTCTCAGTAATGGTGGTTGAAATAAAATGCTGCAGCTACCTGATCAGTCAGTAATGCTCAGTACTGCAAGCCTCACCGCCAAAGTTCCTGAACAAGCAGGGACTTTCTGGGCAGTGCTCCAGACCAACTTCTTACATTGGTTGAACTAGTGTGCCTGACTTTTTCATTTAGGTGCACCAGCACATATTTATCTTCAATAATGGATTTTATGCTTTACCCTTTTTGTCAGTTCCCACATACATTGGTAATTCCTTAAAGCATTATGTAAATGACTGTTAACAGGGCTAAAGGGGCAGATTAATGTTCTGCTATTTTACATAGGGATGACCTGAGACATGTTAGTCAGAGGTAGCTCTTCTTTCATTAAATCATAAACAGTATTAAATTGTCATTTCTCAGTCCTCACTGCTTCAGTTTGCTGCTGCCTGGTGCTGAAACTCACACTAGTGACTGTATCTACCAGGGTGGGCTGCCCAGGGACACACAAACAGAACTGCTACATGTCAGATGCACCAGTGTGACTAATGAAAATGTTTAGTTGCACTTGACAGATTTTTGGCTACATGACCAAAATAGAGCCCAGAGGGAGTGAAATCATTTAGACCCTGCTCCTTGAGGTGGAAAGTTCCTCCAAAGCTTCCCAGGAGAGACTTCCTGTTGTTGACACATGGTATACAACTTCTTCTCCCTTATGTAGGAGTTTACTAGTGTTGCAACGACAAGATCTGACTAACATCAAATCCGGTCTGAACCCTCCCAACTGGCATGAAAATGTACAGTGATGTGGCTCCTATGGTGCTGGTGAGGCCCCGTCAGAGCTCCACTCCTACATTCTATGGCTGAATATGGCTGCAAGAGTTACCTTCCATTGTGTGGTGATTCCATTAAACTTAGACCACAGACAGACCATTTCAATCACTACTGGAAAGCCAAACTTTTCACAGAAGGCAACCACCAAAACAGTACTAAAATTAGTCATCACAAGACAGCCAGAAGCATTTTCATTTGAATGTACCAATCCCTGTGAGTACCTGGGTCATCAGAGGACAGGAAAAGACCACCAGGGTCCAATAAATCTGTTAACCATGACATGTGAAACGGGACTCTTGGCTACTTACCAAACCATGTGATGTGCTTGTTGTCCCAGGTCAGAGACTTCTTGCTGCCAGCGTCCAGTGCTCCTCTACACGGCATCCGCCAGAAGGTGTTGATGTTAGCTCCGGCGTTGAAGTCGGCCCGCCTCAGCAGACGCATTCCTCCAAAGCTCTCTTTAGCTGTAAACACACGCCACAAATTTCATAAGCTGTTGTGCATTTAATAATGAGTTATTTTGCATTTGCAGTCCCAGCTACTTCACATACCTTCAGGTAAATACATATATACATAGAGGTTCTTGTCTCGATCTGACACTGAAAGGGAGAGCAAAAGAAAAGGTTAATGAGAACAGAATTTGCAAATACAACTGTAACTTTCTCAAAAGATCAAGACAAAGGTTACCTAAGAATCCGAGCTGGTTGTTATCCACCATGAATTCGATGCTGTAAACCTCTAGGGGCTTTGCATCCTGTTGCCAAAACAATGAGAAAACTGTTCAATCCAAATAAAAGCAGCAAGAGTCCCCGAATTATCTCCTGCAGCCAGAGCGTCTCCCTACAAATTAACTTGTCTGAATCCAAATACCCACAGCAGTCACACTCAATAGTAACTTGTACATCTTCATCACTACACCCCCACTGTGTGTGCAGCCTACAAATACAGCACTGTAGTCGGATTGTTTGCAACCGTAAGAGGGATAAATTAAATATCTGCAAACTTGATGACATAAGTTCATGTTTGATCAGCTGCAGTAGCATTGTCTGCTCACCCTGCTCACGAGAGAAAGCGTCTTGCTCTCCTCCTGGTAGCGGAGCAGTGAGATGCTCTTCATCAGGTCAGCTGCCAGGATGAAATTCTTAATGCTGAACATCTGGTGGATGTAGAGCTGTGTGTCGATGAAGGCCATGCCGGTCAGGTCGTTGTCCTTCAGGACCCACAGGAAGATCTGCAGCAGCAGCATTTGTTACATATTTATCATCATATTTACGTAAAATACTAAGACACCTGTCATTAGTCTTTGATTTAAGGTTGACATTTAATACCACTAGGGCTGAATGATGTATACTTTTAGCCTCAACACTGTGATGTGTGTATGTGCAATTGTTACAACAGGTAAGTGGAAGATTTGGTAGCAAAAAGAAATGCAACGACAATATTTTGGCCGCAAAAAGGATGATGTTGATCAAAAACAGGTGTTCTGTTGGCAGTGTATGATTTGCTTGCCAATAAATGTGTGAATCTACCTATTTCCATTCCTGTGAAATATTAACAATTTATTTCACTGATGTAAACTGGTCCCTATCAACCACTCACTGTAGATGCTGTTTGTTAACGAAACATGTTATCTGTCATCCACAGCAATAGTGTCCACCCCAGGACTCCTACTTGTAAAATACTGGCAAATGTTCACTAAATACATAAAGTATGAGACAGCAGCATTTTCACTAATTGCAGCAGAGTTGTGATGTGAGAGTGTGGCTGAGACCTTCTGTCCGATGGCTGACACCAGGTATCCGTTGCAGTGGCACAGAGCCGTCACCGGGCCCTTCTGTTCCTTCTCATACAGCACTTTGAACTTGTTCTTGGTGAGGGGCTGTCCTGGCTCTGGCACCACTTCAATCACATCCAGGATCAAAATCTGAAGACAAGAAAAACATTTCAATGACAGCAGCCCAACAGTTCTTTTCTTGTAGGTTGGAAATTAGGCTTTGTAGATGTTTTCATTTCTAAGTTTCTCACCCGGCCTCTGCAGGTGACCTCCTCCCCCTGCATCAGGCAGGTTCCTGCTGCGATGTAGCCCTTCAGTCCAGACACCGTCTCCTGACTCCTCAGGGCCACCGTCTTCATACAGGTCACATGTTCCCACTCCTCCAGGTCGATCCTTAAGGAGACACAGAAGTGAGGGTAAAGTCAGGGCACATTGACTCTTAGAGGTTCCTGTGTTCGATTACTGGGCTCAAACAGCGATTCATTGCCATTAATCATCACTGAAGGTGAACTTAAATGAGACAGTCACTTCCCAAAATACTCAGACCCCTTCAAATTTTGACCACATCATTGGGTGGTGGGTTTCATTTTAAAAGAAACACATTCTTCCTATCTGTGGTGAGATGCTCCCATTTGCTTTAATTGACCTTGAAATGTGTCTAGAGCTAGACTGGATTTCACCTGTGGCTAACTGAATGGATTGGACGTACTTTTGGCACACATCCGTATCAGACCTAGATTTAAGCTGTTAGCTTATGACTTTTAGGCTGTTACTCCTGATTCCTGCTGTCTGTGGACTGTGGAGAGACTCACTGCTCAAAGGGTTTGAATACTTCCGTAAATAAGAGATTGTAGTCAACATAACATTGTACCGTTTCAGGAAGTCAATGACAAAGGTGTGACTTTGGCACAAAAACTATCTCTGTTGCTCTCAGTGACGTTTTTGGACTAATATGGCGCTTAAATGTGGAAAAAGTCTTCCCCAAATCACTTCGCACTACTCAAAGTTGCGCTATACAACAGCAAGCAAATCAGATTTGTATCGTGTTGGATACAGAAATGATGTGACCTAGTACGATTGTCATGACTTTTAGAGAAAAGTTACTGGGGTTCTGAAATCAAGCCACCATGGTGAGATGCCATCAGATTACTGGAAAGGAGCTTCAGACAAATGAAAAAGAAAGGTAAACAGTAGAGGGAACACACATCAAATGTCCTTGGCAAGGGTTTGTGTCAACAGGATAGTCTTTTTGTAACTATCTGGAGCCACAACAAACACCAGACATCTATTTATTAGACTTTTTCTTAATCCCTCACCAAATTTCATTTAATTCCGATCTCTAGTTTTTCAGATATCCACCTGATTAACATCTCTAACATTCTTGGAAGATGATACACCCACACCAACTGTTTAGGAAATTTAAACAAAGTTTGAAAGTGTTTCAAGTGGTAGAAAAACAAGCCCCACACTATGGGTAATGCTACATCTGTGTACAAGTTCTGTATACTTTAAAACAGGTTCGGTAGGCTCAGTATGTTTGGTAATCCAGAGACTTCATACTGGCAGAAAGCCGAAATTGTCCCAGCCAATATCACTTGTCAGCAAAAAGCAGGACAAAGTTTGCGCAGCGCTAAACAATATCTTCATATAATAATTAATCCAAATGTGTTTTGACAGGAAAAAAGTAGTACATACGCACACACACTCAGTATCTCAACACATTATGCAGAAGCACTGCAAGCCAAGCTTACTTAGTAGTTAATGATAAAGCAGAGTAGCAAATGACCAGGGATTTAGATAAACGACTCAATATTTCCAACTGACCCTGAATAAAATGAAAGTCGGCAGCCATGCGAGACTAAATTAATTGTCTACAACTTGAATAAATGACCCAAGCTTTTCAATTAAACCCCACAATTCTCTAAAAGCAGCAGACAGCCTCTGGTGGGATGGCCCGGTGCAGAGAAAATGAGAAAACAAACTGGCACGATCTGGTGCCGACCACTTTGTTTATGGCTGCCCGGTCTCTATTAAAACAAAGCACTTCTATTGATTTAGCAAGCAGCATGTGTGCTCTTCAAAGGTGTGCTCTATACAGAGAAAACAGCTTTTACCGTGTGTTGGGAATGGCCTCCCAGCTCACTGGAGAGATGAGCTGGATAGAGAACTTCTCCTGCTGTGGATTGATGTAACGCTCATCTGCAGGGTAGAACAACAGTCATACATCCACACACGTTTTATAGGCAGAAAATAAGACAAAGGAACTTTTTGCACATCTATTTCAAGATACACAGCCATTTCATATCATGAAATATATTACTATGTGCAGCACTATTACATGTATTAATGTAATAAATTATTTTTGCATGTTAGACAGTGCGGGGAGTCTGTCTGAAATCTTGGTATAGGCAGAAAATAAACAGCCAAAATAGGATTACAGATAAGGGCAATTTTCGTCTACACCGAATGTACTGTCACAATAACCATTACAGCACCAGTGATAAAAGGCTGACTGCACAGGACTTGTCTTGCCTCTGGGCACAAACTTATTTTCAAGCAAAGTCTAAAAGGTGGTTGAAGATGACTGGTGAAATAACAGTTGGAATAGCTAACTAATGTAGTATATAATGTAATGAATAATAAATACTAACTAAATGGATATTTAAAAACAATGGATATAGTTAGCTATAAGCAATGAATGAATGATTGAAATAACAGCTAAAACTAATTTATAAACAGATGAAACAGCTGACTGAAGCAGGTGGCAGGGCTGCTCGATACATCGTTTCAGCTTTGACATTGCAATGTGCAGAATAGTCACATCATGGGGGAAGTGATGAGAAGTAAGGAAAATAAAGGTATTGCGACTACACAAAGAAACTCAATTAATTTATCTGACCATTGCAATCAGCACGACAAAGCTCTATATGATGAGAATGAAGCCAGATCTGAATGTCATCCTCAGCAAAAACCACTTCAGGTGACTCTGCCAGGGTTACACCATATGAGAAAGGTTCTAAACAGCAGAGAGAGACTGCCGAGGAATACAGTTACAAAGGAGGGTTTTAAAAATGGGATCCAGTTGCCTTCACGAGCGAGAAATGCAAGGCACAAGCTCTCAGTGGAATATTATGCAGCTACAACGAACTTGCAGACCAGCTGGACAGTAGAGCCCTACGTAAATCTTATGTCTACATTATTAATGACAACATCCAACTAAAGCGTTGCTGTCACTTGTATAATAGTCTGGGAAAAATGCTGTATGCAGATTGTATGCCTCATTGTCTGTATAACAGCAGACAATGAGCCGAACATGATGAAGGCTGACTCGCGTTTCGGTCGTAAATTGAAGATTTTATCAAACAATGCAAGATACACCTCACTTGTCCACATTTACTCAGGTATTAGCTTTTGAATCGATTCGTATTTGTTGCACAGTAAAGCTACACCCACAGAGGTGACCAAGATGGGAAGACTTGACTGCAATGTTTTGTCTTCAGACTGGATCTTGCAGCTAGTAAGTAAAACACATGCTACATTTACTGAGGTGTTTTTTTCATATTGGAATTTATATTGCAGATAAACAAACTATCACAATACTATATTTTTTCCAATATAATGCCCTAACACACAGTTCAAACAAAATGAATAAAGAGTGGAATTAGAAGCTAGAAGTAATTCATAGCTAGTTAAAATATTTAGCTAGTGGATAAATTGTTGAAATAGTAAGAATAGTTAGAGCTAAAAAGTGGTTTTTAAATAGTTAAAATACCCAAAAGTAGTGGGTAAACAGTGAAAACAAACTGGTTAAAATAGTAGCTAGACATCTGTAAAATACTGAACAAGGTAACTAAAAGGAAAAGTGATACCTTGGAAATGGTAGCTAAATGAGAAACAATTGCAATAGTTAGCTAAATTAACTTAAATGTCTGGAATGTTAGCAAAAAAACAAATAAATAAATAAATGGTTGAAAAATGTGGTTTAAGTACGAATACAATCTTGACATTTAGGACTCAATTGTATGAAAATATACTGTAGACATATCATATAAATGCATTTAAAAGGAGACATCAGGTACATGGCTGGCTGTAGTGATGTGGGGATACTAGAGTACATCTAGTCACATAAACAACAGGCGTGTTTGACATCTGACCTCGCTCTATGATTTCATACTCCTTCTCTTCTCCAGTCATCCTGGGGATGCGAGTGCAGGGCTCTTTTACACTGGTGCACACAGCATACACCTGAGAGGGGAAAAAAATCCAAAATCACACAGAAAGACTTCACATCAAAGACTAATCCCTTCAAAGTCACCCTCATTGATTTTTTCTTTCACAGTAAGAAAACTTCAAGGCTTTCATCTCGAAACTTTTCAAAGGGGCTCGATCGATGCGCTTTTATTTTGCATCGTGTTATGCAAGTGGAGGTGTGAGAGTCCAGGGAATGTGTTTTTGGCTTAAATATGTGTCACGTTGCCGCTTTGGTGCCTCTGGTGCTGTGTGGGCTTAGTGCCTTGCCTTAGATTCAACGTGGTAGGAGACGTAGTGGACGGTGCATCTCAGTGGGATTTTTCTGACTGGCCACGGGGCGTCGTAAGACAGATAGGTGGGCAGGACGCTGATCCTGAGCTCTCCCTGTGGAAGAACAAAGGGTGACAGGACAGAAAACTGGATCAAATAGATTTACATGAACAGATGTGAACGACTCAAATTCTTAGAATTGCATTTCCATGAATAAGGAATGGTTTTAATTATGCTGCAGGCTTCCTTGAACTGCTGTCATAAGCTCTAGATAACAGAGGTAATGCTGTTAAGTAGCCATTTCAGGGATCTCTGCTTCCAGATGGAAAGCTCTCTTCCATTTTCTCTATAGAAAATGTTATATCTTGAATTCACATTAAACAGGGTCTCTATATTTGCAGTCATGTAAGTTAAAGGCCTCTGAAGACGAACAAATCTTTGGTGAAAGATATTAATAATAATAACATCACTATGTGTGGAATCTCATCTACATTCTTCATATAATTAATTCAGTTTATTTAATAATAAATCTAAGTTGTTTTATGTTTAGTTCAGAGTGAAACACTGAAGTGTAGATCAAAACACCTAACACAACCAAAGTGATAATGTGTCCTCTGTGCACCTGTTTGTTGAAGTAGAGGAAACCTTTGGGGCAGTTGATGTTATGGAAGGGTGAGAACGACTCGATGGAGCCATCAATGGTCATGGGGTGAAGCCTCATCGCTCCCCGAGAGGTGACCAACATCCAGTGAGGAGAGGGACCGCAGATAAACACCTGCGCCACAGAGGACATGTAGAAGGTCACATGGGTAATGAAAGAGCACATGACTGGATGAAAAACCGTCAGAACAATTCTGAACAAAGTTCTAAACTCAGCTCTTGAAAACTGGTTTTGTTACCCCTGAGTATCCGGAGATGTCCTCAAAGTATCGGAACCTGGCAATCCGACTTTTTGCCCCTGGATTTTCATCGGTGGCACTGCTCTCTGCCTTCTTATCTTTTTTAAGCTTTGACTTCTTTTCTCTGAAGTTAATGTTGTGGGGCACCTGTGCAGATTATAGTAACACAGTTAAGACTGACTTCATCACAAGTCGGCTTGATGTAGTCTATTCTTATCAGTCCCAGCTCTTACTTTTTTGAAGCGGACTTTCAGGTTGTTTTGTGGCTGCTGTTGATCATACGGGAACGCTTCGTAGATCAGAAGCTCCTGTTCCACATGGACCTGGGAAGCAAGGAAACGTTTTCAAATCAAATCCTGCTTTCACTCAGTTTCAGTTTTGTTTTGTTGAAGCACTTTAATTATGTGAAAAGGAAATTAAAACGTCAATGAAATCTGCATGGAAGGTCTTCCAGTAAGAACTCACCAGCAAATACGGTCTGCTGTGATTGTTGCCGAGAGAAACCAAAGCCACCTCTTTGACTAATGGAATCTCTCCTTGACGGGTGACTTCTTCTTTTTTACCCTCCCCCTGCGTTGCTGACTGGCCAGAGGAACTGTCTACCAGGACTCTCTGGCCTACTGGAAAGTTCTTCACCAGGAATACCAATCGCCAGTCCGGCAACTGGTAAATCTGTTCAAACAAAAGTGAAAATAAGTGAGTGTACAAAAAACAGGTTAATGTCAGTGATTAACTAGTGCATATATTCTTGCTATTTAATGTTCAAGGTCAGTTTTCTTGTCATTTTCACATATATTTTGGCATACAGGAGAAATAAATGGTAGTCCTTGTTAACAACAATGTAATATGGTATATATAGGACAGACTTTAAGACAAGAAGCAGAAAACCAGAAACTGAAGAAGATAAAAGGCACAGCTACCACACAGTCCCAGGGGAAAAGCAGCAACAACTTTAAAGGGCTATTGTTATCTGAATGTCAGTCATTTGTTTGTTTGTTTCACATTCAGCATCTCCATGAATGATAACGCACTCATAGTATTCTGAACTGCACTATTGTCGTATTTAGGAATGTCACGAGAACCAATACTTTATTACCAAGTCAATACCAAAATTCTGACCATGTGACCACAGCTATTTCCTACGGCACTGAAAGTACTGCAGCTGTCATAGACAGGCCACTGTAGATTGTAATGTCTCCAGAATGGCACTGATAAGTGCAGGTGGAGCAATGGGACCACTGCGACTTCTGAAATGAAAATCTCTTTTAAAATTTGTGTTTGGAGATATTTAGTGAGATCAAACAATGTGACATTTGCAATTCACTGCATGGACACATTTTAAATGCTTTCTTACACTGATGTTTACCTGTTCCAAAGCATCTAAACTACCTTTGTGCATATACTGATTTACTACCCTGCCCCCCTTCTGACCACATGCCAGATAGTCAGTCATCTATAGATATCAGCACACTAAATAAATCAAAGGCCACCATAAATAATAAATAATTCTCTCTTCCTTCCATTCAATAATAAGTACATATCCTACCTCCATCACACCATTCTCCCTGATGATGATGCACCAGTGGCTGGGCTCTGCTTTGGTCGAGCCTGCCTCACTTGTGGAAGGCGCTGGTGCCGCAGATCCGCGGCCAATTTCCTCTTTTGCAGGCGTTGCACTGGCATTAGAGTCTCCATAGAGCATTTCCTCCTCATCATCCACTGTGTTGCTGCACACATATTTCACAAAAGTCAGCATATGAAGAACACAGGAAATGCAGCAACCTGTTGAATGTTTCAGTGTGGAGGAGAAGTGGATTCTTACCTGAGGTCCTGGATGATGGTCTCTGCCTCAGACTGATTCCGGATGATGCTGTCCTCCTTAATGGAGCAGCTCACTTTGTTTTCAGTGGTAAACATTCCACTTACGTCTCGGTACGCACACAGTGTGATTACGCGAGATTGCTGTTCAATGACAGAAGTTTTAACAATTTTAAATATCATTACAAACTATTTAAAATAGATTTTCCAGAATCTATTTTTCATAATTATGATGTTATAGATTTGCATGGTACTATTTTTAAAGCAACACATTTTAATACAGTCAACCAGCCAATCTTTTCTAGGAGCTTTGGTTTGATATAAAGAGGTGTATTTGTCAAATTAATTCTCGTTAAGTGTGATAAGGTCATCATGATAAGAGTTTTGAAAGGGTTTGTACTTACAGCGGGAATCTGTGGTTTCTGCAGAGCCAGCCGGTGTGTCTTCCCCATATATGAATCAGTCTTTAACACAAACATGGTGACCACTCCCTCAGCAGTCATGATAACCACGTAAGGGTCTGCCACAGAGCAATGCACTATGGGAGAGCCCAGGTCCACCGGGATGAAGTGAAGCTGCCTCACTAAAAGCAGGATTCATTTCAAGAAAAAGCTTTATGAAAGTGAGACAACAGTACTACTATTACTACAACACTAATACTACTACACAAAAAGATGGAAACACATTACTAAATTTTCTGTAGTGATTGTCGACTGCACTTTGCTTAAGGCGCCAATATTCTGCACATTTACAGGTTTATATTTTTATATTTTGGGTCTGCTAGATTATGTTTACATGCTTTAATTTTTTTTTAAAAAACGTTGTCTATTACTGTACATTACAGCAGCACCTCTTCTAATCCTCTGTCTAAAACGCTCTGTCTTAGCGCCCGTCTCTTTAAGGTGCTCTTGCGAAAGGCCAGCTTTTCTCTGATTGGTCAGCTGGTATTTCCTCAGCTAAGAATCTGTATCACTCATAGAAAATGATCAGGAAAAAATCTGGGTGATGGGTGACACTTAATACCGCTGATTTAAAGCTGAAAGTCTGATCATAACCTCCCCGAAAGCAGGTTAGCTGTGGAGCATCTATTACCGTTGTAATCTTAGTTTGCACACTTTTACAGTCACAACATAGCAGCTATGTAACACAATAACAAAATGGGCACTTTCATACCTTACATAAGCAAAAATATGTATCTTTACATCTGATACCTTTAAAAAACTTATCGCTATGATTTTACCTCCTTCCAAGAGACGAAGGCCCATGGGGGAGACCTGGATGATGTACTTGTTGTCACCAATGTTTCCAGCGAACACAGTGGGTCCTTGAGTAGCAAAACCACTGGTGTCCAGCTCCATGATCTCCTGACCTGTCTGAAGGATCTACAGGAAAACACAGTCGGTCAGAGCCTGTTTCAAAAAGAGAGCTACATTTTTATTTGTTTGTTTTATTTCGTTAGTCTTTTTCCCTTGTCAAAAGCAGCTGAACAACTGAAATTTAAATCACAACGAAGTGTGTTCACATGCGTTTTTACCATAGTTGAATCTTCTCGGCTGAGAATGAGAAAGCCGTGCTTCTTCGCATCATCCTCCAAGGGAGGCTCATTCGTCTTCTCCTCCTCTTTCTCCGTCTCTTCCTTGTCTTTTTCTCCCTCTTCACCATCCTCACCTGTCTCAGTCTCTGCACCATCCTCTGACTCATCACTTTTTACAGCCTGTGAAAACAGCAATAAGCATGTTGCTGTATAACGTGACAGAACAATCTGAGCTTTAATTCAACAGAAAACCTGAAAATTTAAAGTAGTAATACACAGTACTTTTTTCTCTTCCTTGACTTCACTTGAGATGACAGTCCACATGTCGTGGCAACCCGGCAGTTCAAAAGTAGTGACTACTTGTGGTCGTATACTTCTCTGAGAACAGAATGGAAACAAATTAAAGCATAAAAAGAGGACAAAAACAAATTGAAAATTGTACTGTTGTGACTCACACAAGATTTCACTCTACGCATTTAAGAAACAAGTAAACTTGTGTCTGGGGTGTTTACAGGCTACTCCGTCGATCTCTGAGGCAGCCCTGGTAGACCCAGAATTCACTTTAGCACTGTCACAGGACCTGTGGCAGACGGCCCTCGCCACCACAGGTTTTAGGACAGTGCGGTAGAAATAGTAAGACATACAACGATCCAAGCAAACGTGCAAAAAACAACAGAAGAACTCAGTAAGCAGGATTTACCTGAAGCACAGACAGTGCACCATTTTTGCCAAAGCCAGAGCACACAACAACCTCCAGGTCAGGCTCAGGGTTGCTCTGAAACTGTAGGTTAAAAAGAAAGACAAGTGAATGATTACAGAATGCAATCCTTTGTATTAACAGATAATTTTAACATCATGATAAGAGTTTTGAAAGGGTTTCAAATGTCTATACCTCTTCAGACAAGAAAGCAGGTTCACCCATGGAGGCATTCGCACAAGGACCAATGTTGAGTATGCTGTCACACACCTGTAGGAAAACACAACAAAGACCCACAATCATTGTCTATGTACATGTACATCTACAGTGCATAAATAACGCTATTCAAATTTGAAGCTTCTTTACCTCAAAGGAGTAGGTGGCCAGCTGAGTGCCTGACTGGGCTTCACTTCCATACACCTCTATCTCATCCACCTCATCTGACAAAAAAAGAAGTCAGGTATAGCACTGCCATTTCACACATATATTATAGACAATAATCTGGCACATATCAAGCTGACAATGAACATACCAGTCCAGTTTGTGGAAGATTCTACCCGCTTCTTCTTGCTGGGTGGCTCCTCCTGGAAGTCATTAGTAATGATTTGGTAAAAAGACAGAGGACAGGTTGTCAAATAAAATAAAGACTCTTTCAAATGCAGCGAGCTTTGAAAGACTGACAACTGCCTTATCAAAATTAATTTCTGAAACTAGCACTGTAGAAAAAGGATGCCATTTCTATATTTTTTCCACAACAACAAGCTGTATTTAAATCTCCTCAACACTGACACAAAGTTTATACAAACTCAAACTTGCCTGCTTATCTTTCTCCTTCTCCTTTTCTTTGTCCTGCTTTTCTTTGCCTTCCTCTGCTGGTGTCTCCTGCAGTTTCTCTGTGTACTTCAGGAGCAGAGAGTTTCCAAGGCGGGAACCCAGGAAAAGGTAGCCAGGCTCCATGGTTACCATCTGATAGACGAAGCACAATGTACGGCATGAGTTTGGCAGTCTCTTTGTTCTAAATCCTTTAAAGCTGAGAAGCACTGTATTTTTTCAACATTTATTTACCATCGTGAAAGGTCAGTCAAATATAAGAATCTACTCGGTAACGTCTTCAGATTTTTCCCAGCTTTTCCCAACTCAAAATATGGTATTCATTTTCAAACCAAATCATATCAGTCAAAACCTAATCCCTCCTGCCCTACGTGTTTGTCCACAAAAACACAGGAGAAAAGGGTATCATCAGATCATGCCTGTTCACAGTGAAAGGCATAACTTACACAGGTTGTCAGGACACTGGCAGCAGCTTTGTCAAAGTGGAAAGCACGCACGCTCCTCATGCCGTCTGTTATGAGGGTCAGCACGTAGCTGCAAGGCAACAACAGCCAGTGACAAATCATAAACTGTCAACGGGGTTCATGTGCAATCTAGTGGTAATTACAAAAAACTTACATCTCTCCTCCCTTTAGCGAGATGACCATCTTATCATAAGCAATAAAGTCTGACTGAGAACAGTCTAGTGTGATCTTCACTTCATCTTGTACCCCTACAAGACAACAAACACATTGTTCAGAGATGAGCATCAAAACATATCAAACAGTATTAAAGTAATGGTGCAGATATAAAAGATAAGAGTGCAACAGTGTGGTTTCACATTAGAATGCTTACGCAGAGGGAAGGCTGTGGTCCCAGTTGTCTGAGAGTTGAGAGAAACTCCATACGGTGGAACGCTCTGGTTCAGATACAGCAATGAGTTCACAGCGAACACTACAACACCACCTAAAAAGATTTGATGGATCAGAAGCTAAAACTCACACATTTTAGCAACACAACACACTTTGCCACATGTTGCATGAATTTACACTATTTGACACTCCACCAAAACTGATCTTTATGGGGAACTGAGATCTTAGCAACCACACTGCTCAGGGGAGCAACAAAAGAGAGAATCCAGTGAGCTTACCGATGGGTTTGGGAACAGCCATGACTTGTGTACAGTCAAAAGGCAGATTACTGAGGGACCAGATGACAGGATGAACCTTCTGCATGATGTTGAGGGAGATAGCGACAATGCTACAGGTGTCCTGACGCACAGCAACTCGCCTGGAACAGAGATCGTACAACAGAAGTTTAACTTTAAATAAAAACTGGCGCTCAGAGCATCAAATAAAGGCACCAAGTCCATTACAGCTGAAGGACTGACCCTGGCCATGTCTGATTGGGTTCAAACAGAATAAGCAACGTTGGCTCATAGTAGCCATGAAGGAACTTCATGTCTATGATGTTTAGCAGCTTCTCGTCTAGCTCTCGAACATCAATGATGTAGCTGGGCAGGAAACTGGATTTAGGTCTGTAGGTGAGATATACAGATGGTGTTAATGAAAACAGTAAATGCAGCAGGATAAAAGACGGAGTGTTTCATTTCTGGAACACAGGTGTCCACCAGATACTAAAAGACATTAATAAGCAGAAAGGATAGTGAACTCCAGCCGTACCCTTCTCCAACTCCACTCTCCTGTTCATCAGTTAGTGTGTCCTTTCGGAACGGCAGCACCACAAGTTTCGTGCCATAAACAAGCATTACAGCACAGCGATTCTCTGGATCTACACGAACAATGGGAATATGTACATTCTGTACAAATCCATCCTGAAAATAAAGAAAAGAGCACAAGTTAGATTAACAGTTGGTTCACTTTTCCATTTCAATATTTACTCCAGTTTATTTTCATTTCTACATACTCTAAGCTCTGGTTCCTCAAAGTAATGAAGAGACAGTGTCTTGAGGTCATGTGTCCCAGGGTCATACTCTACTACTGACAACTGGTGAGAGAACAAACACACCCAGAGGTCAGTGAAAAAATTCTAGGTAGTGAAAATTCCTTAAATAGAGTGCCGTTTACTCAATGATACCTTTGCATCTTTGAAACTGAGAAGGAGTGCATCTCTGTTGGCTCCTACAAGCTGCACACTGGCCATTGACATAACATTGCCAAAGAGAGAAAATGATGCCACCTGCTCCAGCTTCTCCTTACGGGATTTGGATTCTGCATATAAAGAGACAACTCTCAGCAAAAAATGAATTCTTACTTTAACTGCAGTAAAACATGAATTTAATTAAGATGATTAGACATACCAGATGACTTGTCAGTCTTCGATGTACTCTGAAATAATAACACAAACAAAAACCTCTTTATGATTGGAATTTAAAATTTAGCACACAGAAACAAGCCAAGCTGGCAATTACATTTACCTCCACATCATGAATGATCCTGTAGACAAACAGCTGAGAGGTTCCAGCAACCACCAGATTCTTCTCCTTACTGGAAATAAAGTTGCAGTAGACAGAAAACTCCACTGCAGTGGGAGTGTGGGCTTGTCTGTACACAGCATACATCCTGGAAGGCTGTCCTCAGCATCTGACATGTGAGAGGATTCACATAAAGATTTCTCACATCACCTTGCCACTGTTAGGCTGCAGTGTCAAAATACTAAGATCAAGTTATTTTACCCTTATCCATCTGACTGGGCAGCTTGCCAATGCAAGACCTATACATTTGACCTATCTCACAGGTACTTTATTCCATAATTCTATTTTCATTAGTTTATTTCAAATGACTTAAGAATTTTGTTTTCTGTTTTAATTAGTGCTTTAAAAAATACCAATGTACAGGGGTCTTGGGGGGCTTCAATCATAAGCACCTTATTCTGTCCATGCATCTATATTAGATGGAACTATTTGCAGAGTTCATGCCTGCCACACACACCATCAGTGGAGGTGGAGGTACTCCGTCAGTCATTTAAAATGAGACAAACACAGATTTCCTCATGTGCTCTGTCAACAACCCTAAATACTGCAATGTTCAAAATTTCAAAAATTAAAGTTCAAAATAAAATTTTCTAGTGCTATGAAATTAAATGTTTACATTCTAATATACAAGACTAGAGAAAATCTGTAGTGCTTATGACTGACAGATCATGAACAGGGTAAGAGTGTGGAAAAAAGGCATAAATGAAACCATTTTTAAGGCAGCAGAGAAGGTAAGGAGGAGGGCTACGCAAGGATTTGAGGAGGTTTGCTGTTTCTCAGCTGTGTTTGGCTGTAATAGAATGTAATAGAATATAATGGCCTACAAAATATATGTATATAATTTTGGACAACATCAATGTTGTTTTAGGCAAAAATGGCAAGCAAATAAAGGCTGGCTAGATTTGGTGTTGTAGAAAATTTGATACATGACACAGGCAATGTTTACTTGAAATGACTAAAAACTACATGATACCAAAATCAAAGGAAGTTAAAACAAGCTTTAAAGTCATAACGTGGACTGTAGTTGGGATAAAATATGTAATTTGCATGAAAGAAAAATAACCTATTTTAATTTTACACCATGTATAGTAAGGTCAATAAGACAAGGCTTTAACCATTCATGCAAATTTGTGCTGTGCTGTTTTTGAAATATATTGATTTAATCAGGGTGAGTATACTGTTATCTGTTAAACGTCTCGTCTACTGCCTTCACAGACGGTATGTGTGTGTATATGTTATGACATAGTAAACGGCAGTTGTTCAATACTGTAAGTTTTAGCGCTACTTTTAAAAATCATGCCGTGTAACGAGCTGAAAGATGCTTCCAAGATTAACAAATGCTAGCTAGCATATAATTTACCACGCGTAAAGTTCGCATTCGACTGTGCTTAGCAATTTAATTGGTAACTTTTACTCGAATAGCCAATTTTAATTGATAAGGCATGCGATTTGCAGCAGCTATCCACTTATGGTGTTATGAACAAGGTGAGCCTCTACCACAGCTAACAGTTAGCTTCACGTCATGAATGTATGAAAAAGCCGGTTGGCGGTGTTAGCAATGTGCTAATGCACCTATTAGTAGCTAGCATATTAGCTAGCATGGTATAGCACTAGCACCAGACTTCGGTTTTTCCATGTTTTAACAAATTATGAATTAAACCTGTCAACGTACCTATGTCCGACGAGGTTTCTGAGTTTGTATTTTCACTATGTTCTCTTCTGCTCACATTTAGCGGGTCATATTTTGTAGAACACTAACTTAAGCTAGCTAACCGTTAGCCAGGTAAACTGGCAGCTAGTGGTGTTGTGGCTGCCAGTGCGCCTGCGCTAGCGTTCTTCTTCTTCCTTTTTCTTTCACACCAGCTGCTCCGACGCGTGTTAGCGCCCCCATAGTTTATTCCAGAGTTCATTCTTTTCCTTCCTCTCGTTTCAGGTATTCACAGCTTTCAGTAAAAGAAAAAAAGAAAAAGAAAAATCTCATACCTTATCAGTCGAATTGGTATGTCTAAGTTAGTTTAATATATTTTTAAAGCACTTATTTCTTGAGTTGTTTCAGAGAGTGTCTATGATATCAAATTATAATAGTAAATAGTTAATTAATTCATTAAATTGTAATTTCAGTAGAAATCAAGTAAATTTCTCTGTAAGACAAAATTTAGACAATTTAATAAATAAATAAATTGTGGAAAAGCAGTAAACAAATCAGGGAAACTGTGATGTTTTTCACAAGAACTTATAGGAAGAACAAGAAGGCTTTATTTATTGAACAACAGAAACGTCACTGTGATGTGATGAGAGTAGTGACAGACATATCCACTTTTAAAACATTTAGTGTCCTTTTGTTTTTCTGCCTCAGATAAGTGTCTTAGTGTTGGAACGATCAAGCTTAGTGTTGATGCAGTCATGTTGTAGCCACAGACTCCCTGTTTGGACTGATTGGCCTCCATTAACTGAGCCTTTATTCAGAATAGAAATGCAAAAGTCTTCAGGGTTTACAGATCTCTAAATATTACAGGGTGTAGAAGAAGTTGGCCTACAGCACAAAAATGGGCTTGACTGATCAAAAGGTTGCAAATAATTAACTTTAAAACTTGAATGATGGTTACAGTGGGCCTTTATCTACAGCAGATGTTTAGTCATGTCATTACCACATAAAGTACAGCTGAACTTCATATCATTAATGATGGCTGTACTCCATTTGGACGTCAGCTGATTAGGCTGTGGTACTGTGCACCTCTGCTGAAAGGCTTGTCTGAGCCAGACATGTCATCAGAGCTAAGCCATTGTTAATGATATTAGTTTTATTTGTACTTTCACTGCTATGAAAAATCAACATGTCTGCTATTAAAACAGATTTTAGAACATTTGCTGCTTTCAGATGGAACTTTTCTTGTAACAGGGGATGTGTATTGGTAATATGTGTATAAGGAAAAAAATGACGATAAAAGATGTTCTCAGTAAGAGAAAACAGATGACATAATACAGACTATCGATCAGATATGATGTACAAAAACATTTATTTACATAACAGAAATCAGTGCAAGGACATTATGATATAATTATTAAGATGCTTTCTAACTTAATAGTGTAACAACTTCAGCAGGCTAGGTAGATTTATCAGAACTGCTTGTAGTTTTAATAATAAAAAAAAAAACTCATGTTGCTTTAACAGGTACTAATAGAAGATTTGCTTTTTAATATTTGAACTCATCCATAATCCGATTATTTCACCTGCTTTTCCACGATTGCAGATTTGAACACATCAATGCATGAAATACACAGTCAGCACAGAGACTGAGTTCTTGTGTCCTGAAATGCCAATGGCTGGGAAAAGAAAAGCATTTATTTTGACAACAAACAAGATAAGAACAAATTCAGATTTGATTCTTTTTATTTATTTGTATTATTATTATTTTTTGTATTATTTTTTTTAATTGAATGGTTGTAATTATTGTTGTATTGTATTATGGTATTAATGTTAACTGTACCACCCCCCACCCAACAAACTATTCTTTTTTTTTAAGGTTAACGTTCAACTACACATTAACTCCAGTAAGAAGTGATGCATTGTACCAGGTTATAGCACTAGTGCTAATTTCCACCTGTAGTCCCTGGGCAAGCTGATGTTAACAAACATAAATGAAAAAAAGAGAAGAACCCTCCCCTCCCAAAAAAATGAGAACATTACATTAATTAATAAATATCCCCCCAAACAGCATAAAATTCATTCATCTATAAACACTCCTTAGCAAGTACACTCTCCCATGCACACAATTATATCACATTCTGGGAACAGCTTTGATTTAAAAAAAGCCACTGCTTTGCCTTATGTGAAAAAGTGTGATAGTTTGTACATGCGATCAGCTCTGTGGGTACCATAGTTCACTGACTGATGGCCACACAAGGAAACACTGAGCTGTAAAAAGATGTTCTGCATTTAGGTATCCTACACTCGCCCCGAACAGTTGATCGAGTGGCTCGGAATGTTGTTTCTTCATGTGTTTCTTGAAACATGAAACCGTCAGCTGGTCAGCTACTGCACTGCAACAACCCATATGAGCTAGGACATTTTCGGGGGTGCACCACATTCTGCAAAGGTCCTTGTAAATGGCCTTCTCCAGCTTTCTGAACTTTTCTGGGGCGATGATTTCGTCATCCTTTACAGCAGCCCAGATTTTTTCAAAGAGGTTCTTGTTGAGGGTGTCACACAGTTCTGAAGAGAGGTCAACATTTGCATCTCTAGTGGCCCGCAAGATCACTGCCTCAACAAGTACACTCACGCAAAACTTGTATTCTTCTTTCACTGCGCTTATATACTGTTCAGGTTTTTCCTCAGATGCACAGACAGCCACAGAATGTGCACTGGCGTCCACAGAGGTGACACCTGTAGCCACTGGTGACTGTTCCTGGGACACAACTGTCTCCTCATATGTATTTTGTGGTGACTGCTGCTGAGACTGGACTGTCTCCTCACAGGTAACCACTGGTGACTGCTGCTGAATAATATTAAACAAGGCAGTGGTCTCGTCTGGGACGTCTTGGACGTGTGAGGATGGTGTTGGTGTCATTACATCTACAGCCGGTGCCACTTTGGTAGATGGTTTCTTAAAAAAACGGCCAATCTTCTTAAATATTGACACCTTGCCCTTAGACTTGGAACTTCCGACTGCTGCAGTTCCTTCTTCTGAGCGGGGAGTGATCTCTGTGGAGGAGACCTCAGGAACGTCTGACGGACTTTTTGTGGGGGTTTTAGGTCTGCACCTCTTCAGGGTCCCTTCAACAAATGTTCCAATCATTTTGGTCACGTGATAAACCTTAGCATCTAGTCTGTGGGCGAAGGCCTTATGCCGTGGGGTCACGTTCTCCTTGCTTTTCTCTATGGCAGAGCTGATACTCTCTACCACATCCTCCACAACCAAGCTCTTCAGAGAATCCGAGCTCTCACAGCTGACTTCCTCTGTGTGTAGGACTTCAGCGAAGGTGGCCGGAATTGCATCGACTACACAGGTAACCACCTCAGTGACTAGACTTTTGTCTTTCTTCTCCCTCATTGCCGCCAGCACTGATTTACAAATGAGTACTTCTATGTCAAATAGAAGCTCTCTCAGCATTTGCTGGGTGGCATCGTCAGGCCTGCCTGATACCAAGGCTGCCCACTGCTGTGAGCTAATCCTTTTAAAGAAGGTTACAATGACTGGGCGAACCATGTCCACTGTAACCTTTCTGATGTCGTCTGTATCTAAACTGACTCTTTCATCCATGGCGCTTTGGTGTCTTGTCTTTCGATGAATAAATGCTGACGTTGTTGTTTTCAGAGCTTGTCTTCGTTTCCTCGGACTGCTGGTCGCTGCTACAAGAGCTATCTAAATGCCTCAATCTCAACCGGATCTCAACTGAATCTCCTTTGATCTGCCCCTGTTTAAAAACTTTCCCCCGACGTCATAACGACAAACATGACGTCAAATCAGCCAACGTTCAAATTCAGCGGGGATAAGCCACGCCCTTTCCAGCCTCCGTAGCCTAGCAACAGCTGTCAGGCACCGACAGCTCATCTGTCGATCCGTCTCTCAGTCCGTCTGTCTGTCTCTTGTTATCCAACGATCCGTTTCGGACATGAAAACAGGAAGAGCTTTCGCTGATATAAAATACTGTCCAACGGTGGTGGATTCAGGTCCTCCGGAGAAAACACGTAAAATACGGACTTTTCTGTGAGTCAAGTCCGTCCTTTACTTTTTCCTCTGACCCTGTTACAGTAAAACACATTATGTATAAATGTTTATAAGGTGATTCCTTTGACTCCTGTAAACTAGGATCACATAATAACTAAAATATGTTCTCCAAAGTCATTCTTAGACAAACGTTCAATATGTCACATGTTCAGTGTGATGATCTGATTTATATGTACATCCTAACACATGATGACATGTGCTGTATAAATAAAATTGAATTGAACTGAACTATATATCTTAATGTGTTATTTGACACAAAATGACAACATTTCTGAAATCTACTCCTTGTACCTGTTCGTGATGCATTCAGGTGAACACTGATGTTTGTTCACTTCACTTAGTTTGACCTCAGGGAACAGGCTCTGCTGCATGGATGACAAATGTTGTCGGGGATATTTTATGCCCCCCCATTTTACCTTTAATTGAGATAACAAACACACTGCTGGGTTGTCCATAAATGTATTACTGCCAACAAAATGGAGATGAAATTACATCAGTGCAGTGGAGAAGACCTGACTCAACATGGGGGGAGAGACCTCACTCGTCTCTCCCCCAACGACCAATGTAACAGCATTTATAACAGACTCCTTCCTATTAGCTCTTTCTAAATACAGGTTGTAAGTTTAAGATTTTTATGGCATAGTTGCCCACGCCATCTAAGAGATGCTGAGTCCATCTTTCCAAAGACAAAACCATTTTAGGGGTTTGTCTACAACCATATCTTCTCTGGTTGGCCTCCAACCTTTTTGACCCTTTCGGTAACTCTTCTATAATTAAGCTGCAGCAAACTTGTGCTTCTAATTGTTCCCCAACAACAAACATACATGTACATAAAGTGAACAAACAGACAATAAACGATAACCTAAGAGCTTATGGTTGATTTTACTTTCACAGTATTCTCTTAATTTCAAGGTTTCACATAAGCACATATATGCTTATAAATACATTCTAATAGATCAGACCAGTGGTTCCAAACAGTTCAACAAAGTCAGTGAGTGATTACCAGCTCATATTACAAACAAATAACATACAGCAAAGTGTTTAAATGAATTCCTTCCTTGTCCAAGTGTAACCGGTCTAAACAAACTGCAAAAATAACTCTCACGGTCTAGGATCACCACAGGCAATTACTGGTGTCCCGGTTCGAGATTTAAGATCACTAAGATTTCCACACAAATACTTATGGATCTTCGGCAGTAGAAAAGGAATGATTTCACACAGTAAGTGACACACAGACTCAGATCAGATAGTTTTGTTTGATTTTATATCAATACTTAAATTCCCCAAACCACAAAAAAAAAAAAACAGACAGCTCTGGCCAGAACGACAAAACAACAGAAGTGCTGCAGCTTTCAATCTTTTTACGTTTTTGTTGTGCACAACAAGCAAACCGTTTCTATGTCACGCGTGGTCCTCTCCGTTCCAACCGAGGGAAAGCCCCGTTGACGTAGAAGATCGGCACTCCCGCTGACGTAAGAGATCGGCGCTCCCGCTGACGTAAGATATCAGCGCTCCCGCTGACGTAAGAGATCGGCGCTCCCGCTCCCGCTCCTGCACCAGCACAGCAAATCCACGGCGATCCACAGTCACTCCCGGCAGCAGACCTCGGCGCTGAGCGGCAAATCTCCTCACTCACCACGGATTCCCTTGCCACAATCCGGTCCGCTATTGCACAAAATATAAACTCAGACACTACTCCAGAAAGTTCCTGGTATGGATCCTGTTTCTCCGCTACGTCCGTCTCCCTCCACAGTCAGCATGGAAAAAAAAACGAGCACAGCGCAGTACGGCTGTCAACTACGACGTGTTAGGCTAACATGCTACACATACCCGTGTAAGCTAAGTTCAAGTGTACATCGCTATATCATTACAACACTGGCCACAAAACTTTTTAAACGCCTAAACAAGATATATGTGTAACAACAGTCCACATGTATTTCATGTACGAACACACACGTATGAAATAAACCATGTAGCAACTTTTGAATTGTCACTGTGATTCAATTTTAAACGAAATATAATTGACAACACAATTATGTATATAAGCTTACCTATTGCACAAAATATAAACTCAGACACTACTCCAGAAAGTTCCTGGTATGGATCCTGTTTCTCCGCTACGTCTGTCTCCCTCCACAGTCAGCATGGAAAAGAACGAGCACAGCGCAGTACGGCTGTCAACTACAGGAATTTACCACCAACCGTTCATTACTGCCGCAAAACCGTTGAAAATAACAACAGCTCATAATGAAAAGAAATTAATGACTTTCCCAGGAATTTTGAGTCTGAAACAGTGCAATAGTAAGCTCATACCATCTGGATTATTTAGTAAATATTATTCTATCCACATAGAATGTACCATAAATTTAATACATAACAAAACAATATTAAATCTTTCAAAATAAACTCTTAAACACTCAAAAAAAAATATGAACCCTTTCTTAAATTCCAAGACAGAATATTATTATTGTAATTTTTAGGTGGGTTACATCCTCCCCCACTAAACCCTGACGTCCTCGTCAGATAATTACATATTTGCCTTGATCAAGTTCATTAACATGGCAGTCTGAGTTTGCATCATGCTTAAAATGTTCAATAAGTCCAACTGTGAATTATTATTCACCGTCTGCTGACCACACCTTGCTTTCCACCCTGTATAGTCCTGAAATCTCACTGGTGGACGTCGCTCACGTGTAGGCCTTTGGGACAACGCTGGTAGTTCTGCAGTGTCTCGTGTTGGGGAGCTTCCCTCAACAGTTTGACAGGTTTGATCAGTAAAGGCAGGTATACAGTCAGAGCTCTCAACAGGCTCATCAGTACCAGCATCTGTACATGAGACACCTGTTGCTATTTCCTCAGTGTGAGAGTAGGCTGGCATTTGCTCCTCATCACTGGACAATGTACTTTCAACTTGAAAACTGCTTCCCTCTCCCTCACTCAAAAGACCAAGATCCACCTCATCAGTCTCACCCATCTCACTTGGGTGACATTTCCTGGCATTTGGAATTCTGGAGCCTCAGGATTGAGTAGCATGTCCAAGAAATCACCTCCTCCATCATCTGTTTGTTCATTTCTCACTCTGGAACGTGTTCTGGGCCTTTCCTTGTCTGTGGGTGCTTCTTCCTCAACCTCATGCTTAACCGGCAAAAACCCACAAGGAAGCAGCAGGTCCCTGTGTAACACACGCTCTCTCCCATCACCATCCTCCGGCTTTACAACATACACAGGAATATCAGTGTTAGGCTGCTTTACTACCACATACACTGTAGATTCCCACCGATCTGCTATCTTATGTTTCTTCCTGATGTTTACATTTCGCACCAGCACTCGGTCACCTACATCAATGTTAGCAGCTGTAACCTTTCTGTCCCACCTTGTCTTATTAAGCAGTTGTCGCTTCTCAGCTGACTCTGTGGCTAGCTTGTATGCATATTTCAGCCTTTTCTTTAAATCCCTCACATACTGAGAGTGGGTCTCTGCATCATGGCCTGCTGGACTAATCCCAAAGCAGAGATCTATGGGAAGCCGAGGCTGACGGCCGAACATCAGGAAGAATGGTGACACCCCAGTAGCATCATTGCGGGTGCAATTGTACGCATGCACCAAAGGTCGCACATACTTCCTCCAATGTTCCTTTTTCTTTTCCTCCAGTGTGCCTAAGAGATCTAAGAGAGTTCGATTAAATCTCTCCACTGGGTTGCCTCGTGGGTGGTATGGCGTGGTCCTGGACTTCACTCCAGCCAACTTACACAGCTCAGTAACCACCTCTGACTCAAAATTTGCTCCTTGGTCACTATGGACCCTCTTTGGGAAGCCAAAGTTGCATATTAAGTGCTCCCATAAGATTGTTGCCACTGTTTTAGCAGTCTGATCCTTTGTTGGAAATGCCATAGCATACTTTGTAAAATGATCTGTTATTACCAAAATGTTTCTGATATCTCCTGAGTCTGGCTCTAAGGATAGATAATCAATGCAGATCAACTCTAATGGGGAATACACTTTGATGTTCACCATTTTTGCTGCTTTCTGAGCTTTTGCTTTTCGTTTTAGGCATCGTTCACATGTTTTACATTTTTGTTCAACTGCTGCTGCCAATTTCGGCCAATAAAATCGTGCACGAGCCAATTCCAGAGTTCTTTCATACCCCATATGTCCTGTCTCATCATGGACTCCCTCCAGAGCCCTTTCTCTGTGGCTTTCAGGAACCACAAGCTGGTTAAAGCACTGTCCTGCTTGGTTGTATACTTGTCGATACAGTACTTTATCAACAAAAGTCAATCTGGGTTTCTCCCTCCAAAGAAGACATACTTCATGACTCTCATTACGCTTTTCTGAGCCAGATAATGTTGTGCCAGACTCCATTAGGTCTATGACACGTCTAATGGTGGCATCGTCTCTTTGAAATCTTTGCCAATCCACTGCAGTAAGACCTGGCAGAGCCGGACTCCCAGGCCACAGCTCAGGTTCCTCCAGACCATCAGGGACAGCATTTTCATCACAAAGAAGAGTTTCAACCAAAGCAATACGCTCCTCCTCTGTCTCACTGTCATCTGTACACTGAGTAGCTGTACTAGCCATTTGATGCTTCAAACACATTACATTTCTTACATCCTGACTCAGAGTTTTGAAGTCCTCTGGTGAGTGTACTGCTCTGTCCATCAAACTACTCACCCTCCTTTTCAGATCCTCATCCTCCTCATCATCATGAGTCTGATGTGGGATTCTCGACAGACCATCAGCGTCAATATTTGTTTTCCCAGTCCTGTATTTTATGTCAAAATTGTACAGGGAAAGGGCAGCAAGCCATCTATGTCCAGCAGCATCCAGCCTGGCTGTGGACAACACATATGTCAAAGGGTTATTATCGGTTAGGACCTGGAATGAGACACCATACAAATAATCATGGAACTTCTCGCATATTGCCCATTTTAGAGCCAGGAATTCTAATTTATGAACAGGATAGTTCTTTTCACTGCGAGAGAGCCCACGACTGGCATACGCAATGACGCGTGTTTTGCCATTCTGTATCTGATACAGGGCTGCACCTAGACCACTAACACTAGCGTCTGTGTGCACAATGTATGGGAGTTTCCAGTCAGCATACCCTAAAACAGGGGCACTAGTCAGCTTCTGCACCACTGTATCAAACGCTGTTTGACATGTTTGACCCCATCGGCCAACCAAAGACTGAGTCTTAGCCGCGTATGCCTGTTTTCTTCTGGTCGAACAATTTCCCTGTAACAGTTCATTAAGCGGTCTCACAATTTTTGAATATCCCTCCACAAATCTCCGATAATACCCTGCAAACCCTAAGAACGACCTGAGTTCTCTCACCGTCCTGGGGACAGGCCACTCACGGACTGCTGCTATTTTGTCAGGGTCTGGCTGTATCCCTTCAGCTGAAATGACATGGCCAAGATATTTTACTGATGTTTGGAAGAATTTGCATTTGGAAGGGGACAATTTCAATCCAAACTGTGAGACTCTGTCCAGTACTTTCATTACTCTTTCCTCATGCTGTTCAAGAGTATCTGAAAAAATAATCAGGTCATCCAGGAATGCAATGACTTCCTCCAGATTGATGCCTGCCATCACCTTCTCCATAGTCCTCTGAAATGTGGCAGGGGAGTTAGTCAACCCTTGTGGCAGTCTGCGAAACTGCCAGGTTCCAAAAGGGGTTGTGAAGGCCGTTTTAGGACGGTCCTCCTTTCTCACGTCAAGCTGATAATAGCCACTTTTTAGATCCAGGACTGTGAACCACTTGGATCCAGAAAGCAAAGCAAATGTCTCCTCTATCCTCGGAAGTGGATAGGCATCCTTTTTAGTGAGATTGTTGAGCTTACGATAGTCGACCACCATCCTCAACTCACCGTTGCGCTTTCTCACTAAAACCACCGGGGATGCATAGGGGGAACTAGATTCCTCTATGACACCAGCAGCCAAGAGGTCTTTCAGGTGTTGTCTCAAGTCCTCAAAATCTGCCGGTGAAACACGGCGAGTGCGTTCTTTGAAGGGAGTATGATCTATCAGCTCAATAGCATGATCTACACCTTCCATGTGTCCTATGTCTAAATCATGTTTAGCAAAAGCACCTGCAACTTCTCTGTTAATCCTGTTTATCATGTGGCCTTTAAACTGCTCAGAAACAGGAGAATCTTCAAAATTTAAGTCAACAGGCTTCTCATTATGATTCTCATTCTGGTTAACAGTGAACATCTGAGCTTTGTTTGAAGCCTGATTCACATTAACCTTAATGGGTTTCACCCAGTCAACCAGAGAGCATTCAGCAATAACTCTTTGCGGCTGCAAAGTTATGGGGTGGTCTGACATATTGCGAATGAACACCTTAACTTTAGCAGATGACTTTGGCTGAACCTGTACAAGGTCACTGCAGACCACAAGGCCCCCTGGGAGAGAATGCATTTGGGGTTCTTCAATTAAGCCAGTGACTTCACCTCCTGAGATGTTAGCATGATATCTACCTGTCACTTCACACATTTCACCTTTGGGGATTGTCACTGATCTCCTCCCAATAAGGCGTACAGGCATAGGTTTCACATCTCTTTTGTCTGTTTTTGTCTTTACTTCACAGGCCACATATGCAGAGATAAAGTTGGAATGGATGGGCAGTTTACCTAGGTACTTATCTCCACCCACTCTCTTACAATCTCCCAGTAACTGTTTGAGAACATTTGTACCCACTAGGAGGGGTGTTTTGGCACTGTATGTCTGATCAGGGCAGACCAAGGCTAAAGTTGTGATAGTTGCATCTGTACCACATTCCTCTTTCAGGAACTTTACATCAACTGTGATGCAACCCAGGTAAGGAACCAGCTGTCCTGCTGCGCCTTCAACTTTCAGTAGATCACTGATCAAATACAGGCTGCGATGAGAAAGATACTGCTGATAGAATGACTGAGATATACATGTTACTTGTGACCCTGTATCTATTAGGCACTTACATTGAACATCATCAAGCCATGCTGCTGCTTCACAGGGTTCTCCTACTAGGCCGGGAGGTACTTCTGGCTCATTTACAACCTGAGTACTTGCCTGGGCTGTCACTTTGTTTTGTTCTGTTATTAGAAGGGAACCTTGATCAAGCTCAGCTGCTGTTTGTTCCACAACAGCAGCTACTTCTTGTTTAAAGGCTCAATTTGAGTGGTGCTGGCTAGTGGTGCTGGATATCTCTGCAGGTGTCTTTGCAGAAGTTTTTGTTGCACCAACTCTGCATTAGGGGGATTTTTACAGTTGGCTAAGTAATGAGTGTCTTCGCCACATCGGTAACAGAAACCCCTCAGCTTTCCTTCTTTTTCTAATGTCTTAGGTTTTGGTTCAATGTGCCCCTGCACATTCTTCCCCTTTGATTTATCATTGGAGGCAGGTTGAGGTTTTCCTTGCAGCCTTGCCTTAGCAGGAGGGCTTTGCTTAGCCCTGGCCTGAACAAGCTCCTCTTCCAGCTGTTTAACCCTCTCAGTCAAGTTAGCATTTTGTTCAGCGACCTCGTCGGATGGGCCTACACTATGTTGAATGCGACTATGGGCTTTGACTGGTGCGGTGCCCAAGCATCGGCTCTTCCTGCTCTCTTTCAGTTTTCTCTCATGTTCAAAAGATCTTACTTTAAACAGCAGGTCTGAGTAGCACATGGTCTCCATTGAAGGGTCAGACAGGATTTCTTTCAGGCGTAACTGGAGGATCAGAGCTTCATCCCAACACCCCCTGAGAAACTGCTTCAACAGCTGAGTGTCAGAGTGCCTGCCAGCCATGCCTTTCTTCTCAATTACATCCTGCATGAGAGTATGGAGACGGCGTAGAAAATCAGAAGATGTTTCATTACTCTGCTGATGCGTTTCAATAAACTGGATGTAGAGCTCTTCTCCACCAGTTACATTTCCATAAGCTTTCTCTAACTCCTGCAGATAGAGTTTAGGTGGAGCATCGTCACCCACCCTGAGAGCAACATTCAGAGCAGGAGGAAGCAGGCTGTTGAGAATTTGTCTCCGCTTTTGGCTATCAGTCAGAGATGTGTCTCTCATAAGTTGCTTAGAATAGAGTCTCCATGTGCTGAAATCAACTTCACCATTCTTGGGATGCTTACCAGAAAAGGTTCGGGTCTCACACTTGGAGCGCAGATATTCTGTATGTCTCGTGTCATGCTTAACAACATGTTCCACAATCACTTTCTGTGTGTCACTGGGAATAGTGAAAGTTAACTGTGACTTAGCTGCACCTTCATCTTCAGAGGCTGGTAATTTGGTCACCTTGCTCTTTGTGTGAGTTTTATCCATGCGTACTGGGCTAGGAGCTTCTGCACCCAGGGACAGGGAAAATGCTTGACGGTGTGGTTGAGGGATGTGAGGATAAGGTGTGGAAGTCGGTTGCTTGGGCCTTACTGATGGGGTCTGAGTTGCTTTCAGTGCGCTGTTGGAAAGGCGCTGCATGACCAGCTGGTTGATTTCATCCATTTCCAACCTATTTTCTTCAGCCATGCTCTGTATGTGGTCTACTAGTTCATTTACAATATTATCTGAGGACTTCTGGACTTTTGACTTCTCAGCAGGCTTGTAGATATCATCTATTTGAACCACCTTCCAATATCCATCCCCCTCTGCATTTAAATGCTCATTATCTAGTAGCATTGGTGTGATTCCCTCTTCAAATTCACATAACATGCCCCCAGTTAACTCATCTCCTACCCATGCTATTTGGGATACTTTGTCTTCCTGTGCAAAAGCTCTATGCACTTCTTTAAGGGTCACTGAGCTCCTAATATTCCTCAATATCACAGACCGCTCAGGATCAAAACCTAACTCTGCACAGATTTCCATGGCTGTCTTGGAATTTTAACAACTCAATGTAGCAAAAAAAAATCAATAGTACTCTCTTGGCTTAATAGAATACCATGAAACAGTTATCACCGTGCATAAAGTCACTTCTCTTGTGAAATCAAACCCTCTACTGCCCCACGTTGGGCGCCAATTTATTTCCACAGGATGTAACCGGTCTAAACAAACTGCAAAAATAACTCTCACGGTCTAGGATCACCACAGGCAATTACTGGTGTCCCGGTTCGAGATTTAAGATCACTAAGATTTCCACACAAATACTTATGGATCTTCGGCAGTAGAAAAGGAATGATTTCACACAGTAAGTGACACACAGACTCAGATCAGATAGTTTTGTTTGATTTTATATCAATACTTAAATTCCCCAAACCACAAAAAAAAAAAAACAGACAGCTCTGGCCAGAACGACAAAACAACAGAAGTGCTGCAGCTTTCAATCTTTTTACGTTTTTGTTGTGCACAACAAGCAAACCGTTTCTATGTCACGCGTGGTCCTCTCCGTTCCAACCGAGGGAAAGCCCCGTTGACGTAGAAGATCGGCACTCCCGCTGACGTAAGAGATCGGCGCTCCCGCTGACGTAAGATATCAGCGCTCCCGCTGACGTAAGAGATCGGCGCTCCCGCTCCCGCTCCTGCACCAGCACAGCAAATCCACGGCGATCCACAGTCACTCCCGGCAGCAGACCTCGGCGCTGAGCGGCAAATCTCCTCACTCACCACGGATTCCCTTGCCACAATCCGGTCCGCTATTGCACAAAATATAAACTCAGACACTACTCCAGAAAGTTCCTGGTATGGATCCTGTTTCTCCGCTACGTCCGTCTCCCTCCACAGTCAGCATGGAAAAAAAAACGAGCACAGCGCAGTACGGCTGTCAACTACGACGTGTTAGGCTAACATGCTACACATACCCGTGTAAGCTAAGTTCAAGTGTACATCGCTATATCATTACAACACTGGCCACAAAACTTTTTAAACGCCTAAACAAGATATATGTGTAACAACAGTCCACATGTATTTCATGTACGAACACACACGTATGAAATAAACCATGTAGCAACTTTTGAATTGTCACTGTGATTCAATTTTAAACGAAATATAATTGACAACACAATTATGTATATAAGCTTACCTATTGCACAAAATATAAACTCAGACACTACTCCAGAAAGTTCCTGGTATGGATCCTGTTTCTCCGCTACGTCTGTCTCCCTCCACAGTCAGCATGGAAAAGAACGAGCACAGCGCAGTACGGCTGTCAACTACAGGAATTTACCACCAACCGTTCATTACTGCCGCAAAACCGTTGAAAATAACAACAGCTCATAATGAAAAGAAATTAATGACTTTCCCAGGAATTTTGAGTCTGAAACAGTGCAATAGTAAGCTCATACCATCTGGATTATTTAGTAAATATTATTCTATCCACATAGAATGTACCATAAATTTAATACATAACAAAACAATATTAAATCTTTCAAAATAAACTCTTAAACACTCAAAAAAAAATATGAACCCTTTCTTAAATTCCAAGACAGAATATTATTATTGTAATTTTTAGGTGGGTTACACAAGCATCCCATGACCTCACAGATTTATCTGCTGACCCTTAGGAAGGGACCCGACCTCAGGGTTGGGAACCCCTGGACTACCAAACAGTATGAAGTAGTTGAAATCAGCTCCACTTCAACCAGCTACAATACAAAGTATGTCTTGATGTATCAACAATAACACTTTTATATATCGTTTAATAAAGTATCAGTGACAGGAGACACTATTCATTATTGAATGCAGGACTTTACCTCATGCTGGATTGGTTTTTTTACACAAGTAGAGAATCCAACTACTTCACAGGACACAGTATAAGAGATGTTATACTCTTCTGTGGGAAAGTGAACTATTGTTCTGCAGAATTACCATGATGAAAAGTTACTTATACTACCACGAATCTGATAACTAAAACCAGTAATATTTTAAACTTGAATAACACACAGTTATTGACTCTACTGATCATCACAGAGTAGTCTTTACTGTAGATGTTGTGCTCCAGTGATTTGTCGAGCAGGAAGTAGGTTCAGTGTTTGATTTTTAAAAAAATCATGGTTGTGATCTTTAATTTCCTGATGTCTTTGCACAGCGGATGTTAACCAGCTATGTCTGTATGTGTTGCACATCAGGAGTCAGTGCAGGATTTGGCTGAACTTTACACAAGAGGGACACAGAAGCCTGTTCCATGTTTTGTTCTGTCCTAAAAGATTACTGTTCATAGATAAAAAGAGCTTTGTAGATATCATTTTCCAGTTGAGGTATTATTGTCTCTTATTTATGAGTGATTGTGGGCTTAATGAGCTTAACAGTCCTCACATTTTTGTGTGTTCAAGTTCAAGCATATTATTGTCATTTTCACTGTGCATTTACACACACAAGAAAATGAGATTTTGTCAGTCTGTGACTACAGTGCAATAGCAACATCAATTAATACATTAATAAACAACATATTAAAATAAAATGGAAGCTGTTCAGCTGTTAGCTAACGGTTACATTTGCTGGCAGTCGCTAGGCTAAAGCTGTCTTAATATTTCTCTAAATGTGTACATAGAACATGTGTTTTATGTGTTCTAATTCTCAGTTCGTCCAGTAGGTGTGTTTTCCAGCATTAAGAACTATGAAGTTTAGCATTAGCCGCCTAAATTGGTAGAGGGAGGGGGGCAGTAACCGACATGTGCAGGCGTGTTCACTGTCCGCGTGTCCAAGCGAGTTGGAGCGAGCCACGGACAGCGGCCACCTGCAGCCACAGAGGGTTTTACTCCGGTCGATCACATCACATGTAAGGTAGAGCCTGGAGTAGCCAAGATGGGATGAAATGCATGTTTAATTCCAGAAAGCCGGTCACTGCAGAGGTGCCATATTTCAGATTGTATTTGTGGTTGGGCGGAGTCATGATCAGCGCTAGGGCTGCTAGCTAGCTAGCTAGTTAGCTCATTATTGTTTTGGTCAGATCATCTGTCATGTTCTTCTGAATTTCTGCAAATGTGGACATACCTTTACTTAGGCTCAAAGACAAACTGATTACATTTTGGTGGTCAAACATCAGGGTCATAGGGACCTTGTGTCTTTGTATTATTCTTTAAAGAAAACTCATGAAACTGTTCATGGTTCTCAACTGGTATTGCTTACCCACGATTTTCAGTTAGTACACACACACTAAAAACTTATGACAGCAAAACAAAATGTTGAGTGGGATAAATTATATAGCAAATAACTACAATCATGAGACTCAGAAAAGTAAGAGATCAATAATTTTTACAAATGTGATAATTGTTCTTCTCAGATAAATGCAGAATTTAAGCGCATCACCACGATGCCCCTGCAATCTAGATTTCTCTCAGAGCTGCATGTGCGATCTGACAGACTTCTGAAGCTATTGGAAAAAAGAAGAGGTCAGGTAGGCAAGCGTCAGCAGAGCATTATGGCACACATGATTCAAGCAAGAATGGATTTTTGAGAAAGAAAATATTTATATAGTGGAAGACAAATTTGTATGAGGACGAAAGTGTCTGTCTCCCGACCCATTTGACTTAGGATGAAGATTTGATGTAGGGCAGGAATGTGTTCTGAAGGGACCGTGTGTGGACCTGAATGAGGACCCAGCAATATCGTGAGAACATATTTGGTGAGTACAGGTGGTCCTCGGTTTACGAACGAGATCTGTTCCTACGACGCATTGTAAGCCGGATTTTATACCTAAACTGGAAAAGCACTCGGAGAGCACAGACCACCACCAAGCAGCTTCAGTCCACCCCAACACAATGTCCCAATGACAAAGTATCCTTAAATTAAAAAAAAAAAAATCCTGGATCCAGACGGTGATCTGGATCACTCCCAAAATGTCATCTTTTGTTCCATGCCCCATTTCACACATTTGCTGAAAATTTCATCCAAATCCATTTATAACTTTTCAAGTTATTTTGAAACAAATATAACAACGCCTGCAAAAACATAACCTCCTTGGCAGAGGTAATAATAAGGCTAACCCTAAGGCCAAGTACACTGTAGTTAAAGGAACCTACAGTCACTAAGTTAGCTAACTAACAGTATGGTAGCTTACCTGCTTTGCAAACGTAATATTAGGGCTGGTCCCAAATATACGAATATCCAAATACTCGTTGGTTGTGGTGGTATTCGGATAATAATTTTGATATTCGAATAGTCCTGTGCGCCGCCACCGGGCACTGCAGAGCATTGCAGAGGTTGTAGTACACTGCCGAGCACCGCCAAGGCTCTGGAACGCTGCCGTGGTTCTAGTACATGGACCTGCCAACTCCGGTGTCAAAAACTCAAACCACTTTCCAATAATAACACAGTGTTTCAACTTTGGGTAGATGAAAATAAAAGTAGAAAAGCACTCGGAGAGTGCAGACCTCCGCCAAGCAGCTTCAGTCCACCCAAACACAATCTCCCAACGACAAAGTATCCTTAAATTTAAAGAAAAATCCTGGATCCAGACGGTGATCCAGATCACTCCCAAAATTTCATCATTTGTTCTTTGTCTCATTTCACACATTTCCTGAAAATTTAATCTAAATCCGTCCATAACTTTTGAAGTTATTTTGAACACAGACAGACAAACAAACAAACAAACCAATGCCAGCAAAAACATAACCTCCTTGGCGGAGGTAATGAATCAGTCCCTCCAGGAATTTGCGATGTTGCGATCGCAACAATTAACGCAAATTCAACCAATCTCCGCGAATTCTGTGCGACCTTGCAATTTTGTCCAATCACCGCCACTTTTCCGCAATTTTGGCCTGCCTCCCGTGAGTTCCACCAGTCATAACCAGGTACCCCTGACTCTAGCGTGCAGTTTGGGGCGGGAGCCCCACGTTGCTCAAAGTCGTCATGCTATTGGCTGAATCCAACAGTTTGGGGCGGGAGCTCAACGCTCAACGTCGGCATGCTATTGGCTGAATCTAACATTTGACTCCGCCGGGGACAGTAAAAACAAAGCTCCATCTTTCGCTCCTAGCATAGTCGCAAACCTGTATTTGGTTCCACTCTGAATTGCATTTGATATGCCTGCAGGGTGAGGGTTAGATCATCACCAAACTGTTGCAAAATGAAGTAAAGTTGAACGCTGAGCTCCCGCTGCGAACTGCACACTGCAGTCAGGGGCTTCTCATCATAGCAGTCCCCAGCGCAAACATAATGCACATACGTCACCGAATTCACTTCCTTGTTTATGGTTTGAAGATGCAGACATATGCGACAGTAATGTCTCTCACTTACCAACAAAAGTTACTGCTAAAGACCTGCAAAACAATTCCCTGATGTTCTTCACCAAAGCGGAGCTAAACTGTTTTGCACCCCGTGGAATATTGAGGTGGAACACAAACAAAAATCATCCACTGACAAACATTTTTCTACCGTAAACATATCAGGAGAATGGGTGAAACCAGCGGACCACAGACCAGACAAACCACCGTGATGAAGCTGTTGCATCCAGATCTGTGTCCAGCACTGAAACAATGAAGGTCAGTTAGATTAATTAACTGACGTGACAAGCTGTGAACGTGTGTGTGTTACAGTAACATGCATGTGCCAGGATGTGGAATTAACTTTTTAAACTTTCAACATTTTTAATGAACTATACAAAACAAAGAAAAAATGCAACTTTTTAGCAGTTTTTTACTGTCTCCCGCAATTTCATCGACACAGATACGCTTAAAACATTGCAACTTTCATCGCAACTTTTTAGAAAAGCTGCCGCGAATTCAGGCATTTTAGGAGCAACAATCTGGAAAAACGCCCGCAAAATCCTGGAGAGACTGATGAATGATAATAACCTAAATGATGCTTTCTTCTTTGTTGTTACGCTGCGTGACTCAGTGTTCCCCCTGTGACTGCTGGCTGCGCACCAGCAACTAGTTGTCACACGAGTATCGTAGTATTTACAAACCAAACCACTTATGTCAAAACTAGGTTTTTGAAGTAATTTATGGGAGTCTTTGGTAACCACAAAACATTGTTACACCAGACCATGCTTAACTGATGATCTCCTGTATTATTATTTTATCTTTGATATTTTTTTAACACTAAAATATGTAGTTATTGAAACAACATAGAATTGCCAGTCATTAGGGGTTTAACGGTACACGTATTCGTATACCAAAGTGTTCGGGACAGGCACATTCAGTTCACCACGAAAGTGTATTGCGGTACAAAAATTTTCAGACTATTAAGAATGGCCAGTGTATTGAATTGTTTTAACTGCGAAACTTAAAACCTCATAGTGCCCACAGTTGTTGCGAACCTTCTCCGTCTCACAGTTCCGGGTTTTACCACGGATCTTTGAACACAAACCAAAACAAGAAATCAAGTTATTAAGCCAGGTGAACAGCGTCTTTTAAGGCTGTGAAACAACTTAATAGTGATAATATTTACAGTGCTCACACCGGTACTCACAACACCAGGGACAGTCAGTCAGCTGGTAAAGGTCAGGACTGCAGCGTCGGCTTTACTCTACACCGGCAATTCACAGGAATTATTCCATCCAACTTCACTCCAGCAGCGAACGATTCCCAGAGGCTACCCAACAGCTTTAGGACGGGGACTTAGACAGGTGCTCGGATGCCTCCGTAAGTTGGCTCTTCGCTCTTCTGACTCTCCCAGCGGCATCTCTGAGACATCCTCGTATCTTTTTCCTGTTCAGACTTTGCGGGTATCTGGAAAGTTGTGATGGTTTATTGCATGATAGTCGGTGGTAACTGCAGTCGCTACAAGGCACCATCTAACTATCCCCACTAAGAGGAAAAAACAATGAATGATGAATAAACAAATGTTTTGGATTAATTCTGGGCAGTTTTTTTCCATTTTCCCCCTTAACTGAGAAACGAACCATACCGAACAGTGACTTCTGTATCCTGGTACGTATTGAACCCTGATTTTTGTGTACCATTACACCCCTACCAGCCATACAGTATTCTAAGTTCAAGTATCTAAATACATAAAACATTCATTGTTATTTTTTGTTTGTATGTTTATTTGTTCAATCTCACTCAGCTTCCTGTGTGACTGTACAGTCTACAGGCAGAAGACAAAGCCACCATCAGTGCGTCACTTGTTGAGACCACAGTGGGAATATTTGCCATCAAACACGAGGCCACCAGTGATCCAGAGGGCGGCCAGCAGACTGCTCATGGTCTGGACAGCGTTGGATTAGCTGCTGCCATGTTATTTGGCCTAGTGTATGCAATGAACCTCAACTACCTTCCTGAATTCAAGTTCCCTTTGGAAGTGCTCCAGAAAGTTGTTCTGGAGCTGGACGGCAACATTCTGTCAAAGAAAGCCCAGGTATTCAAAACATACTCTACGAGTGATCTGTTGCTATGGACCACTGTTGCTGACGTGCGATGTCGTTTGTGTTCCATTGTGCTTCCTGCATCAAAGCGCCTTATTATATTGGCAGGTCTCTTTAACCTCTGTTCAGATTTGGCCTTTTTTTTGTCATTTTTGCACATTTAGTGTTAAATATAATGGAGGAAAGCAAGACATGAATACTGTCACATGTGAGAGCCATTTGGCAAAGTCAAACACTGTTTTTTTCTATGGAAAATTATTGTTTCCTTTGAACTTGTCTTATGTTCAGACAGTAGTGGAGGTTTATTATTATGGGTCCTGCTTTACTGCCTACAAGTTGCAAAAAAATATTTGCATTTAACAAATGTGGAACTTCTATTCAGTGGTATTGTCTTTTATAAGGAGTGGTGTTGCATTAGGTTGTCGCAGTTACAGATGTTTATGATGCTCTCTTAAGAATATGATGTTCATGTGTTCTGGTAAAGGAAAATGGGATGTGTGTTTGTGTATACATACTATGAATAACACTGACGTGGTTTATGGTCGCGACTCCATTTTGTTGTTTTTTTCTCATTCTTTTTCCGGACATAGTTGATGATCAAGCGTGAAAAATGCCAACAACTCTTGTGTTGTAGTCCACTGTCAAAGTTGTTCTACTCTTTGGGATAATACAGCTGTTGGTTTGCGTTGATGTTGCTTAACAGGTCCTAATAGAAGATACAGAGCATATAAGAAGCTTTTAATTAACATTAATTTTAATTAAAATGCTGGTTTAACATAGGGCAATTGCATATACTTAACATGAAAGAAAATATTTTACTAAACATAAATAAGTCATGTTTGTTTTATAAGAAATTGTTTGATGTATTTAACTTAAATCATTTTTGTTTAACATCTTATCATGTGCAACCAATGTACATATTCTTCTTTCTTCATGTAAATCAAACAGATTTTATTTCAGTATACGTTTGGTTCAGAGCATATCACTAGCTGACCTCGGCATTATCATTGTTTTTCTAAATGTGGGCTCAAGGATGGAACTTCTTATGACGGCTTTTTCATATTTGAACTCATCCATAATCAGATTATCTCACCTGCTTTTCCACTATTGCAGATTTGAACACATCAATGCATGAAATATGCATTCAGCACAGAGACTGAGTATTTGTGCCCTGACATGTCAATGGCTGGAAGAAGAAAAGCATTTATTTTGGCAACAAGCAAGATAAGAACAAATTCAAATTGGATTCTTTTGATTTATTTGTATTATTATTATTTTTTAATTGAATGTTTAGGGTTGTAATTATTGTTGTATTGTATTATGGTATTAATGTTAACTGTACCACCCCCCACCCAACAAGCTATTCTTTTTTTAGGGTAAATGTTCAACTACATTTCAGTTACAATTGGAATTACTGTTGTATTCCTGTGTTAATCTTAATTGTAACTCCTCCTCCCCCATCAACTCAAGATGAAATAAACTGGCCCACCCTCACCCACCTATCTGCCCAACAAACTATTCTTTTTTCTCAGGTAAATGTTCAGCTCTCCTAGCGTCTGAAAGGCTTGAGGATGCTCTTCCGTAGATCTGAGAAGAATGTTTTGATGGCACCAGGTTTCTTTGATGCCATCTTCATGTGTTTCTTGAAACATGAAACTGTCAGCTGGTAAGCTACTGGACGGTCACAATCCAAAAAAGTCAGGACAAGTTTGGGGGTGATCCACTGTCCGCAAAGTTCCTTGTAAATGGCCTTATCCAGCTTTCTGAACTTTTCTGGGGCGATGATTTCGTCATCCTTTACAGCAGCCCAGATTTTTTCAAAGAGGTTCTTGTTGAGGGTGTCACACAGTTCTGAAGAGAGGTCAACATTTGCATCTCTAGTGACCCTCAAGATCACTGCCTCAACAAGTACACTCACGCAAAACTTGTATTCTTTTTTCACTGCGCTTGTATACTGTTCAGGTTTTTCCTCAGATGCACAGACAGCCACAGAATGTGCACTGGCGTCCACAGAGGTGACACCTGTAGCCACTGGTGACTGTTCCTGGGACACAACTGTCTCCTCATATGTATTTTGTGGTGACTGCTGCTGAGACTGGACTGTCTCCTCACAGGTAACCACTGGTGACTGCTGCTGAATAATATTAAACAAGGCAGTGGTCTCGTCTGGGACGTCTTGGACGTGTGAGGGTGGTGTTGGTGTCATTACATCTACAGCCGGTGCCACTTTGGTAGATGGTTTCTTAAAAAAACGGGCAATCTTCTTAAATATTGACATCTTGCCCTTAGACTTGGAACTTCCGACTGCTGCAGTTCCTTCTTCTGAGCGGGGAGTGATCTCTGCGGAGGAGACCTCAGGAACGTCTGACGGACTTTTTGTGGGGGTTTTAGGTCTGCACCTCTTCAGGGTCCCTTTAACAAATGTTCCAATCATTTTGGTCACGTGATAAACCTTAGCATCCAGTCTGTGGGCGAAGGCCTTATGCCGTGGGGTCACGTTCTCCTTGCTTTTCTCTATGGCAGAGCTGATACTCTCTACCACATCCTCCACAACCAAGCTCTTCAGAGAATCCGAGCTCTCACAGCTGACTTCCTCTGTGCGTAGGACTTCAGCGAAGGTCGGCGGAATTGCATCGCCTACACAGGTAACCACCTCGGTGACTAGACTTTTGTCTTTCTTTTCCCTCATTGCCGCCAGCACTGATTTACAAATGAGTACTTCTATGTCAAATAGAAGCTCTCTCAGCATTTGCTGGGTGGCATCGTCAGGCCTGCCTGATACCAAGGCTGCCCACTGCTGTGAGCTAATCCTTTTAAAGAAGGTTACAATGACTGGGCGAACCATGTCCACTGTAACCTTTCTGATGTCGTCTGTATCTAAACTGACTCTTTCATCCATGGCGCTTTGGTGTGTTGTCTTTCGATGAATAAATGCTGACGTTGTTGTTTTCAGAGCTTGTCTTCGTTTCCTCGGACTGCTGGTCGCTGCTACGAGAGCTATCTAAATGCCTCAATCTCAACCGGATCTCAACTGAATCTCCTTTGATCTGCCCCTATTTAAAAACTTTCCTCCGACGTCATAACGACAAACGTGACGTCAAATCAGCCAACGTTCAAATTCAGCGGGGATAAGCCACGCCCTTTCCAGCCTCCGTAGCCTAGCAACAGCTGTCAGGCACCGACAGCTCATCTGTCGATCCGTCTCTCAGTCCGTCTGTCTGTCTCTTGTTATCCAACGATCCGTTTCGGACATGAAAACAGGAAGAGCTTTCGCTGATATAAAATACTGTCCAACGGTGGTGGATTCAGGTCCTCCGGAGAAAACACGTAAAATACGGACTTTTCTGTGAGTCAAGTCCGTCCTTTACTTTTTCCTCTGACCCTGTTACAGTAAAACGCATTATGTATAAATGTTTATAAGGTGATTCCTTTGACTCCTGTAAACTAGGATCACATAATAACTAAAATATGTTCTCCAAAGTCATTCTTAGACAAACGTTCAATATGTCACATGTTCAGTGTGATGATCTGATTTATATGTACATCCTAACACATGATGACATGTGCTGTATATATAAAATTGAATTGAACTGAACTATATATCTTAACGTGTTATTGACACAAAATGACAACATTTCTGAAATCTACTCCCTGTACCTGTTCGTGATGCGTTCAGGTGAACACTGATGTTTGTTCACTTCACTCAGCTTGACCTCAGGGAACAGGCTCTGCTGCATGGATGACAAATGTTGTCATTCATTAGTGGATGAAGTGAGGTTATGGTCAGTGTGAACCCCCAGGTACTTCACACTGCTGACCTTCTTCACAGAAGTCCCGTTGATGTGTAATTGTGTAAGTGTTCATGCTTTTTAAACAGTCTGAGAGTCAACAGTTAATACAGAGGTGAAGTTATTGTCTCTGCTGCTGGATTTGAATGTATCTGGTCTAAAAGTGGCCTGTGGTGCCCTCTAGTCCTTGTGCTCCAAGAAAAACAGTTATTTAATGATACAATGTGACAGGAGCTACTGAAATCTTGGGCTGAACTGTAGGAAGGACACAACTGACTTATTTTTTATAGAGTACTAGCACACAATCTTGAAATACTGATTCAAATCTAAGTAGGATGGAAGTCATAGGGGTGAAACTGTTTCTCTTACATAGGAACTGAACCACTGTGGAGGGTTCTGCACTATTTACCGCAGTCACAACCACTTACATGTCTAATGTCAGCTGTCATTTCTGACTGTATGCAACTAGAAGCTTCTTAATCTCAGGGTCAAACAACAATGTGTATTATTTACCTTTGTTGTATGAGTCCCCTTGTTTTTACCTTGTTAACATGTCTATGTACTGTACTTTATATGGCAGAAGACATATGCTAGATATGCAGTCAGTGCCATGGCTGAGTATTTCCACCTAAAACTGCAGTCTCAAAAACACAAAACAGACTTTCTGGGTTTCACATGTAACAAACCTCAGGAACCAATCCTGTCAGTTGTGCAGGGTCGAAGTTGAAAAGTCTCAATTGAGGGAGCTATTTCATGATCTAAAAACACAGACAATACTTGTGCATGTTAAAATAAAGCAGGGCTAACCCACTCATAACGGCACAAACTGCCTCCTTCAGGGTACAATCCACAGCACACAGTATTATCCTCAGTACATAAAAGACGACTGCAAACTCCAGAAGAGGAAGCCAAGGAAACTCAGAGGCCATGGATTCACAGTATGACCACTAGATGGCTTTACATAACATAAAGAACAGAAAACAGTAATAATGATTTAACTATTTAAAACAGAAGCACCAGGCCACATGCATCAGGACAGCTAAGAAAAAGACTGAAATCAAATTCTTTAGCGCTCCAGGACGTTCAACATTCAACGGTACGCCTGCTGGCACCAGTACACAGAGCACACAGCATCTAACTCCTGTAGATTTCCATGGTGTCTGTGTCTGGAGACACAGAGCAGCACAAAAACAATATACAGTGTGTTCTAAAAGTGGTCAGCAGCTTGTTTAAACTGTCTTCACTTTTCATTCCTCCATATAAGAATGTTACCTCTTGGCTGAAGTAGTGAGGCAAGTAAAACCAGATCCACCTTGTAGCACCGTAATATACAGGTACAGTCAATCACACAGTAGGTTTGGTCGATAACATTTGAAATGAGTGATTCTTATGGTGTTTTGTTGTGAGGTGTACAACCCTGAAATTAGAAAGTATGTGATAGCACTGTATCACTGTTTATATGTACCAACACTCAACTAAGGTTTAATGCAGATCATTATAATAACCAGTCACAGTATCAGTCAAACATTAAATGATAACGTGTTCATGAACAAGATTAATGTTATCTTCCAGCTAGTTTTGTAGAAATACAGAAAATTCAAGGGTTTAGATATTCAGTAATGTACATATAAATTTATGAAACATTGGTATTACACAGTATAAACCAGTAAAACAATAAGATGGTTAATCATTTGCAATCTAATGAATCAAAGGTGAAATAAAATGCCTTCTGTAGTTGAGTGTAAAATTACAGAACAGGAAGAAACATGGTTGTCCACACTGACAAGGCCGTTAGTATTTCAGTAATTGTTCTTTGATTCCAGCTTCATAATGTGAGTATTTTCAGATTAATTGACCATTTGAGGATGATAGCTTTGTGAAACACTGCTGAACATTTCTCAGCATCAGTTTGAGACACAGTCATTTAATCAAGAAACTGACCTGCAGTGAATCGACAGTGGATTTGCCCATTAGTTGTAGTTACACTGAAACTTTAGAATGGAGGGCAATTGAATAAAAAGCTTTTAAGCTAGTTAAAGCAATATTTTGCTGACCCTGATAAGAACATAATGCAAAAAGGTTTTCACTGGAAGGTTTTCAGTTCAGCAGTCAGAACTGGAAGTCACCAGAGCAGCAGCATTTCCATTTACAGCAGTATGATCGTTACAACTGCAAAACCATTTACTTTTATCCTCTTTTGCAACTTGCTGTGAGCAGTAATTTTACTCTACAGCTTCCTGAGTGAATAATCTGTACACGTATTCTCAGAGGAGAGGCAAAACAGATGAAGAACCCTATATATGTTCTTCCCAAAAAACTTCTCAAGGTTTCTTATTTCAAACTTTATTTTTTTGTAAAAACCACCGTGATCTCTCTTAAGGCTGCAAGTTCTTCATGTTTTCTTACAAAACGACAACAAAAAAACCCAAAACAAGTAAGACAAAGAGTAATGCTACAAAACCACTGCTCTTTTGTAGAATTTGTAATAAAATCAAAATTAAAAACGACAGCAAAGATCTCTGATCAACACATTCCCGGTAAGTAGTCACAGATTTAAACAAATCAAAAAGATCTGCCATGGAGATCAGAACACTTGAAAAAATGAGACAGGCACTATAATGTAATCATAATATACACACATTCTGCCATCTGAGCGTACTTGACTATGTAAAAAACAGTTGAAGTGGAAGATGACAATCAAGACCCATCACCTGTTTTGCAAATGGTACTCAAAGCATAACTGGTACCACTGGTTCAAGCAGTCAGACAGCAGACTTTAGCACTGTCAGCCAGCTAAGGAGTTACAAATTAAAACTCTGTCTTATTTACATTAATACAATTACATGTATTAAGGAAAAACAAGTACTATGTGGGACAAATTGAATATGGTTGACTGAAATCATACATACAGCATAATTTGGATGCTTGAAAGTTTAGGCAAGGCTAATAATAACTGGAGCGTGTAAGCATTGCCAGCAAGAACCAAACTGGCTAATACAAGTGAAATATCATGCGACAATTGCTGAGCCACACTAATGTAAAGACCGTAAAGGCCGTAATGTGCATCTTCAAAATTACTGAACTAAAGTGGGCTTGTCGGCATCAGCGGTTCGGCTTTTTCCTAACAACTGACTGAAGAGAGAACTCAGACGGAGAAACAAACAGCGAAGTACTTGATGACAGTTTAATCATGATTGATGATCACGCTTTAGCCCTTTATAAATCAAGGTAGAAACACGAAAACATAAGCAGTCTTTCTCCAAATATTTGGTTTAAGACGTAGTGACTAATCCATCCCCTTAGCGGTGGATTCTCTGACATGTAATGAGATATTCTGGGAAAGCTTGCGTGTCATTGAAGATGACAAACATCGATGGCTTGGTAATGTCGTCGGTCACGCTGTCGTATCTCAGGGGAATTTCACCGGTCTCCTTCAGCGGGGCCGTCTTCATTGAATGGCAGCCTTTGGTGAAGTCTCCTGTCAGAACCTTGGACACAAAAATATACTTGTACCCGTCTGCGTTTGGTGGCGAGTACTGATCCTGGACGGACAGAGAGGAGTTGACGGCAAAATACACGCCCTGACCGTAGACGGTGGCTGCGTGGAGAAAGCATACCATCAGAAACAGAAGGCAGAAGGTGAGACAGGCTGAGAGCAGGTAAAAGTGGCGTTAAAAACAAACCATTCTTTCCACAGAAGCTTCTGTTGAATCCATGAATGCAGATCTCCTTCACGCTCGTCTCGCTTGTGCCATGGTAGAGGGTCCGTTCAATGTCCGGGTACGTGGCCCGCTGCAGCACGCTCGCCTTCTTCAGCTTGTACTGGTTGTACAGCAGTCGGTTCATGAGCTTCTCCACCTGGGAAAAAGACTCATCGTTATTACAGACTCGCCACAACAGTTTGTTGCAAGATGTCAAGTAAATTTTTTCACCTTTATGATTCTGATTTTGCTGTGGTATTCCTGTATGGTCTCGTAGAACCTCTTCACCACATTTTGAAATTCATCAGACTCCTCGTCGACTTTTGACGCTTCGGGCAAGTTAGACAGCAGAGAGTACTCCTCCTCTGTTAACAAATGATTAAGTTGGTGTCAGTTCATTTTTTTCTTCATCAGTTATATGATACGGAGCCCTAACTGACAACAGGCATTCAAAGACTATCAGATGGTTCAAGCTGTGTTCTTAAGCACATATAATCTACCTTTTTAAAAAAATTTTCACTGTCTTCAGTAAGAATGTAGGCTGCATAAAACTACTCGGCGTGTTCCATGACCTTAGGAGCAAAGAAATATGGAATACATGGAGGAATTTGTACTTTTGCACTGAATGGAGTCAGAAAAAGAAAACACAACAGATGTGATTTGTGACCTTTGGGCTGTTCACAGAGGAACGACAGAACATTAGTTCAGGTAAAGGTTTGTGGAACTAGTCAGCAAGCTTATTTTGAGTTTAAGTGAACCCAAACAGGAGGGGACAGCTTTTTTTTGGTCAAATGCTATATGCTATTCACCCTAGCTGCAGCGTTCAGACAACAGGTCAAACTTGTGTTTTGATTTTTCAGGTGACACTCATGTAACAACGAAAGCACTCGGATACGTGCATGGAAAATGTTTGGGGATATATTTTTCCTGCCCCCTGAAGGTTAAATTATACCATTTTACTACAAGATAAGCTAACACCCCTTTCAGGAAGATGGCCGCAGGCAGACCTCTCTCCATACCTGCTTCGTGCAGTTGCCCAACACCACACTCATGGACTCATGGACTCATCATTTTGAGGGTGCCTTACACCAAGTGTGTGAGGGCTCAGGACTCTCCCAAACCAGCAAGTGCATGAGGGCTCTAATGCAGACATTCTGACCCTATAAAGCGCTCCTTCTGTAAGTCTGTTTATCTGTAGACTTTTCCTGATTTCAAAATTGGTGATGTATAGGCATGGGTCCACAGAATTAATACAAGCCAAGCATGGATGGTCCAAGGGGGAAATCTATGGTGAAGTTTATCTGTAAGTGACCAAGCGATCAAACGGCCAACCCTGCAATTACTGACAAACTCGCTCCCCCACCTTATCTGAAAACACACAGATGACCAACCTTTTCAGTCTGCTGCCAAATGAAAGCTAATAATCTTATAAACTACACAGCCAGTGCATGTTATGCTGATCATCCACAGGCTGTACTGCATACTGCTGTAGAATCTATGCCCAGTATACACTACAGTAAATGTGGCTAAAGCCTTCTAGCCTAAAGCTATTTAGAAGATTTAAGAAGATAGTTAGACAGCTAGAATACGACATTCATTTGTATTTCTGATTGGTCTCTCTATCTTTTCCAACACCTGAACACCACTCAGAAAATGCCAGGCACTAGGACACCATAAATTTTACTTTACCTGGTAATTCTTCGTTCAGTTCGTCTAATTCAAGCATCTTCCGGGAGATTTTCACAGATTTCCCTGAAGCTATGTTGTATTCTTGCATCTTTTCAAAGTTGATAATGTGGGGCTGATTGTCGAGTAATATGTCCAACTTGTCCAGCTTCATCCTAAAAGCGTTCTCAATGAATACTGTAGCGTCGGCAGAATAAGGAGTTGTGTCTGAGGAGGCTGGGTCATGCTGCACCCACTGGACAGTCTTCAGGATTTCGCGGTCAGAGATAGAATTGGAGATTTTCTCCATCAGTAGCTTCATATCGCACATTGCTCCATACACAAAGTCCTTAAACCCAGAAAAGGTGACTACGCTACCCTGAATCTGAACTTCTACTGCATGTTTCCTCTCGATCACCTCCAGACACTTCCTGTAGTACGGGGACAGGTTTCTTAAGGTCCTGTGCTCCACTTTTTCCTCAACCTGTCTCTGGCTGACCTTCTTACCAAAAGCTATGTCTACCCGAATTAAGTCACAACTATAACCGGCGAACACATCTATCTGGATGGTGCGGGCAGCTTTGACTTCTTCCCTAAAGGTAACATTCATATTGCTCTTCTGCAGCTGGTTCACCTGAGGGCTCTTCTCAGTCTCACCAGAAGAGCTTTCAATTTGGATCATTTTCTTGGACAACTCCAGAGCTTTTTGCAGCTCTTCCTCCTCATTCTCCAGGGACCAATGGCTTGATTCCATAGAGTACTGGATGGCTAAAGACAGTTGAGCTTCTTCTTCCAGATCGCTAGAAAGGCCCACAACACCATCATTAGGCAGGGGTCCCATAGCATTCAGTTCGGAAGCACTGACAGCTGTCACATCAGAGTCCTGGTCTGTCAGTTCCTCTGCCGTGTACAGGTCAACATTGTCCATGTCATCGACCTGGTCTGAAGTGGACACACCCTCCTCCAGTCCTTCATCAATAGCTGAGACGATTCTTTTTGCCTCCTCTAACAGACCTACAAAGAAGAAAGCACGTTGTTTGAAACTGCACCGGACGCTGATAAATCATTGAAGAAAGAAGACACTACCTTTGTCTGCAGTTCCATTTTGATCAGTTTGCATTGAATCGGATTTTGAATCTTGTGCAGAACCATCCATCAACACTTTCTGGAAGTTGTGGTGAGACAACATCCTCCATCCAGTTTGTAAAAAGTCCTGGAATAAAAAAGACAGGTTTTGTAAACACCAAACGCTCCTCCTGCAGTTTTCATGTTAAACAGCAGATTCTAAATTAATGGTAAAACAACTAAAACTTTAACATAGATATTTTTAACATTAATGGATGATATCGTTTTGGTAAATTAACTATGAGAACTACAAATTGAAAAATTGGCATGGGACAGTTACTGATCTTTTTCAAAATAAGTTTCAGGATTTATTTTTTACGTTGCTGTTCGGAAGTCAGGAAAAGGACAAAAAGGTGGCGAAAATATCAAAAATGACTAGATTCAATTTTTTCATTTTTTTTTCTTGATCTTCGTTCATTTTTGTTTAGCTGGGACTTTGGGGGAGTCAAGCACTACAAAGATGGTGACAGCCGGAGCCACCACACTGAGCTTCAAAACTCCTGCTAAGGAAACCTGTGGGTGATGTCTCTGAGGGTTTTTCATCTTCACATGCAGTCCATTGGACCTGCCTCCAAAGTCGAGGCTCATACCAAACCATAAATTCTGTCATATTATTACTTTATGGTAAAGCAGGAGCTGGTTTTAAATCTCTGTCTTGTTGTAGTGAAAGCAGTCATTGTCAAACAATGATACAGCTGGATTGCTACACAGCTAGAGTGAAAACATAAGCAAAAACTAAATCACACTTTAGAACATAAAGTGGTGGTTTTGTGTTTTGCATTAAAAACCTGCTGGTCTTAAACATTCCAGATGATTTCCAACAAGATGTTGTATTCAACCACAAGGAAGCTTTTCAACAATCCCAACTCCTCATACTATTAATGGACTTATCACAGAAACCTGGTGTTATTCAAGCACATTTGAGTTTTGAATCTCATAACATGCAGACATTAACTAAAATGTCATAAAGTGAATTAAACAAACTGGGACTGCTTTGGAGAATGGCCAGCACAGGTCAATAACGGTGTAAAAGAGAAAAAGATACTAGTATGTTTTGTTGAATTGTGAATGATGCTTGAGGCATTTGGGAACACATTCATGTTTTTCATAATTTATGTGTGTGCCTGTTGACTGACAACAAAGCAATCAGTCTAAAAAGAAAATACACTGAAGCTGAAACATTGAGCAGGCAAGACTCGTTCAGAAAAACAGTGAACAAAAGGGCTCTACTGCCTTGTGCATGCCAGTAAACTCAGCCTCAGGCTATACTGTACAAGGCCTGAAGGTAGACAGCCAGTCAAGATGAATGACAGCTGGTATAACTAGCCAGCTGAGAGGGAGCATGAAAGAATGAAGAAGCACGTTGCTTTAAAAGCACACAAGTACACAGATTTTTAAAAAATGCTTTCATCATTACGCTACCTCGTATGACAGGGGCTGCCAAGGCACATGCGTCGTGCTGATGTAGACCTGAAACTTTGTCTCCATCTCTTTCAGAATGCTTTGGCACTCATCTAGATCTAAAAACCGGGCCACTCCTGGAGCGTTTACGGTGATGGTTCTGGTGCAGATAGAGGAGACCACACCTTGCAGCACCTCCTCTGCCATTTGGCAAGCAACCACGGGGCCATGAATCTATCAGGTGCAATCACAAATGTAAGAAACACATTAGTGACAATCCTATGACACTGAACACCACACAAAACCCTGAGCAGAAAAGAAGAAAATAAAAGGACGTGTATATCACTACAGTCATAAATCTCAGTTTTAATTTGATGTAGCACATACCTTTAACCCACACACATCTTCACCCTCTAGTGGAAAAATGGACACTTGATCCATGTCAGCCAGCAGCTGATGACAATGGTTCTGAATGTACTTCAGCATGCCTGGCTCCATAGAGATGACAGTCTCCCTTTCAATGGGCGTAGTCAGAAACTCCAGGATTTCGGTCTGCTTCTCATTCTCCATCCCCTTCAGAGTCAAAACATCAATATTCTCTCCTCGCGCTGACACCTTTACAGAACAGAAATCCAGAGCCTGCAGGAACTCAGACCACTCTCTGCAATACAGCATGCACTCATATTCCATGTCCACAGGTATGCTGAAGTGACACACTTGGGATTTTAAAAAGCTACATGTCTGGTTGGCTGAGTTTTGAGATATAGATATAACGGTAACTTTAAAGTTTGTTACGGTGTATACAGCGGGTGAACCGGTTTCATTCAAGGTTTCTAGTAGCCGCCTTTTTACATCTTTTCTCGCAAGGAACTGAGCGCTTTCTAACTCAAGGGTAAAATGAGTCTTTGTTATGTTGCCAAAAAAGTCCAAAATGGCGTGTTTTAGCTGCTGCACTTGTAGTCTGTCTGGTCCTGTAATGTAAACACCATCATCTTTAGTTTGGATGGTAAAATTTGGGTTATCCTTCTTGAAGTCCTGCTGAAAGGTGCTGCGTTGAAACAAAGCAAGTTTCACTGGGTCTGTAAGAGCAATATGGCTAGACAGTGGATCTGCATCTGCAGATTGATCCTCCATGAGTTCCTCTGCCATCTCTTTTGCTGTTTCATGGGCAACAAGTGGCTCCAGCTCTGTCTGACAGGAGGAGTGACTGCTGGAACTGGCAACAATGGGAGGACTGGTCTGCATCTGAACATCATTCAGATCCTCAGAAGTCCTCACAGTGACATCTTGGCTATCAGCGTCAGAGGTATGTGATGCTGAATGTTTCTGAAGAAAGTCAAAGTAGGGCTTCACTACTAAGTCAGCACCTTCCAGCTTGTGTGCGTGATCCAGGACAGGGTTCACAGCTGTTAAAAGGAATCCAGACATGTTGTTTATTAAGAAAACTGGGAAAGAGCAACAAGAGTTTTTAAGGTTGTGCAGCACAAAACTTACATTCACAGTTAGCAAAGGACACCTTTGCTGTGCTTTCTGATAGCAAGGAGACCTCCCTCACTTTCTGATTCCCACCTCGTTCACTCTGAAAGTACAAAGTGAGAAGGTCTGGAGTGGTGCCAGGGTGCAGGTTCTCCACTAACACCGAGTCAGTTTCCTCAATCTGTTCAAGAGATACCGTGGCTCTGTCGAGTGTTCTCTTGGAGATATTTGTGCTAAGAGTTTGGAAATCTGTAAAACAAAATCAAACAAAAGAATAAATACACTAAGAACAAAATGACAACCTGAACAGCCTAGAAGCACTCTGAAGCTCCACTGAAAAGAACTGACCATTTAAATGCCATGCAATGTTCTGCTGGGGAACCTTGAGTCTAGGCATTCATGTGGATGTGACTCTGACACATACCACCCACCTAAACTTTGATCAGACCAAGCACACCACCCCTTGACAACAGCTTTCCCCAACGGCATAGGGCTCCCACAGTGAGACAATGTCTCCTGCTGTATCACTAAACCTTTTTAGGAGAGACTTGAGGAACACAACAGAGCGCCCAACGTGTTGACCTTCAAACTCCCCACATCTGATAGAGCGTCTGCAGAACAAACCAGATCCATTGTGGCCTCACCGCACAAACAACATGACCCAAAGGAACCGCTGCAGACGTCCTGGTGACAGACACCACAGGACACCAACAGAGGTCCATGTCTTAGCAGGCTAGAGCTGTTTTGGTGGCACAAAGGGGACCTACTCAATAAGTACAGGAGTTTTTTTAATGTTGTGGCTGATATGTGTATATTTAGACACAGTGTTGCTTTGAGCTAAATGCTAATGTTGGCCTGCTAACATTCCCACACACCATCGGTATTAACATACTGACATTTAGCAGGTATACTGTTCCCTGTGTTAACTGTCTCAGTCTAACATGGTAATTATTGTGCTAACATTTGCTAATTAGCAGTCTTAATAACCAAAGTGAAAAGCTGGGGTTGGTAGGAATGACATGGATAAAACCTGGATTCAACAATGATGGTGTGAAATGAAAAGTTCACAGAAGCTGCTGTGGTTCATCTGGAAGTGGACATGTACAGTATGTGTGCACCAAAAACCTGGGAATAACAGGATTGTAAGAGATGGACAAATTACCAACGTCATTTTCAAGGAACTGGAGAAGGCTGTACAAAATTTTGCACTAATCTATCAGTGGATGTTAAAATATTCATGAACTGTGCTGCTGTAGCAACAGAGGAAAACATCCTAGGATCATCCCCCTGCAACCACAAATGTCTACATCGTCAAAACAGTCAACTTTACTCTTGGCTGAAGTAGTGGACCAACATTACCACCCCAGGAGCATGACTAAAAAACATCAGTATCTTTTGGACAAAAATGAAATATGTGCATTTAGTAGACCTTTTGAGAAGGGCTGGCTGAGATGAATGAGGACTAAATCTCCCCCTGGTGATCGATGCAGCGTGTAGTCATTCACATTCAGCCCCATCAAGTTCTCCACGTAGAGCTCTATCATCTCTGTGCTGGTGCTGGGGTTGATCCCCCGCAGCAGCAACCTGCATCGGTCCTTTGTGGCAGGTTTTCTCACGCTCAGCTCGACGTTATGCAGAACATGGTGCCCTTTAGACAGCACTCGGGCTGCAGCTGTCAAAATGATCGGAGCAGAAACAAAAGAATTAGCATACAGTATAGGAATGACAAATTACTGCACGATCTGCATTTATTATCTGGGGCTAAAATTTTCTATGGAGCACAGCAATGGTTTCTTTCTACTTCTTCTGGAGAAGCAAGCATGAAATGTAAGAGGGGATCTCAGTTGATTGTAGGGAGACAATATTTTTACCTGAACAGTTTATGAAATTCTAGGATGACATTTCTCTTTGTACAGTAGAGGCTTTCTAGAGTTAAGTCTGAATAAGATACTAAACACGTTCTAACTTAAATGAGCGCAGACTACTTGTGTAATTTTCTGATTTGCTGTTACAGCCACAGCTATGTGCGTGCATGCGAGTGTTTTTAAGATAGCTGGATAAGGAACAGGAAAGTCCAAAGTCTAACAAATCACAGGCATACATGACCACCCTTCCAAAATGTCCCACACATATATACTTATGTGACTTGCCTTCTGCCTCTTCAAACACCAGTACAGCACGGCTGCCATTCTTCTCCACAGATATAAGTGGACCTCCCCCTGACCGCCGCTTGTTCTCAAAGTATAGACACAGCAGCTCCTCATCCACGTCTCCAGGCAGCTCCAGCACCTCCACCGTCCTCTCCTCCGGGCTTTCAACAGGCATCCTAAAAATACAGACGCATACATACCTCTTACAGACGTTGAAATCATTTGATTACAGCTTTCAGACTAGTGTGACAGCTGTAGCATAACATACCAGGGGATGCCACTCTCTCAAGGGTCAAAGCATGTAACTTGTAATTCAGTATTAACATTTGGATGGAATTATTTGAAACAAAAAGCGCCAAACATTTGTTCATTCCAGCTTTTCAAGGGTTAGGATTTACTTACTTTATCCGTTAAATTTCACAGTAAATTAAAGATCTCTGGCTTTAGAAATAGCTACATCAGACAAAACAAACAATTTAAAAGTCAACTAGAGGTCTTGTAAATTATGGTGAAGTATTATTCAATATTTGTAAACCTTTTATACGTCAAACAATTACTCAGTTAATCATATAGGGCAAAATTACAGAGTAATCCATAACGTAAATAATACAGTAGAGTTAAATGCATGTACAGATATGCCCCAAATTATTCATATTTATCTAATTTATAGATCTACAACGATTTTTTATTCGACCAGTTGGAAATGGTATAAACATGTGACAAATCACATCCCTTACAATGGTCGTCAGTTTTTAAGACAATGATGCTACTCTCTATACCATTCCAAATGGTTCTGGTCATTTCTACTATGCACTAAAGTGTTGTAATACAATAAATGTCAGAGAGTAAAGTTTTGGACATCAATTCTGTGGTTGGATGAGATGAAACTGATGCTGTTTAAATTCAGGGCATGACTACTACTCGGTGAAGTAAAGGAGAAACATTTAACCGCAAGAACACCATCCCCACATTGGAGCACAGTGGTGGGAATGTGATGCTTTCTGGGAGTTTTCCAGCCAATGGGTCCGACAACTTTGTCAAAGTAAACTGCTTCATGAGAAAAGAGGATGGCATTAACATCCTGGAGGAAAACATCAGACAGAAAAACTTGGCCTTAGGCAGAATTGGGTGCTCTGACAAGACATCAATGTGAAACTCACAGTCAAAGTGGTGAAGAACTGGTTAACAGAAAACAATATGACTATTTTGGAGCAGCCCAGCAAATGTCAAGACCTAAATCCTACTGAGAGTCATTAGAGGGAACAAAAGACCAGAGTGATAGTAAGAAGCCTTCCAGCCTCAAAGACCTGGAGCTCCCAGTGGAGACATGCCGAAAGATTGTTAACAATTTTAAGAAGCATTTGATCACTGTGGGGGGCAAATAAAGGCCTGTGATTACTGTGAAAGGCTATGGATAGTTTTGGACATGGCATTTTTAGTAAAAAAAAAAAAAACATAGACATGGTTGCAATTTATTGTTAACATCTCTAACATAATATTTTACCATCTTTTGTCATTTGTTCATGGAATTTCCAATTTTCATGTTTCCATAAATGACATTTTAACTTATTTACCAAATGTTGTTACAGCATGAGATGTTCAATAATTATCAAAACTTTGTGATTTGGAAACTTACTGTACCACCAAACAAAGTGTACAATCATGAATAGCTGAAGATATCAAGGACAAGATAATGCTGTGATAATTACTGCAATATATGCTTTTGATTTATAGTATTGATTATTTTTCTTACAAGTCTGAATACCAATAAGATTACAAAGCATCCTGTAAGTACTAGTATAGTATGCTGCTATTTTAAAAAGTCAAAGTAAAACTATGGTAAATTCCTAACCATAAGTAAAGTAAGAGCATGTCTCAAGCTGTCGTTTTACTGATAATCATGACTTATATTACTTTAAAGTAAATGTGATATCATACATAAGTCTACCAAAGAACATTTTAAGCATAGAAAACTTCAAACTAAAGTTAGAGATGAGTTTTAAGAGGCCAACTCTAAGATTTGTTCAGGTGTCATCAGGAAGAGAGGAATGAGCCTGTCAGACTATGTTTATGGCCTACACTACACTGGGAGCTCCCTGCTACCTTACAGGCCTTTATACCACCTACACGGGTTTAGGACTAAAGAACCCCGCTGTGGTTTGAAATTTACCACAGAAGACATATTAACCGCAGCACTTTCACAAACACTGACGCCGTAGCTTTTTTTTCTTACTGCGTAGTTTGTTTAAAGTTCCTGAACAGTACGAGTCTGCGCTGTCATTCTTCCACCCAGAAAGTGAAAGCAGCAGCAGCAGTGGCCATGTTTACACTCTGAAGGAGTGCTTCGACGTGAAAACGCTTTATTTCAGCAAAGGAATAAGATAATGACAGTCTCGTAACGAACTTAGAGGGTTTTTGGAGCTCTGCTTACCTGAGCTACAGCGAAAACATCTGCTCTGAGGCTCTCCGGGCGGGTTGAAGTGTCCACTTCCTTGTTGTGCTGCTTGTTGAACGTCAGGTGGCGTCAGCAGACGCACGCGTTAAAGGGCCAAAGACTCATTATGGAGATTGTAGTTTTTAAAGCTCAAATGCGACAGCGGTTAAAGACACGAAGAAGACAGCACTGATAACAGTCACTGTTTTCATTGAATATGGTCTAGTTGGAACTTTAATGATGAGCCTCAATAAATTAAATGTATGGGCTTCAGTGAACTGTTCAAAGTTTGTTCTCATGCATCTTTGTGTTGTAAATTAAAACTACAAAAAGTAGTCATCACGGTAAACATAGTTTCAGCTCAAATAGTTATTAATAGTTAACTATTAATATATTAACTATATTAATAGTTAATATATTAACATAATATATATTTAATATATTTTTTTGTTGTAATGTTGTCTTTTTTTAATGGCACTATATAAATAAAGTTATTATTATTACTATTATTTTTTATTGTTATTATTATTAATAATAACAACAACAATAATAATATAACTAATACTATGATAATAATAACAATAATAATAATAATAATAATAATAATGATAATAATAATAATAATAATAATAGAAGTAGTAGTAGTAGTACTAGTAGTAGTAGTAAGAATAATATTAATAATAATAATACTTCGATAGAAAAAGAAAATGCAGGATACCCAGAAGGCAACATCCTAGCAAGCAAATAATGTTCCCACAACACTGGAAAATATTTCCTACAAGTTCTAATAACGTTTTTCATCCTAGTGTTCAAAGGGCATTTTATTTATCAGTTGAAATAATGTTTCTATAAGGTCAAAAGTTACATAAGATGTAATGTTTTAACTGCAACATTTAGAGGATGATGTCAGGAACACAGATTATGTTACATGACAACAAAGGAAAATGTTCTCAAACCAACATTTGTATCAAATATCATATATTAATATATATTATCATATTATTAAAATATTATTTATGTTCTTTTATAAAACATTCCTACAATGTTACACTTTTGAAAACAAAGGAAAGAAATTCCCATTGCAAGAAAATGTTTTAAGATTTAGGCTGTAGTTATCTCACAGTGTTGTCACCAACCATTTTTAGAATCATCGTAGTGTTTAGAGAACGTTGTCCTACCTTTAAGAGGAGCATTCAGGAAACTAAGAGACACTTCCTGCTTAAAACATTTCCTGAAATAAACAAAATTCTAGCTGGGATAGCAACAGTTATGTTAAAAGATGGAGACATCATACGCAAACATGCAACCCATGTCAGTTTTTAATAGATCAAGTCCAGTTCTATAGCACATTTAACAACAGCTGTTGAGCCAAAGTGTTTTCCAGCAGAGGAATGAGACCGGCAATACAATTTTACACAAGTTCAGATCTAAAGGTTAAGAGTCCTCCAGCAGAACTAGGTTCAGAGGGGTCAACAAAAAGAATATGTGCAAAAAGCAAGACAGAGAACGGGACCAAACTTGTAAAATCAATAAATGTAAAAACAAACAACTTGTAAGATCAATTTCAATTTCTGCAAATTCACCATCTCAGTGCAGGGAAGCGAGTACGAGGAAAATGATTTCCATTTTTCAGGAGTCTTGCTGCAGCTGCAGACAAGACCGTGCTGACTGGCTAATAGCAGGTACAGAGAGTTACAGTGATCTAGTCTTGATGAAATGATGGTTACAATTCGCATTGTTCCGCAATGTGTTTTTCTTTTCATTCTTTTTATATTTTTTAGGGTTGAGGTTTGTTCTTGACTCTGGAAGCAACAGTTGTGAAAACAGTTGTACCCCAGCGTTCGTTTAGAAGAGGAATGTGTTACTCATTTCTCCACATTCTCATTATTTATCCATTCTGCTTGTTCCAACAGGATACTGAACCTAACCTTGAGGTATTTTACTGAGTTACTTTAATTAAATGCTACTGAATGTTGAAGTTAACTTGACCGTGTGCAGCATTTTAATGTTACTTACATATTTTACTATGTACATATAATGTCTTACAGTAGAAGGGCTGTTTCTACATAATGATCACTAACTAAGAATACTTGCTGGTACATAAAATTCTGAATACGAGGCCATAATTGTAATGGAGTATATTAACACTGTGGTGTGACTGAACATGGCAGGATTATGCACAAGCACGTTTCAGCACCATATGATAGCGATGCATGTAAAATCTATATCAGTGCTGTATAATGGCAGCAGGAAACGACACTTTGCCACTTAGGGCCATTTTATGACTCATATAAAAGTCCTTATAAAATCAAAGGGACACACTGAGCATTTTAAACGGTGTCTCGTCCAGTCGTGATGATTTACAGTGTGAACACAATGGCAGCCGCCAGGTCTCCAAGATTTCCATGCATTTCAACATAATTACATGCAATGAGTTCCAGGCCAGCAGACTTTCATGCATTATAGCCTAATAACATACAGTATATTATGGCCTTATGATGTTTATGGCCAGTCACTTCCATACTGGGTGTTAGGTTGTGCTGTAAATATAATGAGTGTGTTATAAACACACAGACAGAATTAGATCCTGTTGACTGCAATAAGAAGCATCTTGGAATTGAAAGGCTTTTATTCTTTATACAGTGTTTGCAGCTGGATCTAAAAGGAGCCCAGCAAGTTCAGATCTATTTCATATTTCATGAATTATAATTTAGCTCATTAAAGAAGTAAACATAACATCTGTCCCACTTCTTATTAATGGAAGTCCTTCATATCGACCAGCAGTCCAAAGAGTATCACTATATTAAAGCGTTTTTATATTTAAAATCACATGCTCTTTGGACTGCTGACCAACACTAAGGACTTCCATTACGAAAAGCAGGACAGTCATTATTTTTTCTTCTTTCCTGATTGCTTGATGAGAACCTAATTTAGTATTTTTAAAAATTATTTTATACTGCCAGCAGTTGACCCAGAACAGCACTCTGTGTTTCTCCCATTATAATTTATCTTGGTTTATTTCTTATTCATATGCTCATTCCTCAAATTACATAGATAATTTTTCGCACCGTATTCGTTCTTTATCATCTTAAATGTGCGCAGTTTTGGTTCAGTCCATATATCATCAGCACACTGCCCTTTACTTTGAATAAACACAGACTGTCAGAGTGAACAAATGCTCTGCTTTTCATTGTTGAAAAAGAAATACACCTCCCACATCTCTGGACCAACATCCAACAATGAGTTTATCCCTAATGAATATGTTTCTTGTCCATCAGCTTTGTTCAATATTAAATAACCTACTCCTTAATAGATCAACACATACAGTATCTTCCACTAACCCCATCTTCCCCACTACATCTAACATATGGTGCATATTTGTGGGTTGCACAACAGCACCAACAATCAGAGCAATAGAATAGGTGTGGCTGATCAGAGTGCAGTATTTTAAGACTGACTGAAGTGTGTCCTTAGTGTGGATGCTTACACAGCAGGTAGGTTGTTCCAAGCGTCTTTTTTATGTTATGAATTTTTGCAGAGAGGAAACACAGAAAGAGATGGAGGAACGACAACATAGTTCTTCAGTTGGAATCAAACAGTGGAGGTTGCAGTTATGCAGCATGTGCCTCAAGCATGAGGACACCGGGACACCTGTTCCTGCATCTCTGAGAACTTGCCACCGTTGGATTCGGTCTGTCTCAGTGTCGTCTGTGTCTTGGTGCATCCCAGGCTGCCTCCATGATGTTGAGATCGGGGCCCAGCGGGGGTCGTGCCATCTGTTGCAGGACTCCTTGTTCATTTTGATGCTGAACACAGATATTTATGACTGTGACTGTGTGTTCATTGTCTTGCTGCAGAATGAATTTGGCACAGATCAGATGCCTCCCTGATGGTACTGCGTGATGGGCAGGAATCTAAACTAGTGTGCCTAAATGTTTGTACAAAATAGGTGCAGAGCATGACTCCATACCATCCAGTATATTCTAAAACTCATTAACATTCCATATCATTGTTATGAGCTTATAATCAGTGGGATTCTATGATACATACAGTACATAAAGACTGAACTGCAAACACAGTGGGGATGGATGTGATTTCATAGCCTTTAATGCATTCTATACCTCACATTAACACCTAACAACTGTGCTGTATAAGGACAGTATACAAAAACTGTCTAATACTATCTTATCTATTAAAAAACCTACAAAATGTGTAAAGGTTATTAGGGAAAAATGATTTCTGAATCAGCAATCGCACCAATTTGTAAGCAGCGGCTGTGAAGTCATGCTGTGAAGTGCTGAGCTGCCTCATAACAAAGAAAAAAGAACCGTTTCACAGCACTCAGGGACAGTTCTTAAGAATAGCAACTGTAGCTTAGATTCAATCTTACATGAGCACATAATACAAAAAAACACACACACACACACGCATGCTCTTTACCATTCATTATTTATATCAAACTCTTCATCCTGATGTAATCACATGGTGTGCTAATGCAAACGATGATTATTTCTTCAAAGCGCTTATATGAAAGCAGAGTAGCAACAGTTTTGCTGTACATCAAGCAGAAACAAGGAACAACAACCTCGGAAACCCGCTGCCACAACTATAAGCTGTGAAGGTGGAGAAAACAAATAAGAACAATCACATCAAGAAGGACTCTCGGTTGTATATCCCCTCACCAATTAAGGCTGATTACTGACCATGTTTCTGATTGATCTTTTAAAAGAGGAATAAGACACACGTTAAAAGTGAGATGGATATCTACGAGGTCAAACAGAATCCTACAGTGGCAGGATTTTTTAAAAAAGCAGTTACATAGAAACAATGAAATGTGACATCTTTCCTTTCTAATCGCCCACTGGGATGTATTTAACTTGTCTCCACTGCTGTAGGCTGACGTATTTCAATGTGTATACCTGTCCATTTACAAGCTAGCGATCCAAATGACACTCTGCCTACTCAAAATTCATGAAATGTATTATTTATAAATAATTAACCTCCTTGTCCTTTTCACACATTTCAGCAAAAAAAAAAGTTCCAGTTGTATTTTACTGCACTGTGGGAGTCCGCAGAATAACTGAATAATTCAGGTTTTCATCATCCGTCTCTCCCACACAAGGCAGTGTCAATGACCTGAACTGAAATAGAAAATACCCAAAGAATGCATGTGTGTGTACATGTGTGCGTGTGTGTGTGACAGCATTTGAAATCAGTTTTTGTACTAATTGCAAATGTTGACATGATGACACTGTTTTCATAGCGTGACTTGATACAAAGTCATCACTTAAATCGTTTAATACAGAAATCAAGGGACGTTAAAGCAGATGCACGTTCTTGTCCACTAGGTGACAGTATTCCCTGAAGAACAAGCAGACACCACTGTTGTCTTCTGTGCCAGCTGTACAGCACGCATACAAGGTGGCAGACAAAAAAAATTGAACTGAACAAATGTTGTGGTCAAGCTGCTCTCAGATGGAGATGAACAAGATCATGAAGACACTGACCAGGCAAATGTCCCCATTACGTTTCAAGGCACATGGAGCAAATCAAAGCCTGTCAGGTACGAGCTCGACTCCTGACGAGTCCGACCCGACACCTGCAGCGTCACAGATCAGACATTTCTGGGTGAAAATGAGAGCAGAATAAGTGCTTGTGGGGTCCGCTCAGTTCAGTGTTCACGCATCTACGACAAGTTCAGCAAGTGCAACTAATAATTTCAAGTTTGGACAAAACATTGTGGAGCCTTATCAAAACTGCAGTCAAACATGTTGACATCTTACTGACAAGTACTTAAGGTGGCTACTATTAAGATGCCACTATGTACATGCATATGAATGTACACTGTACACACAACAATAACATAAACTTCTACATCCAGGAATAACTATGATAATAATTACAATACAGTCTAATCTAACAGTAAAATTAAGGTTTAAAAAAACTCCCATTAAAGGCACTTGACACCTACTTTTATTTAAAAATGTATGTCACAATGTACATCAAAAATGTACAGTGTGTCATTGATTTGACTTATAAGGCACCCCTGTTTAGGCTGTATCATATGTCAGGTGTCCATTACTAATGGTAAAGAACCTGGTGTTTGTGTTACACCTCTAGTATTAAAACCTTTCATATTTTCATCACAGTGCATGATGAAATTCTCACCGACTATTTCACTATAACACAACTCTTTTTCCACACCTTGCTGCAGGTCTCCAGTAGAGTCCTTTAGGAATCAATGGATTTTTTCCAAAAAAAAGTCAACCACCAAAAACCGAAACTATGAATGCAGTGTTAAAAACGCAGTTTCCTTTAAGTTCAGCTGTACAATGAAACCTGCTGACCAGGACATGTGTGATCAGGGCTGCACTGAGGGCAATGATATTACATGCTCTGTACTAGCAACCTATAAACTATCTCCATTCTAGACTTTCCCAAGGTGCTTTGAGATAACTGCACAGACTACCCTTAAAAGATGGATGTAGTCTCCAGTGAAAACTGAAATCAAACCTGCATTCTTTCCAACAGCCAGCAGGGGGCGACTCCTCTGGTGTTCAAAGACAAGTCAGTTTGTATAGAAGTCTGTGAGGAATTGATCTCACTTCTCACTTGATCTGCTACCTCAGGAAACATTTTTCTACTGAGTGTAGGGACTCAATTCCTGCTTTCAAATTCCCTTTAATACAGGATGATTGTTAAATATGTTTCCACTTATGATAAAATAAATGATAAAGCAGGGTATGCTTTAGGTCAGGGGTGGGCAATCCTGGTCCTCGAGGGCCGCTATCCAGCATGTTTTAGATGTTTCCCTCTTCCAACACACCTGATTCAAATGAACAGCTCATCATCAAGCTCTGCAGAAGCCTGATAACGATCCTGATCATTTAAATCAGGTGTGTTGGAAGAGGGAAACATCTAAAACATGTAGGATAGTGGCCGTCGAGGACCAGGGTTGCCCACACCTGCTTTAGGTTATGGCTGCCTTGTGATTGACAGGTCACTACCTCATCTGGTGTGTAGTGTCCTTAAGTTCTGTCAGATCCTTCACGCGCTCATCATCTCTGTTTTTGAAAAACCATGATGTCCAAATTTTAAACTTGAGCCTTGAAAATAGTAGTCCACAAACTAACGGGTGACGTCACAGTGTCTCCGTCCATCTCCTGCATACAGTCTATGGCTAAATGCTAATGTCAGAATGCTCACAGTGACATTACTGACATGACAAAGCTTAGCAAAGAGAATTGTGGGTATCTATGCAATAGCTGTTCACTCAAAACCACAAAGCTCGATTTATTTGTGGCATTAGAGGAAAGATCAATTCACCTAGGGACCACAAAGCTCGGTACAGAAGTGTATGTATGTGAGATATTTTAGTCTGGATCAAAGTAGCATCAATCAACCCACAGTCCAACGCTGCCATGCCTGGAGCCATGTTAACTGACTGGTTACGTACGAAAGATGTGTGTTTCTGTGGGCCTGATTTCAATATTTTTAGACTTTATATTTCAAACTGACTGTTCACTTGCTGACTTTAGGTCAGCAAGATTTGATAGAATTTTTCTTCAGGCATTGTAGCGTTGAAACACTATTTATATAGTGAGCAATACAATTTACAGGAGGTCCTCAGTTCAATGAATACAAGAATAAGGCAAAAATAAATAATCACTGAATAATGAGATGTTATCTGTACTAAGAGACAGAAACTTTGTAAGTAGGGATGACAGTGTGTTAGGAAACTTGGGCTTATGACTTCAGTATTTCTAAAAAAACTGGCTACAGCCCTGGGGGCATTCTATAAACGTCACATTGTAGTAAAATATGTGCTTTGCGGCTGATTTTGGCCTTGATTTTAAGTGTCCCTTTAGCCTCGTCGAACTATATTTTACAGCCGCAATCAGACAAGCAGGATGCAAGTAGCTCTGTGGTGCGGGTACTTTATGTCAAAATCGATCAGTGTGATGAAAAAAGAGCTGATTCTCTCTCAAATTTATTATAATGTAAAATACTATGACGGCCATATTGTGGAAATATATATATGATATTTACAGTGCAGTCTATAGGCTTTCATTATGAAACTTAAAATGCTTTTATGTTTGTTGGTTATCAATTTGGACTTTAACAGCTTCCAATACAGGCTCTTCTTGCATGAATGACAACGATCAATTCTGCACAAAATCCCCTTCACCATGTCCGTACATCAACTGTTCAGTTATTGCACTCTGTCTGATCACTGCTGTTTGTATCAGTGAACATTAACATATAAAGCCACAGGGCTAGCCACTGTCATAGAAAAAAGAACATATGGAGTAACCACATACTTCATAATGGTACTAAAGCTTCTGATGTATAGCATGCTTGACAGACATCTTCATCTCTTGTCCTCTTCTGTGTTCAGTTGGGCTCAGATATTATGGAGAGTGGCTGTGTTGTGTTATGTAGATGGTATGTCCTGGAGACAAAAACTCTGTTGATTAGCCAAGGACGTCTGTTAAACAGCAACTTATGCACACAGCAGGACCAGAGGAGCTCATGTGGAAGTGTCTTTGGAAACCAGGAAAACAAAAAAAGCATTCTTCTGGACAGTAACAAACATTAAAAGGCTGCTGAGGTTCATTTGGTGGTCATCCCACTGCACATATGGGCTTCCTATCATCTGCCTTTAAACATTCGGATTTTGTGCTTGTCCGCCAGCAGCAGGGTGACATTATATTCATAATCTCCATCATGGACTCCCGTGTGTCGGAAGGCTCCAGCCAGATGGTTCTCCTCCCAGTAGTGGTGCCAGTTTCCATACTGGTCTGCACCGAATCCAAACACACTGACCTGAAGCAGACAACAAACCACAGCGTCACCACTGGGAAACATCACCCACGCAAAGTTTTGCATGTTCATCCGTCTGTGGGTTTGGTTCCATTTTCAGCTCAGCTCGCCGCATTTTCTGATTCCTTCTTTTACAAAACACATCACAGTGGAATTCTGAAAACGCCAAAACATCAGACAAGCTACTCTTGCAAAGTTCCACATGTGCACTCAACTGAGGAATCTGAGCCCCTCTTGTTCTTGTTTGTCGAGGTCACTTATGTTACTTATTAGTTCAACTTACCTCATCGCATATGTGGAGGGCGAGCAGCAGGCTGAGGAATCCGGTCGAGGGATACCGTCCGTGACCCTCAAGCCAAGACTCGTAGACGTATTTGAAAAATGTCGGACTGTAAATCAACACCTGCAAAAGAGTCAGAGGAATTTATGCTCCTTGGTCATTTATTGAAACCGCAGAAAATGATTCAGCTCTGTATTCTGAGTTGTATTCCCAGTTACAGTTACATAAATAACACATCTCTCTAATAAAAAAGACTAGCAGGCTATGTGTGCTATTGCCAAAATATATTTTAAAGTACCTTGTAGCTTTCACAAGTTTGGTCTGAGGCAGTTTTTAATGGTTTGGACCGAGCCCCAGTTCAAATTAAGGGGAATCTTTATGGTACAGCGGCGCCAAGATGAGGAAGTGAATGATGGTATGTGCTTAAACACATCAAAATGAAACAAACACTCCGGGAAGCAAGAATATTTCAGGGTGTTGTCAAGTCATTTCATGGAAAATTAACTTTCTCAAATCACACTTTGTACAGTACAAAAGCAAAAATGAGGTTCAGTTTTCTCTTCGCCTTGATCTCTCACAGCTCACAGTGTGTTTTCCTCCTGAGTATCACCCAATCGACCAGCTTCAGTGGCCACAGGAAGAATACCTGCTCTCAATTAAAGAGCTTTGGCTTCCAGATAAGAGATCTAACACATGACTCGGGGCCAAGCTTTTGTTTGATATGTCCTTAACCCCTTAACATCCACCTCCCAACCTTTATTTTTGTTTTGTTTTGCTAGAAAAGACTTAGAGGAGTATTTTGTTTGCTGGACTCTTACAGTGAACACCAGGTGACTCAAAGAGTATGTGCTCCTAAAAAGGAAGGAAAAGGTAAGAAACCACTGTTGTGTTGCTCTGATTACAAAGTGAGGAACTTTGGTATATTAAAATGTTCAAGTAGTGCAGCTTTGTGCTTTCAAAGGATGTAGAATTGAGGGTAGTGTAACTCAAAGTACAGCAGCAGTGTTTTCATTTAGCCTGTATTGATGCAGGTCAATGTTAGGAGGTTCATTTGACTTTGACAAGATACTTCTGAATGACTGACATAACCACTTAGATCAAGTCAAAGAGTAGCAATGACAGTTAGAAATAACTATACTAGGCGATGCAAAGCCGTAATCTCAATCTGTATGTCACAAAAATATCTGGATCTGGATTAAACCAGAGGCTCGTCTCATTTCTCTATTCATCTCCTCTGTCCTCCAGCCTGTAACCAGGAAATCAATCATGGAGGAAGTCTCAATTCCTAGAATGCATCTCAAGGAGTTTGCCAGTGGAGGATGCACGATTGTATCCTCACTGTATCCTATGCGGAAGTCCTTTTGGCCCCGCGTCTGCATAAAAGAGGTGTGACACACAGCTGGAATAAACAAACCATGGTGGGAGCAGGACGGACAACTCATAATACACGTCTCTATACTTGTGTCGTATTCTTTGTTTTGTACTTCAAAGAACTCTCCTGCACTTTCTCTTCACATTCGGCCATGTTGTGAATTAAAAGTAAATTAATACCATAAGTTATTTTGAAAACTGTCCTGCTCGCCTGACAGAGATAATTAAATCCAGTCCATAAGTCTATAGCAAAACAATGGACAGGTAACGTAGCTGTACGAATAATGTTTAACTGCTTTAAAATCGACAGCTCCGGCACAAGGACGTCCCATCCATCCATCCATTATCTATACACCACTTAATCCTCTGTAGGGTCGCAGAGGGCTGCAGTGTATCCCAGCAGACTCAGGGCAAAAGCAGAGGACACCCTGGACAGGTCACCAGTCTATCAGGGCTACATATGGAGGCCAACACAACCACGTGCACTCACATTCATACCTACAGACAATTTAGAATAATCAGTTAACCTCAGCATGTTTTTGGACTGTGGGAGGAAGCTGGAGTACCCGTTGAAAACCCACACAGAAAGATCCCAGGTGTCCTAACCAGGACTTCTACTGTTTCTACTGCTTGTCTTTGGGACTAAGATGTGAGGAAAGGAACCGAGGTTGTACAAAACTGAGAAATGAGAAGAGGGGCAGACAGAGGCATGGCTTGTATTGTAAGTTTTTAGAATTGTCTCACTGATTTGTCTGCATTTAATTGTTTTCTACTTTCATTCATTCATGTTAACTGTAGCTTCCAAAAACATAATGTCATGTTAACCATGTACCTGGTTATTTAAAAACATATATCAATAAATGTAAACAGTATTTTTATTAAATTCAATTTGATCCATCCATCCATCCATTATCTAAACACCATCTAATCCTCTGTAGGGTCGTGGGGGGGCTGGAGCCCATCTCAGCCGACTCGGGCAAAGGCAGGGGACACCCTGGACATGTCGCCAGTCTATCGCAGGGGTGAATTTGATTCAAATGGTCTATTAACAATTTAAGACAATTTTGAAAGGCCTTCTCACATGTTGTTTTGAACTGCAGCTTCTTCATTAAGCTTTAAATTGTGATCATGAGACAGACACCAGATATTATTAAGTGAATCTACATGAGCATGTGTGAATGTGCTACAGTTTGAACTGAAACTAAAGGACATGGCTATTTGTTCACATTTACCCATGTGACTGTTCAGATGTGGATGTTTTACATATTTGTTCTGCCTGCATTTTCCGTGCATATCTGAATAATGTCTGGTATTGAATTACAGCCTATTAGCTACCAGAAAGATGAAGCGTTCAACGCATCAGTAACGGCTGCCTACAGAGAATCTTTCTCTATAATGTTATGGCGCTCACACTACACTCTTTACAAGGTTCATTGCCATGAAAATGGCACTTGTCAGCGGAAGACACATGGCATGCCGTTTCCGTGTGGCACACAGCAGCAATGTGGAATAATCAGCAGCAGTGTTGTGGCGCGAATATGCACACGCACACACAGCCTCAGTGGGCTCCTTTACCCCTTTAGCACACCCACTGTCACACCTTCAAATACCCAAATCTGCAAGTAAACACATGCAGATGAGCTTGTTATAGTAGTATTTTAGCTCTCTTTCTCAGCCTGCTGTCATTACATGCAATTAGGCAGCATTTTATTACATTACTTGTGTCAGTAGTGTTTTCAGGTATTTACTGTAACCTGAGCCTGACACAAAGGTGGAAGGTTATCTGACTTTGGATCCTTCCCTGAGAAAGGATTACTGTCAAACTGCATTTCATGATAAAATATGCTCCAGGAGGCTTTATTTTTGAGAATAATGTGAATTATTTTCTGAATTTAAGGGTAACGACAGCCCCAGGATTAAAACAGAAAACACAAGATTAGAACCTGATGTCAATCTCAAACTGGACTTAATTCAACGGGATGGTTCAAATGAGGTTTAATATACAGTCTGTCGAACTAATTGCCCAGTCAGCAGTAACTGATTACTCTAAATATCAGTCATGACAAAAAGTAAAAAAGTAACATTAATGCCCACTGCTTTAGAATGAGATGTTCAACAATCATATGTCAGTGTAAGGATAAGGTGTTCACATACTGTTGGCCATAGGAGAGGCTATATTACATGTTGTATGTTTGATAAAAACACAAAAACTCACCTTGTCTTTGTTTGCCTTTATCCTGGACATAACAGGTAAATACGTGCTGTAACACAAGAAAACAGCAGGAGCTTAAATGCTTGCTTTCACGGTCTAAAACAACCTGAAATGTTTGCTGAAAACAATTCTGCATCCAGCAATTCACAATATAAGCACGCATGAGTTAGATCAGATGTAACCGATGATGTCTGAAAATAAACGCCCAGTGTCCCTCCTCATTACACCTGCATGAGGGAAGCCAATTAACTACCTTGAGCAGATTCTGAAGTCATCACAGTAACACACGCTCACTGTCAGGATGTTTTTTTTCCCACCGATTTTGCAGCAGTCGTCACATGGCAGCACCCCGTGTGGAGCTGTTAGTGAAGACACTGGATATTTAAATAGATGTGTGCACAGCGCCCATGAGGTGGCTACGTTCACTTTGCATATGAAAATGCACGGGACTCTTAAGACTCCAGTGAGCCACATGTGGAAGCATCATTGCATTCAAAAATTGTACGTCTGTCATTTCCATGGTTGAAGCGCCTAAAACATCTATTTAAAGTCTATGTAAATCGTACACTTTGTCTGTGCAGACGCTCAAATCAGACGGATGGCATACTAATGACAGGAATGGAAAGTAATTATAATCCAGACAAATGTGTCTAATTAAAGATAGGTTTATCAAAGCTATTACCGCTGCAGCAATATGTCTCTTTAAAATTCAAAGAATATACCGTCTGGTATGATTCAGTTTTTCAGCAAATCAATATGAAAATGACCTAGTGTGAATCAGATGTCAAGTTCTTTCACACACTGGCGTTTCGGCATAAAAGTGCTCTTAAATTTCAAGGTTTTTACTCATCAAAGCCTTGAATGTGAATGCGGTCCAACAGTCGTCTGTTCCGTTTGCGTTCTCACAGCTCCGTCCTTCCATAGAGCCTCATTTTATTTAACAAGACCAGAAAATGTAGCAAAATAATTCACAGCACTCAGTTAACATCTAATGGCTGTTGGGCTAATGCTGACATTACTGCCAGTAAAGTGAAATTTAATGATGCAGAATGATTGCTTTGGCAGAGCAGGAAGACAACTGCACATTTATAGGCAGCATTTGTTTGGATACTTCCACCATCTAGCATTCTGGCTTGATTGAGCTATTGGCAGTGGCATTAATTGGCGGTGGCTTCATTTTTTTTTTTTCCTGGATGCCCAGTAATCAAGCTAATGATTACGGGTCACTGAGAGTGAAGCAGCTGAAGGTGAAATTTACTGGAAGATTTCAACGGAGTGATTATCCCTGTCGCGCCAATGTGACAAATAGAAGTAGTGAGTGAGTGGGATAGTTATGACAATCAAGTATTTAAAGAGTGTGACAACTTGGGAGTGCAGCACATGGAGCGTGTGTAATAATGTGTTTGTAACTTTTAAATACCAAGGCTGGGGAAAGTTTTTGAGCTCTAATGGGATGGCAAATGAAACTGCTCCTCACATCCAAGTGGGAATAGAAGATAATCTTCAATACTTTTGCACAGCGACGATATTTTGGGAAAAACAATTATAGAAATATGTGTTTGAAGGCACCATGTTTTGAACGAGGAGTTTGTGTTGCTTAGTAGAACAGAAATGCATTGTGGGAGTGATACATGTATCTACGTAAAGACAGTCTCTGTTTAAAATCAAGTATTTTGCCTTGTTCGTCGGCACCATGGCTGTGTAGTTACACTGCAGTGTCCCGATGACGCTCTCAAAAACTCTGTCCTGTCAGCCTCCAGGGTGGAGCTTTCTGTTTCATCATTCTTCTTCAGACTTGGTTCTTTGTTTCAAACATGTATGAGTGAATTACTCCAATATTACACTTTGCCATTGTTTAGTGCAGGGTAGTTTTACAGTGTTTGAGCAGAGTTGTAGGTGAGCTGGTGTGCTGGAGCTGCAGAGAGTAGGGAGGGGTAGGTGGAGAGAGACGTAGGGACTTCATAGATCCATACAGTCCAGAGGAAGCAAGAGTGTATCGTTGCATCTAAAAACATTTAAACGTGTAACTTTGACACACAGAGTTGAGTATTTAGAAGTTTTGCCAGTAGCTGGAGAGGAACTGAAGAATTTCTGATGTGAAACCTGAAAACAAATTGGGGCTATAGACATCATGCGGATGCAAAATAAACAAACAAACAAAAAATGAAACAAAAATGCATTTAAGAGGGAACTTACAAATACTTTAAAGACAGGCAGGGGTTTCATTGGACAAAGATATTGATGTGTTTTATCTGTTTTGAAACAGTATATTGCAATCTTAGTGTTTTTCTGAAAAATTTTATCTTGCTAATTTATTTATTTATTTTTTGGTTCTTGAGTTGTTGAAATACTTTTTAAATACATTTTTAAAAATATATATTTATAAACATCCATCCATCCATCCATCCATTATCTATACACCGCTTCATCCTCTGTAGGGTTGCGGGGGGACTGGAGTCTATCCCAGTCAACTTGGGTGAAGGCAGGGGACATCCTGGACAGGTCACCAGTCTGTGGTGCGGACAGTTTAGAATAATCAATTAACCTCAGCATGTTTTTGGACTGTGGGAGGAAGCTGGAGTACCCGGTGAAAACCCACGCTGCACAGGGAGAACATGCAAACTCCACACAGAAAGATCCCAGATGTCCTAACCGGGATGTGAACCGGGGATCTTATAGCTGTGAGGCGATGCTGCTAACCACCGACCACCGTGCAGCCCGTTTTTAAATATATATTTTTTATATTTTTAAAATATTATATTTTTTTTAAAGTCCCAATTTGGCCTCTGTTTTAAAGCACTACATTTTTTACAAGTGTCCAGTCTAACAGGTTAAAAACACCTAAGTGCTGAAAAACACTATCATGTTACTTAGCTCATCTCCAGCATGTTAGCAAAACAGTTGCATTTTCACACATCCAGCAGCCACGGAGCACCATTAGCATTAAAGTGCAATATTCTTCCCCTTTTAACCTTGTTTTGGCCTCCACGTGGGTTTACCAGAGCTCGTTCGCTAAACACAGCCGCCTACTGCAGCTGGAGGTGAGAAGTGGTGACACTGAACCAGAACACGGTGTGGGTCAAAAAGGCAAAACAGGGAGATGCAAGATGTTAAAATGCTCTTAACAGCTGAGGAGGACCGCAGTCAGGCCACAACTCTCTGTGGGTTCATCACTGAGAGCAACAGTTTACACGTAGCACATAATCATTTGATCCCCTCTGAATAAAACAACACTGACTAGTGCAGCTTTTACGTTCAGTAACCTACTGTTTAATAGTCCCGGTGGTCAGAGCGCTGATGATCCACTGCAGGTCCAGAGTCTTGAAAGGGATCAGGACCAGACTGGTGGTGTTGTCCAGGTCGATGGCACTTTCTGGATACATGACATGATGAGTGGTTCTGCCCCCGACATCCTCCTCAAAGCCTGTGGTGGGAGCCTGGTTCATTCTGCAGGGACACAGAAGGACAGTTTTGTTTCTGAGCTACTGGTCTCACGTTCTCGTTACCCTTTGTTTCCACTTATTTTGCCATCTTTGTCTTCTCCTGGACAGCTCAAAATGAGTTTTATTTCACCCACATGTTACGAAGATGGAACACATTTGGCTTTTGTTATACTAATCCCTTTCATCTACAAAGGGGCTGTAGTAGTGGACCATGTGTTTAATTTTCAAGATTCCCTCAAGTCAGCCAAGCCACATGGCGCTTAGACACGCAAAGCCAGCCATGATTGCTATTTTGAGAAAAAAAAAAAGATGTAAAGAAAGAGAAGCACAAAAGGCACCATTTGTCCTGCTTCACCATGTTTCGGACATCCAAACAGCCGTTCGGAGCAATCCAGCGTCCATTTAGAGCCCAACAATTACCACTTGGCAAGCTAGGCGAGGCATTCCTATTATTATGTCCAACAATACTGTCTCAAACTGGAGCGGTAATTGGCGGGAACATAGTTTGACAGTGGCAGTTGGTTTCGGTCAGTGGTAGAAGGTGACAGAGAAGAAAAATCGTGAAGCTGACCCCCCGTGTGACTAGCATCACCTTTTGGAGCATTCCGGTCTGAGCAATATCATCATCCTCATTACTGACTCTAGGATGACAGCTGTACAGCAACGTGACACTTTCAGCCTGAGCCTGTCAGGACTCAAAACGACTTCCTGCAAGAAGCATTCTTTATTGAGGCAAGTTATAACGTGTTATAACTTTGCATATAAGATATAGCCTATTGGGGTTAAACCAATAGCTAAAATTTTTGTGCAGAAACCCAGTCAAAATTAAAGAAATATAAATAGATGTAGTATATTAAAAATGGAGAAAATGATCAACTTAATGATCAGTGTGAAACAGAAAGTTGCGATATTTATATTTATAGACAGTTATACATTTCTCCAATTACAATATCTTCTATTCTTAGGCTAGATTTAGAAGGCAAACCTCCACCCATCATTAACATTCTGTCTTTACATTGGTAATTACACCTATAGTAACTTACTTTTGCCACTAGCAAAGGAAACAGGCAGTAAATACAACACTGGTATACAGTATTAATGCTTTTTAAGTTGATATGGCAAATGTGTAACCTGTGATTTACACATCCAGAATGATCTAGGATCATCTAGGCATTCTACCCATCTCGAATGCTTACTCTCATTTTAGCTCTGTTTTGGTCTCCTCCAACTTTAGAGGGAAATACAGTGTTTTTTCTAGCTGCTATATGCTCCATTATGTTCACCAGCTAACCTCTATTTCCCACAAATGGAATTCCTGGATAACTTAACTGCATCTTTTATTTCATTTTGAAGGAAACATATCACAAACACGTTTCTAATCAACATATCTTTGGTATTTATTGTATTGCTTTCCAACTGTTGCTCCTTTTCAGCCAGCAAATCAGATATCAGATGGGGCAGGACTCGTCAACCTGGTTACCCAGGAAATGAAGATGAAGCTCTAAGCATGTTGTGAAAGAGTCACGTTTTAACCCAAACCATGATATTTTCCTAAACGTAACCATGCTGTTTTGGTGCATAAACTGAACTAAAAAATGACAATGATGTGCACTCCATGGACACAAACCCCAGATTTCCTGTGTGAAAGTCCAGTGTCAGACTGAAGACACCACCTCACCCCCTACATCCTATTGTGAACTCTGCAGCTCTTAGACTCTTACTACAACACACTGTTACCCTACTACCAAAAACATTTTTCTTTCAAAACATTATTCAAAATACAGTTTAGCTATACACCGCTCAGCCACAACATTCTGACCACTGACAGGTGAAGTGAATACCATTGATCATATTGGTACTAAGTGGTGTTCTGATGGAAAACCTTGGATTTTAACATCCGTGTTGATCAGACTTAGACACCCAAATAAACACTGTCCCACAACAAACACACTCCCTCATGCAAATAGAAATCCCAAATGTCACTGGCCTACCCCTGCAGGAAAATGCACCCCACCACATGGAAACAACATCAAACAATCAGGAATATTGGAACCAAGATGCTGATCTGACCTACAAACTTCCTACAGCCCATTGTGATCAAGCATCAACAGGATCCAGTGGAACAAGTTGGATTGACAGAGGCCCCACTGCACAAGCCAGAGTACCCAAAGGATCCACTGTCAACATCCTGGTTCCAGACCCCATAGGACACCCTGAGAGGTCCTCTTGTCCATGTCCAGTGGTTCAGAGCATTTCTGACCACATAAGCGGGACCAACGCAGTATTAGGCAGGTGGTCATAATGTTATGTCTGATCAGTGTATGTGAATCTAGTATGTGAAAGACAACTTTAGTCTGCTTGCAGTTTGATGCTGGTAGCATCATCAGGATTTAACAGAACTGTATTTATTTATTTATGAATAAATACAGTACACTGCTTCTGTCTGCAGAAGTCTCCTCACTGCTGATCAGCCTGCTGGAGCTGAACTCTGTGGCCTCGGCACCTTCTTACAGCTCGACATGCTGCTGGAATCTGTTCTCAGGGTTTCCTGGAGCTGCTTCCTGCTCCTTGGCTCTGGAGTTTGTTACCCTTACATATATAAAGGTCAAACAGGTTCTGGAGGAGCTGGACGATCGGGAGGTTCTGGAGGATATGGCTCAGGAGGCTCTGATTCTGGAGGTTCTGGAGGATATGGCTCTAATTGTGATAAAACATCTGGAACAACGTGAAGTAATGATACCAAACCAAGGCAGTAAAATTGTAGGAAATAACACAAAACCTATGAGCTGAAAGTGCTGGAAATGCTCAATGAAGCTGAGAGGAACTGCAGAGTCAGGCATTAACTGAATAAAACCTTTTGTACTATAAAACCAATACTTAATGGATTTTTAAGCAAAACTGCACAGTTTCTTTGCAAACACATATTTAGTCTTCCCAACGTTCTCTTCCAACCTTTTGCGCTCAAGCCAAAAAGGTCTAAATCCAGCACAATACACCATTAAAACCATACACCATCAAAGCAGAGACATCAGAGGGTTTAAAGGTTGGAAAGTCAACTAAATTAAGCGCCTAATTAAAAACATCTCTTAAATCAGCTCATGTCTTCAGAGCAACAGATTACTACAGCAGCTGTAGAATGGCAGTAAAGGCCAGTTACTGGTAGAGGAGGGTGTGACTGTGGTTATTATCACCACAGCACTGATTATTGTGATATTGCATCATGAGCTGCAGCATTTTGGGGGAAAGCACCTGCACCGCATAAAATAAAGATGAGACACTTCCTGTGAAAACTCAGAGCACAGACTGTTCAGTCCCTCGTACACCTGAAACCGAGAGTGTAAGGAGAAGCAGCAACTGGCTTACTCCCCATTACCAGGTAATACATACAGCTTTCTTCTGTCAGGAGAGTAAAGGCAGATCTCACCAGCTGTTGGACGTTACTTTGCTGCTTTGAAGAGGCTCAGCTAAACCAAAACCAGGGTCATGGCTCCGACCGAGCTAAAACTGCATCGTGTGAAAGAAAAGAACTGGGGAGAGGTTTTACGGTGCGATGTATCAATAGAAAGAAAACATTTTTTGACAGAACTACATTGGCAGATTTCTTCCTTAATGGTAACTGCAGCATCTGGGAATTTTGAAATTGCTCAACAAATGGATGCACCATATTGTTGAAGAAATTTCACTCTTGGTTCTGCAAAGTTTGCTGTAGTGGGGTGTTTTATTAGTATTTCCGGTAATACGGTGGATTTACCGACACAGAGTATGGGTCTGCAAAGGTAAGTCGACCCAGAGCATTTTCAGGGCACACATTTTATAGGAATGTCAGAGCATGGACCAAAGGGTAGGAAGGCGCTGTATGCAAATACAGGGGGTAAGACAAAAGGAACATCTCAGAGGATGGGTAACAAAAGGGTAACAAAGAGTCTGGTAAACACTTGCAAATAACAAAGGTGTGATATAACAGTAGGTAGGCCAGATGGTAAAATGTGGATGACCGTGGGAAAGGGAATGAAAGGGTGACATGTGACAATAGTAACAATATGTGGGTTATTTTCTTCATCAATGCTTACAGTGGAGGGCAGATGAAAAAGTGTCTCAACACCACATCACACACAAAATAACATAATGCGACGAATTCATCACTCCTGCAGCACATTCGGAGATATTCTTCCTTTGCACCACCTCACTCTTTGTTAGTACTTCAAGGTAACGTTAGCTTTTCTTTGCTCTTCATTTGCAGTCCGTCTCTGCTGTTATGTAGCTGTATGGGAGACAATGGCGACCCAAGATTAGGCTTTAATGGAGCTTGATGCAACTTCAGAATGCTCCTTTCTACTGACACACAAAAGGAAAACAACAATAGATCCTGCCTGTCTTGTACTTCTTCCACGAAATTCCCTCCGAAACAAACTGTATCCCATTTAACATGTTTCACGACAGATGAAAAAGCACTGTCAAGGCACTTTTCGATCAATTTCTCTCGCTCTATCCATCAACAGCACAAAATTGCTCTTCATTTTGAATAAAAGACCGGACATGCCTTTGAACATCTTTTTTTCCTCCCAATTATCAGCTCCTCTTCGGATGTGTCCAAGGCTGCATACATCTCGACGCCCCTCTCTGCAGGGGTCAGCGCTACGGTAATGTAAATGTGCGAGGGCGCTCCAGGAGCTAACTTAAGTTGCTTCTCCGTGCTTCTTTTTCCCACTTAATCTTGAGGGGGCGTGCGGTGTCAGCTGCTTTAAGGAGGTGAATATTTCAAAATGCTCTAATCAATATTCAACTTAAGCTCCCACTGCCCCCTGGCACTGGAAATTTATACCAGATGGACTTGAAACAAACTAAAGCAGATGTATTGCGCCTTTAAAAAAAAAAAAAAAGTCCATCCTACCAGCAGGATGGTTTGCAGGAAACCAAGGTTTTCTACCTGGAATACACAAATACTGTTATACAGAACACTGCAATGAGAAGGGAACATTTTTAAAAGATATCTAATGATTGGGACTGACATTTTTGTGCCTATCAAACTTCAGCTTTTATAAAGAATCTGATGTGGCTCTGTGTAATAGATTTGGAGAATCATAAAGCTTTGGAGGTCTGTAGCACTCGAAACCAGGGCGGATGACTCATTCTTTAGTCAGACGGATGAAATTCAGAGTGGAGGTCTTTTTTTTACTGATGACTGAAATTTTGACCGGTGATTTCTGACAGAATTAAAGCGTATGGAGGCTATATGGAAGAATAAAGTGCCAGTATTTTGAGCATCTATCAGCCTCACTCAACTCAAGTGACTCTTAAATGCTCAAATGTACAAGTGCGGTTTTGAATGTCTACATCTCTGCAGCACTCATTTAAATGAGATTTTTTTTTCTCCCCCCCCATATGGAGTTTAAAGCATTTCATTACAATCAGGAGCACTGTTTTCAAAGGCGGCTTGACCAGAGATTTACTTTACAGATCAGTGTGTGAATATTACCAAGGCTCAGCTGGACAGCACCGAACACACCAATGATTTCATGTCAGATAGGAGAAGAAGACGACGGCGCATTCATGAAATCACATCACTGAGGCAGTTATTTTAACAGTTTGTTAGACTTCATCACACCAGTGTATTATTGCTTAGTTTAACGTCACTGTTGTGCAACAGGCTGCCGTGGGTCTAATATTGCAGCACGCCTGACAATGCGGCTTATCGGCTCCTCTGTGCTTATCTATTCAGACGACATCACACCTCAGTGGCTGGTTGTTTGCAGCCAAAATAAAACTTCCATTTAAGAGAAGCTGGACCTGACCTGACTCCCCCAGAAAACAACACAAGTTCAAGGTGGGGAGCTGTAATAACATCATTTCACTGCATCTCTAATGCAGCAATAAATAGCTAGTGTTAATAATTAATAATAATATGACAGCATTAAAGCACTGATCAGTGGCTTTGTCTGGTACCAGTCCATGAAGGGCTGTTTACTGGGCTGCTTTTACTGGCTGTTAATCCTCATTAAGAGCAGAGACAGTTTTCCTCACACTCCTGCGCACCTCCTTCTTTAAAGATTAGTGCAGGTGAGTCTTATATTCCTGAGGTTTTCAAACTGTAAAGACGACGTGGGAGATCTGTCCAACAGGCGTGGGAGGAGAACCGAGAGGCAAGCATACTGTGAGGTGAAGAAACAGGTTCACTCCGGTGCTCTCGAATCAAAAGGAAGTTAGTTACTGCCTGGCCGGGGTATCAACATGGTCAACAGTAGCTGCGGTGGCGGTGGTGCACGGCCTCTCTCACACAGGTCCCGCAGCAACAAACAACTGATTCATAAACCAAGAGAAGCAAAAAGAAGTCTGCTAATATAAACACTAAACGTCAAGCTGGATGACTGAAATCAAAGAAAGAGGCCTTGAAGTGTGATGCTATTGACCGCTGTCTAAACTCATCTAATTAAAGGTGCAGTACACGATTTCGGAGCAAGATCGTTGATATCTAGATGGTTAGCATATTTATATAGTTGGCAAGTGAAAGATTTACCATCTCTCTCTGTCTCTCTGCCTCCTTTTACCCCTGTGCTGACATGCACAAGCCTGAATGTGCACAGGACATGCTCGGATAGGGTTGTGTGGATCAGTCTGAGCCACTGTTTCCTATATATAGAGCCAGGTCTGAGTACAAATATAGGATGCTTTTCCACCTGTTATTTTCACCCCATTAAATGGTCGCTGTCATCGCCGATCACTGTCACATATAATCCACAGGGAGCTCCTAAACCTTCTAGTTGGCCCAGTAGGCCGTTATTACCCCCATTAAATGGAGCTCCATTATCACCTCATTTCTATGGTGCCGCAGCAGTGATTTAGCGTTTATAAAAATGAACAAAAGTCCATATTATCAGGTTGGAGGGGATGGAGGTATCATAAATCAGCAGGCCTTCACACAGGAGATCTGAGTCCGAGTCTTAAAGCATAGTTATAGGTTAGTAGTTTAGCTCATGTGTCGTTTTGACTTTCACTGGGCCTTTTCTTGTGTTTGCAGTAAGTGGTTAAGTTTAGGCACTACTTGGTTTATTTTAGAAAAGAGTCATGGTTCGTTGCTAAGTCTACCAGATCCTCCAAAGCTCCTTTTTATACGTTTGCAGTATGACAGCTCCATGGTCAGCAACACTATCACAGTTACTTTTTGTTGATCAGTGATCAGAATAATGTGCCTACGAGAAGGTGGAGGAGGTCTTTACTGGCCCACATGCATGGGATATGATCGGTGATGACATTTAACGGCCTGATAAGGTCTGAATTGGGTGTTTTACAGTCCACTCAGAGCAGACAGCTGGCGGATCATTGGGAGATATTCACTGAATATGACAAGTGTTCTAGATTAGAATCACATCCTCTATCTTTAATTGCGTTGACATTATTGTCATGTATGTCACATTTACAGTCAGACCAACAGTTAGGTTTGAAATTGAAACATTATCAAGATCAGTTGGATTTGGGACATTTACTCTGCAGTCAGGCTGAAACCTCAGACCTGTGCTGTATCAGTCTTCCCTCTGGGACTGTCCTTTTTTTTGTGAAAAGTGAGGAAAAATGAGACGAAGATGCTGATGAATGATTAATGACATCTGTAATGTCAGGGCTGTTTGCCGACCAGCAGGTTGTTGGACATTATTCGTCTAATTATTATTCATTTGTACTCAAAATGCTCAAAGCCCGGAGCCCCAGTGTTCCAGAACCCGGCCCCCGTGCTTCAAGGTGCAGCCGGATCACGCAGCGTGTAATAGCCACCTAACACTCGAAAGGTCAGTGGTATTTCAGCACTGTCTCAATTCTCCGCGAGCTCGCCAGTTTGCTGCCGTTACCACCGCTCTGCTTTGTAAGCCCGAGTGTGTGTAAATTTTCCAAATGCCTGTGCAGTTCCAGCTGACTAATAACCATGATGAGGGGTGAACACTGTGTACATTTTTATCAGATGAGTGAAGCAGTGGGGCCAGAATGAGGCAACACTGGAGATAAATTAAAGGAGTCTCAGGTGTAGTTTTAAAGCTTGAGGCTTTGTAATTAATAGGGTGAATACTAAAGCTGTACTTGGTGTGCAGCTGAAGGTTGATCTGAGAACAGTTTGGGACTCCCTCTTTGCTATAGATGGCTCTGACATTATCTAACCTCTTTCACAGTGTTTCTGATGGCATTCCAGCAGTCCAGCTCTGTGGACCAGGAGACCCAATGAAAGGGTGTCCAATATGCTGTGAGCTCTTATAGGTAAGCATCAGGATGTGGCAATCGATTCTCCATCTAATAGCTATCCAGTGAAGAGCTGGAAGAGTAAACCCACAGCAGGCTCATCAAAACTTAAATGTTTAGCTCGTTGCCAGATTGCCAAGTGGGATTAAACACACTTGTACAACCCTCTCTATGCCTTACCTCATGCTGCTTGTTAAAGGAGCCCTCAGCTTGTAGAATGTGCAAACACATAATGAGCACTCAGGCTTGCTAAGGGAGCACTAATGAATGCCACCTCATTAGTCCAAAATTATTCATACCCACGCCAAATTTGTGTTAGCAGTGTGAATAATACCTTTCACCCTCTTCTTTGTTTTACATATACAAAGAAATGCCATGTGATGAATCACTCTCAGTAGCCAAGCCTTCATTTGCCCCCATAGCAATCAAATGGTTCTTATATTCGCTAACAATCTTTCTGCATGTCTGCACCGGGATTTTGTTCCACCCCTCTTTGTGATGATCTTTGAGGTTTTGAAGGCTTCCTTGTCATCACTCTGGTCTTCAGTTCCCGCCACAGGTTCTTAATAGGATTCAGATCTGGACTCTGGCTGCAAAATGTTCATATTGTTTTCTGGGAACCATTTCTTCACTGCCCAGCTTGTGTGTTTCAAACCACTGTTTTTTTCTAGAAGGTCCAATGCTGCCAACGACGACTGTCTGATGTTTTTCTCTGGAATCTTAATTTAATCCTCATTTCTTATGATGCTTTTTACTATGACTAGGTTCCATTTGCTGAAAAACTCCCTTAGAGTATCACATTCCCACCACCATGCTTTTCCATAGGGACGCTGTTCTTGGAGTTGAATGCTTGTCAAACGAAAGCCACATCTCTGCTTCCAAACAACTCCATTTTATCTCTGCAAACCAAATAGTTCATGACCAAACGCTTTCTTCTTTGCCCAGGTGACCTTTTGTGTGTCTGTCTTGGCGAAGTGGGGTTGGTGTCCATGAAGACCAGCCGTGTTCAGAGGTTGCTACTAGAATTCCTCAGATTCATCAGGATGGTCTTAGTGCTGATCTTTGTTTCTTCTTGGCCCTTTACCATTCTTTGTAGAGGATCTGTGTTGGCTTCTTACCATTCTCTTTAAGATTTTTCACAGTGTGGAACTCCTTATGATTTGCACTGTGGCTACTGGCACTTGAAAACACTTGGATGTAACATTGTAGTCTTTCCCAGTCTTGTGAACAGCCACGATGCACAGTGCTCTTTTGGTAATGAACCCTAACAGTAAGCTTGCTGAGCTCTTTAGTTTTAGCCGTGACTTGCAGTTGTTTAGTGACTGCCAAGAATAATCGAGCAAAGCAGCGAGGATAGCTTTGCATTTTTGGTGGTAGTGCAGCTTTGATTCTTTCTTTAATTCTTTAACCACAAAGCTGATACAGTTACACAGCTTGAGGCGACCGAGATGGCTGTGGCCAAGCTGCACTGGGCTGCTTTTCTCGTACAAGTCTGAAAAGCTGTTGCTAGAAAAGACCACAGTTAGGAGGTTAAAGTAAAGGTCAGTTTTTTCCGCCTTTACATCGAGCATAGCTGCCTCCACTGTTAACCTCCTGCTCACTGTGATCGCCACTCAGTGAAGGAAACAATGAAAACTCAGGAACTGCCCAGCAATGCTTTCTTATTCAGTAATGACAAAAGAGAAACCTTTCCATTGTCACACAAAGTAAACAAAACATGAAAACACAATTAATGTGGGAATAATATTACAGTTCGACAATGCCTGATAATGTGGGATCCAGTCTTCTCTTGCTGCAGTGCTGCCATCAACACGAGCTGAAACTGAATATAAAAGCGCTTACATGCTCCTTTTAACTACCTGCATTTACACACATCTCTCCTCATCCTGGTGGCCCACCATTAAAATACTGAGCAACAGCTGATCCTAACAGATTGCTGGGTTGCAGATACATCCAGGTATGTTTCGGACTGTATGAAAAACTCCCTGCACTCTAATTCATTTCACAAAATGGTCATTTAATGGATGTTCCTGACCTTCTTACAGTGCCTGGGTGACACCCATTTGTAGTGCTGGTTGCCCAAGCAGCAAACAAGCCCCTGACCTCCATTGTTCTTTGTATAACCATAACAAATTGTTCCACTGGGTAAAGGACAGGACTGATTGCAGAGTGGATTGGGCGCCCATGAAAATGAAGTCTTGATTAGAAATTTTAGCAGTGATGACTCTTTGAGGCTACGGCTCTCACTGTGCTGTAATAATAACAATATGGAGGAGGAGTAATGCAAAAACAAGCTTTCAATACTTGATTTTGTGAGCTTTAGGGCACTGATTACCAACGCAAAGTGCAGTTTATCTGCCCTCAGACACAGCTTGTTGATGGGTAAGAGGCACTTGCGGGGAGCTTTCTGGACGTTCATCGTTCCCCAGGAACGTATCATCATGCTAATAACACTCTCACTGAGGAAGGAAAAACTTCATTTTCTGACCCTTATAAACAAGTTTAAAGAACATCATTACTGGTTGAGAGGCAGAGTGAGAAGACAGCTGAAGGCAGGACGCTTGTGTGAAAATCCCTGTTTTAAAGGCAATTTCAAACAGGGATTGTGAGTCACAAACGTGATGTGCCCACCTCATACGTCTGCTGGCTTTAAGATCCATCTTAATGAAGTTATTTGCAAGGGCTTACGTTGTCGTGTAGCATATAAGTGTGACTGATCCTCAATTCAGCAGAGTAAATATAAATGATGAGACAATCATACATCGAAGACAGCCTTCTTCTTTTCAAATGAAATCTGTCAGTGGGCCCATGGAGCATACAGACATACTGGGAGAATGTGATTGCAGATATTTTCTGTTCAACAGTGCTATGAAGGATTAGGCTTTATGAAAAATATGAATCCCCATTTGTCTACATTTAGAGAGAGCAACATGTCAGAAAAATTCCAGTCTGTATAGAGCTTGAGAATGCTGCTCAAGTTTTGTGAAAAATGTTGCACACCTTGGGGTGCTTGTTCCTGTATAGTTAGGGTGACCTTTTGGCTCAGCACCACGGCTTCACAGTAACTCACGGGCTCACTCTGTTTTTGTTTCTCCCTTCTCCCCCGAGTCGCCTTATCTAATTGAATCTCATTTGTTTCTACTGTCTTATTCATGCAAGCATATATTTGCAATTATAGTTCCTCACCCCTATGTTACATTTTCTGTAATTGCCCATGATTTGAGACAGGCATTTACCAGGCTGGGTTTGTTTGTTGTTCAATCCAAATCACTCTCCCTTATCTCCGCTTTCTGCCTGAGCTACAAGAGAGATGAAGTATGATTCCTCTATCTCTGTCTTCAACTCCATAAACTTGGCTGTATTTTCACATTTACTAGATAAAAGCATTGATTTCGTGTCCAAAATGTACTTCTTATCTGCACTGAGAGTGGCTATAGTGTGTACTTGTGCCTTAGATAAGATATCCAGTACCGTGTTTTTAGCGATCACATGCGCCGGCTTATCAATTGTCATGTCTTAGAAGAACACAAAGCATAATTTAAGTTTAATTTTGCTAAATTTATTGACTTCTCTGCGCTTCACAAACACAGCCTTTATAAAATTTCATCATTCAAAAGCTATAGAGCTTACTACTGTCTGTCAAAGGCAGATGGAAAGGCTCTTTTCATGACTCAAATCTTTTTTTCCACTGCAATCTGCTGAGCAAACAAGAGGCTTTAGCCGATAGGCCGATGCCGTTCAATATTCATAATAGTCTATGAAGCAGGCTTTAGAGGATCTGGGTGAGCTGCACTGTGGATATGTGGAACATAGTTTTTCATTCTGCTCACATTAACAGGACTGAGTTGCTATCATATCATCGTCATTGGTTTAAAACATTAACTTCCAGAATGAGCGTCATCCGCTGTTGCTCACAGTGAGCATCGTCTAAATCTATCTGGATTATCTAGAAGGCGCTCATTCGTGCAGAAGCAATCTTACCGATACTTGTAGTCGATAACTCAGTAACAGGTTTCAAAACGCCATTATGAGAACAATTCAAGGGAATTCCACTCCACTCATTAAGAATTTGCATATTCCACCCCTGCAGGCTTCGGCTCAATCAACACATTGAGTCCTAACAAAACCCTGTCTGTTCCGCACTATGCTGCCTGTTCCTGAATAACTAGGGTGACCTTTTGGCTCAGCACCCCAGCTTCCAACCAAGCATGACTCCAAATGTGATCCTCGGGGTAGAGTAAACAAAGAAGAAAGCAGCACATTTCCATACCGTGCTTCTGCAGGCAGCTATTCTGCTAATAGCAAAGTAATAAGTCTTGTCTTAGTGCTGTCCCAGTCATCCGATAATTGAATTGGTAGACAATACCATGCTGCTGTCACAGCGGGGGCTGGAAAAGAAGATAAGTGCAGTAATGTGGCTTTATACGGAGGCAACATGTCACAGCAGGTTGACAAAGCCACGCTGTGATAAATTAAGAACAATGCAAGAATACTGCGCGGAATGTGCTTTTGGATATTTAAGCGGCGCTGGTTGCTCCCATGACAGCATCATCGTGTCAGTCACATCATCATGAAACCTATTTGCTATCGATCTTAACAGAGTTCTCGTATCACCTACAGAATCAGTCGGGAGAGTGGTTTTCTCTGTCACTTTAAAAGAATCCTAACATTCATTCCAGAGGCTCAAACTGCTGTGTCTAGTTTTAAAGTGGTACCTGATAGCGGTGTCCTTTAAGTCTCAGGCTGTCTTTACTATGCAGTGTCCTTTATTTACCCTCCGATTTTTGGTTTGACTGTTTGGTTTATGAGTGGTCCGCGGTATAGTTCCTATAATGGAATAAAATAAGCACTCTAATTTCAGTTAACAGTCCCATAATGCCACATGCTGCATTTCACAGATGTAAAATTACTGCTGGGCAACTGCAGAGATGACACAAATGACAGTAAGTGTTAGAAATCTATATTTACTGCTCATTATAGAATAAACTATTGCCTGTCTGTTACTGTACATAGTGTGATAAATGAGTGAATGAGGTTTCAGACACGCCTTGTCTTTTGTTGAAATTAATAATAATAATACGTTTGCATTAATAATAATACTTCACATTTTAGTTTGTTTAAGTCAACAAAAACACAATCAGGAGGAGGTTTCTTCAGTCCTAGCTGACTGATGGAGAGTCCCAGGTATATATTGTCACCATTAAAACTCATGACTCATGGCCAGTTAGCCATGGGACTCGCATGCCTCGAGGTGTGAATAGTTTGTTCAACTGCCATGTGATGAATGACTCATGGTGTTAATGATGGTGAAACTATCTTTGGAGAGATCTCAAGACTGCATTGTAAGTGCCTGATAAATGGTGCTGTAGACCCCCGCCTCTGTTTTAGAGGTGGCTGTTCCAGTTCCACTCCTCTTTCAAACCATCTGTCTTCTATGTCTAGAGAACACTGCTGTTTTCAAAGCAGAGTCCCTTATCCTTTAGATGCAGGTGGACTGCTGAGCCTCATCCTAAGGAGCTGCTCTCCTGTGTTCAGCCGCGATGAGATCAATCTTTTACAACCAAAAAAAAAAGCCTTTTGAGTGAGAAATGAAACGTCTTCAAGGACCGAAAAGTCCAGGTGCTTTTCAGTGAAGCTCTTGGGATTACCACGATGTGGATGACTGCGTATGAGCACAGACATTCAGAGGTTGTCCAATACTGAAATTTAAATTAAAGCTACATTTGAGTATAGTGATAAATAAAAGGAAGCTTGTGTGTAAGTTACGCCGTCAGAATCACTTTAATCTCAGTTTCCACATCCCTACTCTTGTCCAATGAGCTCCCTGCCCATGTTCTCCAAGCCAGTCGGCTCCAGACCCATCTCTGAATTCATTTCAATTCTGTCACTCCCATTTTGAGACAACTGATCGAGCCTCCCTCCTCCTCTCCATCTCCACCTCGTCTGAGTTGTCCAGGATGTCTCCATCCATCAGTCATCTGCTAATTTCACTCCACCACCACCACCAGCAGCATCTAGACTCCAGGGATCCTGTCCTCATCTACTACCTTCACCTAGGACTCCGCTCTGTGATGTTGCTTCTCACTGCAGTCTAATTGAGTATAGCATAATACGATATAGCACAATTTTAGTCTTACTTTGAAATGATCTCTCCTCATTTTCACATACATCAGCTGATCAGTTATCATTTTAGAGGAACAAAAAACACCATTTAAACCTAACTTTAATAACTGGAAGTACTTTCTTTTTGCAGTTATGGCTCCGTCACCTTACGTTGCTCTTTGTATTACACATAACTGATCATGATTTGAGACAAGCCTTTACCAGACAAGCTTTGTTTTTTTATTGTTTAAATCCTTCTCCCTTATCTCTGCTCTGTGTCCAAGCTACAGGAGAGACGGAGCATTATTCCTCTATCTCTGTCTTCAGCTCCATAAAGTTAGCTGTATTTTCACATTTACCAGATAAAAGTATTGAGTTTGCGTCTAAAATCTATTTCTTTACTCCAGTGGAAGTGGGCATAGTGTGAACTTCGTGCTCTTGAGATGAAATGTCAGAAAAAAATATGTTTTTAGCAATCGCATACAACAGCTTATCAATTATGAGTTCTTAAAAGAGCAAAAAAAAAGGTAATTTCAATCTAATTTCAATAACCAGAGTGATGTAATAGCGCTTCACAAACATAGCCTTTATAAAATTTCATTATTCAAAAGCCACAGAGGCTTCTTTTGTCTGTCAGAAAGAGATGGAAAGGCTTCTTTTATGACTCTGATCTATTTTTCCACTGCAATCTGCTGAGCAAACAAGAGGCTTTAGCCGATAGGCCGATGTCGTTCAATATTCATAATAATCCATAAAGGAGGCTTTAGAGGATCTGGGTGAATTGCATTGTGGATATTTGAAAACGGATTGTTTTTTTCAGTCTCACACTCACAGGACTGCGCGTTCCCAAAATCATTTCTGAGTGGATGTAACATCAGAGTCATTGGTTTAAAAGTTTCAGCTCAAAAACTGAGTGTCATCTGCTGTAGCTCACGGTAAGTCTCCTCCACACCTATTTCCATTATCGTTGAGGCAGGAACAATCTTTGGATACTGATTGATTTTTCATTTCATGTACTAGATAATTAACTGCAGACTTTAATAGTCTTCTAATTTGTTTCATAATGGAAGAGAACAATTTGAGAGAAGAACACTGAACTCTTTAGGAATTTGCATATTCCACCCCTGCAGCCTTCAGCTCAATAAACACATCAGTTTCAGCTTACCCTGCCGATGCACAGTCAAATCTGTGACTTGTCTAGCCTGAAGACACTGCATCCGCAATGTCTGAGTAAGAATGTTTGTTTACCCTTTGACGTCCAAATTAGCTTAATTTTATCATAAAGCCGGCAGTTTTGCAGACAAGAACACGCCCACAACCCCTCGGAGGAAATCTCCTTGTCGCGTCTCCCATCTTTTTCCGATTCTTTCTCCGCCGAGCTGCAATCGGCGTGACAGATTACGGAGAGCGACAAACTCCGCTCTTGTTTTCCCGCCACCCGAAGGCACGAGATAAACATTTGAATATTCAAACTGCATTGTTTTCATCTGCCGCTTTTGTTAAGATGATTTTCACAAATGGTAATGGGATGCCGAACAAGGAGGCGGGAAGCGGAATCTCCAGCCACACCTTTCAGCTCAGTGCAGCCGAGGACGCAGCAGGGATGAGCAGCATTAATGAGTGCTACAGTGGGAAGATAAAATGAAGGCACACAGTCACAAAGAGCCTAGAACTACTGACTAAGAGTTAGGCGTGAACTGAATAAAATAAGTTTAATCTGGTGAAAGCTAAATATAAGAGCCTTTCAGGTCACTGTGCTGCAGAAACCCAGGTTTAGTTCTGCTGCTCTGTGTAGTCCAGCTCAGAATAAAGGCACAAATAACCCTAAAGATCTTCATTTTAAAAGCTCATGACGTGACCCCTGCTGATAAAGTGCCCATTTTCAGTAAAACTTCAGTGTTTTTTTTAGCTGATAGAAAACTGTTCTGATAATTGCCTGTCCAAATTCCAGCCTAATGAAATGTGAATATCTGCTGCCTTTACCAGCCTTCTATCCCAGCTGACTGCATGCCACTGGGTTATGTTGGTTAGACAGAACAAGCACTTTGAGCACGAGCGGTCAGACAAGTCAAACAAACCTGGTTCACCAAATACAGCAGAAAGAACACAGGTGAAGGTTGAGTCATTACCTCACACATCTACCACATTTGACCTGCTTCCTGGTCCAACTCTGAGCTGCCATACTTGTACATTTGTCCAACTGTGCCACCGTGTCCCAAAGGTTTGTTTGCAGTCTCTCGGTTTTAACTCTAAAGTGGGCGGCTAAAATGTCTGATCTGTCCGTCTGAATGCTCCAGACTCTTGTCTAATCTCAGTTTGTATCAGAGTCACTGTGTTTCTCACTTCTGACAATGTTCTTTAACAGCAACAGTGAGTTGGGGCCATCTAAAAATGAGGTCAGCTATGGAGTCCCTCAAGAGTCCAAACTGGTACCCACAACTCTTAATGTGCAAAAGGCTGCCAGTCTAGGGCTGCACAATTAATCGAATTTTGATCACGATCACGATTTTTGCTGCCACGATTAAACTAACCTGATCGTCGGCGATATTTACATTTAAAATGCGGCTCTGCTACAGATCTAATCAAGCACTTTCTTAATCAGTAGTCAGCCAAACACCAGGGGGCGAAAACATGCTTGAGGCTTTATGAAGCTGTCTAAATAACAAGGGAGGGCACCTGCAGCGGCAACCTGAAGTCACTCGGTGGACTGGGACTGATGAGAGTCACGTCAACAGAAGAAACTAGGAGCATCATGGTGAGGAGCTACTGCCTCAAAACGGATCAACATCCATTGTCTGGACTTGTTCGGATTCAGGGCAAATGATGTTAAACAAGAACAAGTCGTATGTAAAGAGTGCGGCAGAGTTGTGTCTGCCCTGCAGAGTAACACTACTAATCTGTTCAACCATCTGAAAAAACATCACAAACACAAATACGAGGAATGCATGAAGGCTAAAGCTAACGCTGATTCACAAAATTCCCGTCTGTGTCCAGCAGCAACCCAGACAACCATAACAGCGAGCCTGCACCGGGCAACACCGCATCCATCTACCTCCCAAAGACACGCAGAAATAACTGACGCAATGTCGTTTTATTTGGCCAAAGACGTGTGTCCACTAAATACAGTGAGCAACGAGGGCTTCAGAAAAATGGTCAAAACACTGGACAAGAAATATGTGATTCCCTGGCGCAATTATTTGTGGGGGGGTGGGGGGATCGCTTTGAGGTCGGGACCGATTATCTTTCAAACCACGCTCAAAACGATCGCAATAAAAGTTAGCTCGCTAGCAAGTTAGCAAATCGAACCGATCTTTATTTATAAAGCAGGTTAGTTCTCACCTAACCTGCTTTCTAAGGTCAGGTGAGAACCTTATAAAGCAGGAGGTCGACATGGAGAATCTGGGAACGATGCTCTGCTGCTGCCGGTTGACCCAGACGGCTGCCGATCATCTGAAGAATCTGGATCAGGTTCTGAATTCATCCGATCCAGATTATTTAATTATGTTATCATTTATTTATTCTTATTTAAAATTTCATTTAGTGCTGAAAACTGTTCCTAAAATGTATTGTTTGCTTAGTGCAATAAAAATACAGGTGTTTTTCTAACATAATGAATAATCGTGATTAATAATAGTGATTACAATATTGATCAAAATAATCGTGATTAGCATTTTGGCCATAATCGTGCAGCCCTAGCTGCCACTGGAAAACATCGTCAGATTGCACCAAGTTCATACCTATGCTGATAATACACAGTCATGCATTTCTTTCTCACCTGATGACGTCAGCCCAGTTACCAAACTGTACTGTTGCTGCTATAACACTAATATGTGGACGTCATGAAATATTCTGCAGCTCAGCAGCAACAAACCTGAGGTGCTCATTATTGAGAGCAGACTAAAGCTGATTCACCTTGGTGCTCATTTCTAAAGGCAGAAAAACAAAGAACCTCTGTGTCATCTTTGATTGTGGCCGATCCTTTGACTCCCAGCTGAGAAACACCACTAGAAATGCCTTCTACCATCTCAGAACTACTGCCTGCATGCAAACTTTCTTGTCTGTGGAAAACACCAACTACTCGTGCTTTTACCTTGAGCGGAGTTAACTATTGTAATGCTCTGCTTTCTGGCATTTCAAAGAAATCTTTAAACAAGCTGCAGGTGATTCAAAAGGCAGCAACAGCCTCATACCAAACATAGAGAACACATTACTCCTGTTTTAAGGCCTCTCCATTTTAAGATTTGTTGTATAGTTTGTAAATCTCTTCATAAACTAGCTCCTGACTATTTGCTGGTTAGATACGGCCGTTTTCAGATCCTCTAATGCTGCTCTCTTTCCCCAGATCCGAACAAAGACGTAAAGAGATGCTGCTTTCTGAGTCATCTGGCAATTCCAGAAGACATCAGAGCATCTATAATTCAGACACCTTCAAGCAAAACCTTAAAACTTATCAATTAATGCTTGCGTTTTTATGTATTTTCATCTAATTTGCTTTATTTTAATTGTATCTATTTACATTGTATCAGTATTATTATGTAAGGAACTTTAAGCTGCTCTTGCTGTATGAACTGTGCATACAAGGAAAAGTATGATTGCTGTTATTATTATTCATTAAAGATATGAAAATTAGAAAAGATGTAAGAAACATACTTTCATCTAATAAAAGTCAGAGCTGTAGGAGTTTGTTGTCACTTACAAAAATGAGAAGAAAAAGCATGTGAGACTGTGCTGCATTCAAAGTGAGACCACAGACTGAAGTGCTAACTGACCTTATGATGAAATCGCTGGAGTCGATGAGGCCTCCGTAATGGGAGCCCTTGAGGTTCCCAGAGTTCCCCACCACAGCGCAGGTCCTGCAGCGCTCGGGGCTGGCGTCCATGTAAAGCACCTCATCAGGGATGACTTGGAACAGCTCCTCCACAACTTCAGTGAAGTTGGCCGGCTGCCTCTCTGACTGCAACCACTGGTGACAGAGCACAGACAGGCCTCAGAGAGAGCCACGGCTCCAGGGCCACTTTAAGCAGAAGTGATTGAACAAGGGCAGCGGAGCTCGAGACACCGAGCACATTTCTGAAATAACCTCAGGGGCGGCTTAGCTCCATCTGTGGGGGCTCTTTTGGTCTGGCCTTCTTTTGGTGGCTTTGAACTTGGAGAGACAGTAAATAAATGGAGGGATGTGTGTGCACTATATGCGCTTCCATTTTGTGCTGTGGTAGCCAGAAATAATGAATGGGTGCTGAATGGATGCATGAGCTCCAACGCAGAGCTTTAGTGAACCATGGTGTAAAAATCATTATGGAGGCTTTTCCACCACATTAATACCCAACAAGATATGAGTTACAGAATGCAGATTTTATCATAGTATAACTGTAATTCACATCAGCTGTGAATGAAACCAGATTACTCCACATATACCCGACAATGACGATGATCTAATGGGAACCTTTCCCTTACAGAAATTACATTTAGCTGTTAACATGCAGGCTTTGACAGCTCATTGGAAGAAAGGGCCCGGGTACACCTGGAGGTCATACCCTTCCCTTGCAGCAGCGCAGGTCCAACCATCTGGCCGAGCTACCGGTGATATGCGACACTTGCCTCATCAAGCTCTCTGTGAGGAGCATTTCCTGAAATGAGTAGTGACAGGAGGCAACCTTGCAGTAATTTTTCTATTCTTGCCTCTAATTGGACATGGTGTGAGGTGAATGTGGGAATACCTAAGGCACTGGATGCCTTCCAGACAAGGTAGGATAATTGTGTGACATAAATTTTGTGAATAGGTTTTTCTAATTTAAGGAGCTGCACTCTAATAATAGGGTTTACATAAAGTACAGCATATATTGGTCTGATAGAATTAAATTAAGGCTGGTATGCACTTAGTTATGTAGCTGTCAAGAGTCCCAATTTACAAGAAACTGGATTTAAATGAGAAATCTTCCTAAAAAGAGTCCCAGTATCTAGCAACCCCGGGTTCATTTTAATGATTGGTGTGTTTTGTGCGTCCCTGTGTGGCCTGATGGAGGTGGTTGCGTATTTCGAGTGGAGCTAACAGTTTGATGCGAGGAAATGACAGTAAATAATAGGAAAAATCGGTCTTAGCTGTCACTCACAATCAAGTGGTTCTCTCTCAAGCTGCCATTTAACAGCGACACTTAGAAATCATGCAGGTGACAGAATCCATCCTCGAAGAGGCGACGATAAGAATTCCTCCACTGACAGCGGTGTCAGATAGTTGTGCTCAAATAGAGACAACAGTAATTTTAGTCTGGCACTCGGTATTTGTCAGAATAGACTTGCAACTTGCAAAGACTGAATGTGCATTTACATAGTGTATTACCATGAGTTGGAATGGAATGCAAATTTGCAGAGTGTTTCATCATGACAACAATACCAGCACAGGTGTAGATTTCAGCAGGGATGCAGAGGAGGGAAGGAGGAGGATACGTCCCCGTCGATATTTAGAACACGGGGAACTTATTTTGCCCAAATTAGTGTCTTTCTCTACATAAACAAAGACATTTCCATCATAAATTGATGCAGAGAAGGAACAAATTGGTGCATACAAAACTCACCAGAATGCAGTAAATGAGGTGTTTGATGCCTAAGATGCCTAAACTCCCTGCTTTATGTGTCTCCCCAGCATTCAAATGAAATGTACGCCCATAAATACCAGTATGACATGACATACAAATTATTCTGAGACATGGATTTAAAGTCTCAGGGAGGAACAGCTCTGTCCAAAGGTAGAAACTAAGAGCATGGTTCACTGAGTTACATCCCAGTTTGTACATTGCTGAAGTATCTTTGTCACCTTTAGGTTAAAAGGCAGCAGACAATTCAAAAAGTTGTTTATCCTGAAGGAGTGAGTCGACATGAAACCACATGTGGTTTTAACTTTTTGTATATATTAAATGGAGCACTAACATGTAAAGTGAGAGGCCCTCAGATGTTGCTGTTGGCCACAGTGTGGACCTCTGAACAGAGCCAGGCTGTACGTTTCCACTAGTCTCTGTCTCTAAGAATCCAAGTCACTCTCACCATTGCTGCTTCTTAAATCTGTTAAAGTGACAGCATGTTGGTATGTAAGCTCTATGAATATATATGCAGCTGATTAAATGGGTCTCTGTGTGCGACAGCTCACCTGTCTGATGCAAACAAAAGTAGACAGTGTGACCAGCCGTTAGAAAGACTGGACTACAGCAGTGTACATAAGTATTTTTTTTTTTTTTAATGCCTTTTTGGGGAGTTTTTCCATTTTAATGATAGAGGGAGAGACAAATTGATTAATGGCTGCAGGTCCAATTCTGATGTCATCAGATTAATGGAAAGGGGTGCATGTCTGAAGGAGGCTTTAGACAGATGGTCAGTGGGTATATTTGTTTCAGTCCTATAACTGGTTACTAAACCAGTCACCATGATTGTCATATACAGTCTAGGAGCAACACACCTCTAGTACCTGTCAGTCATGCAGCAAGATGGAGACGGACTTCATTAAGTGATTCTTAATGAGTGAAGGGTTATGGCATCCCTTCAGGTTATGATGGAAGACATCTCTGTGTATCTACTGACTTAGAGATGGTGAGAAAAAGCCATCCATTTCCATATCCTCTGTCTCACTTGTTAAATGTGAACAAATTGTGCGTGGGAGTTTGCTTCACAACTTGATCCTGGTAAAGATCCCTTGGATTCGAAACAATCAATGTAGCGAAAACAAACAGTTCTTGGGAGCACTACAGCAGCGTGTGATCTCTGTTCTTTATTCATGATCTCTTCTTTTCAGCAACACGTCTGCTCTCTGAAGCTGAACGCGCATTTCCCCCCCCAATCTTCTGAAGGGATATCAACGCAAATCCCCACAAACACATCCCCTGAATCTTACCTGCCACCACTTAAAGGTCTCATCGGAGAGGATGCTGTTCTCCCTGGTCATCAGAGGGTGGATGGACTGATTGAAGCGCTCGCCGAACCACGAGTCGTCCTCCAGCTCTGCTATGCACTGTCGACAGGCGCAGAGCCCTTTGGAGAAGAAGTTGTCTGACAGGCGAAATGCGTACTTGAAGAAGTAGAGCGAGGGGTCCCGGAAAGTGTAACTGAACAGGAATGTTGTAAATGTAATGACACAAAACAGGAGAGCAAAAGTCCTGATTTTCCTCCGCTTGGGTAGAGACATGTTGTCACAGTCAAAATCTATCGGTGGGAAACTCTGGGAGTGCAACGGACAGAAATAGCATCATGATAAATCTAGAGTCCCAGAGGTGTGGGAAACAAGCAGCCCTGCTGACCACATGGTGCAAGCGGCTCAGATACGACGCTGCTGTCCAGTGAACATATCCTGTTGTTCTTAGGTTTCAGACGCCTCAGGATTGGGTTCATAAATGTCCTTAATGGAACCCATCAGTGTGGCTTCTTTGCAAATCCGCTGTGTGGTCCTGTCAGCTTGATGGCTCCTGGTTAATCAGATTTAGTCACTTTTGCTGAGCGCTCAGATGTTGACTCGGCGAGGTCAGCGACTGATGTGTCATCCATCCTTTAATGATCCACCTGCAAGGCAAATAAAAGGACACTTTTGTGACAAACATACTGGGAGAAAGCGGGGGAAACAGCCTGTGAAGCTCTAATACTTGTAAATTCTGCAATGCTCATTGTTCTTGTAATTTCACAGCACTAATAGTTCCAAGATGAGCTTGTAAGAGTGCAATTTCTTTGTATGGCTGTGAAAAGTGTTTCATGTCCATTGCTTGGTTTATTGCTCTGTTTTTTCTCTTTCAAGACTGCCAAATTACACAGGATGCATCACAGTCTCTGGGCTCTTAAAAAGACCATCAAACACCAGAAATGTCTGCGCTGGAAGTTATTGCGGCCCTCCCGGAACAAAACAGGCAACAACCTTAATCACCCTTTCACTCCTCTGTTAAGAATATGTCAATACCTGGAAGCAGCTTTTGTTAAGTGAGGAAAAAATGAAAGTCAAAATGCAGGAATGATTACTCACTGGGATAATGCCTAAATGACTCACTGATCCGCAGACATGTGCTTGAATTCAAATACAGGAAGTGCACATTAGAGAGGCAATTTCTTTGCCCAATATACCACCTTGAATGCATCCAATTAAAATGTCCAAGCTGTGAAGTTCATTTGACTCAGGGTTATATAAGTTAGAGCAGTGATTATTAAACCAGGAGGCACTATTGAAATATGTAGAAACACTGAAGCAGCCAAGGAAACAAGCATTATAACTGTATAGGCATCCACAAATTAAGTAAGCTTCTGAACACCTCGACATGTTGTGACCCAGAGTGTGTGAAAAGTAGTAGGTCAGTAGATAGTGAAGTAAAAGAATACATATTCATACATAGTTCCCTTCATCTATCTTTAGGCCAGGCAGGGCAGCACATTTAATACACCGGGCAAATCAAGGTGCTTTACGACACAATAAAAAGCATAGTAAAGAACACAGATTTAAAATACCCTAAATGATTTGCAATTCAAAAATCACAGTTATAAACAGCAAAATTGCAGACACAGGTGCATAGATCAAACAGTTATTTAAAGTTAAGTAAGTTATTTTGCAGTCGTGACAGGGTAGAGTGGGCAGAGTAAGGTTTTAGCTTTGACTTAGAAGTGGTCAGTCAGAGCTCGTCTAGCATTAACTGGGAGGTCATTCCAGGTCTGTGCTGCATGACAACAGAACACTGCTGCTCCATGTTTTCTTCTGTCTCCTGGGACAGCCAGCAGACCAGCCCCACATGTCCTCAGGGTCCCACAAGGTTCATATGTCACTTCCATGTCAGAGGTGTGTGTAGGCACAGAGCCACTTTATACACAAGTAGTATAATTTTGAAATCAGCTCTCTGAGAGACAGGCAGGCAGTGGAAGGATTTCTACAGAAGCCCTAAACGGCCATGGTTCAACTTAATGTTTTCGCTCCGTTTTCTCGTTATAACAACATCATTTTGTCGTTATCACACGACAACAAAATCCGTTATGTCATGACAACCACAAACTGCACTCTAATGAGGTAAGTTAAGCCTGTTCATGTGTTTGTTAGCTGTAGCAGAGCATGTCCAGGCCTGCCTTCAGTCAGTAGTGTGCAGCGGCAGCAGAGCACCTTCTGGTCTGGCAGGTTGGTTTCGTTTTCTACCTCACCGGAAAATTAACTCATTATAATAAGGAAACGATTTTGTTTTCCTGAGATAATCAAGATCATTTTATGGTTATCACGACATGATGGATTTTGCTATCACGTGATAACAACAAAATTATGTCGTTGTGACGAGAAAACGAAGAGAAAAACCAAGTTGAACCATGTCCTTTTAGGGCTTCTGTAGATTTCAGAGCTGGACTAAAGATAAATAAAGACCTGAGCAGCAACATGACGAATATGTTGAAGTTGCCAAGCAGACTACCCTAAGAAGAGATCAGAGACTTATTCTATTATATACTTTGCATATCTATACCCCTAAATCTGTTAACACTGTGTCTGTACTGTATATGTCTCCTCTGGTTAGATGCTAAACTACTTTTTATTGTCCTAGTACACGTAGTACTCTGAGCAATGACAACAAAGTTGAATCTGATCTAAATGGTTAAAAGCAGCAAGCTAACAAATAACTGTTCAAATGAAGTAAATGATAAATGAAGAAAGCAGATAACTAGAAGTAATGGACATGTAGAAGTAAGTAGTTAAAAGCAATGGGTACAGTAGACGGTTTAATGAGAAGAATAATTAGTTGCAAACTCTAAGAGAAGTATGAATACAAACATATAGACACACAAGCACAATTTTATCTTTTCATAGTACTACATGTACTGGATAAATGGTTAAAATACAGAGTCTGTCATTCAGCCACAACACATAGCTGGAGGACCTGGTAAATGGTTGAAATACAGAATTTTAGTAATGGATAAAAAGTCAAAATACCTACAGGTGATAGAAAAAATGATGGAAGTAGTTAAAAGTAATGGATAAATGGTTGAAATAACTATATAAAAAAAAGCTGAAAGTAACAGACAGAAGGTTGAAATAACTACAGGTAATGGATAAATGTCTGAGATGCCTGAAGTTAATGGATACAGTGAATGACTGAATTAAAGGAACCATCGAGCTGCGACCTCTAAGGCACAAATGCAAACTGTTATAAAATGAGTGGTGTTAAATAACATCCTGCTGGAAAACATTTATGTAAGAGACACACTGGATGGCGACAGGTGGTGTCAGTGAAGGTGTTCTTGAACTTCTCCCTGACAGCATGTCGGGTTTGAAACCACTGGGATAAATAGTGGTTGAGCTTCTATAGAATCTATAGAGTTAGTCAGAAACACGCTGGCGACAAAATTCCCAGAATAACATCTGAGCAAGAGAATATTTTTTTTTCAGACCTTGGCTTTTCACGACTGACAAAGCAGGCAGACCTCCTGGGGTTTCATTTTCAACATGAAAAGGCCACCTCTGCCTTTATACAGGGCCCATTCTGACGTGCAGCTGTGTTTAGGATTCCACAAATACCTTCTACATTTTGGTAACAGCAGATCCACACTGGAGATAAAATGCTATCACCGCCGCACAGGGTGAGAAATACATCTGAAAAATGAGCCCCAGAAAACATGCTACCTGCCCTTTGCTCTGAACAATTTGTGAGCGAGCCCTCCATACAGAAGATTTGTGGGGAAACTCCATTACGACGAGAGAAAGGCTGCGGGTCTTTCCTGATTAGAAATTGATCAGGTCATTCAAATTCCACCCTGGAGGGAAGCAAAGAGGATTGGGTTTAAGACTGGCTGAGAAAGACTACGCAGTGGCACAGCTTGCCTGTTGATTTCATTCCTGCTATCGGAGCAGAAAAACAAACTGTACAGCCGTTTATCAGCTGAACTGACACAGTCCAATGCGCGGGAAGGCTTAGAAGTGATCCCGTCTGCTGTTTGGAGCTCTGTAACTCACAGCGGACTACAGATTTGCATACTGCCCAAGGTTGGTTATTGTCTAAGGCAGCAAGTTTGACAAGGATACCTGGGGACACTTATAATGGACACATCAATGAAGAGGCCTACTTCTATAAAACAGGCTGTTGACTCCACTCAGCTTGAAGCCCTCTGGCATTAGGGGCCCAGGTAGACGGGAGTGCAGGCAGAATACATTCTCAAACAGGTGGTGACTCCACGCTTCTGACAACACACCGACTATCATCTAGTTTCACTGACCTTGTCCGACTGAAGCCTGGCAACCCTGCGCTGATCAAAGATTGCCAAGCTGAGACAGCAAAGCGTCTGTTCCCTCTTCAGAGGATAGGGGAGCAGGAGGGGGGGAGGGTTGGGAGGGAGAGAGAGAGAGAGAGAGGCAGAGGGAGGGGGTGGCAAGAAGCAGGGGAAAAAAGTGCGCAAGCTGTGATTTTCACCCTAATCTTCAGTTTTGAGAAGTCATCAACTTTGCAGGGTACAGTAAAGTGTTTTCGGTTTGTGTTCCGTGGAAATTGTTTCTCTCCCTCAGCTTACCTCTGCTGCTTGTGAGCAATTTAAGACATCAGAATTCTGCAGTTTTGAAGAATCCCATGTGTTATATACTTGGAAACGGCCTCTATGCTGAGCCGGGAGAGCGCGCTGGGAGAGACAAACTCCTTAGTTTACTCTCAGGGGCAACAAGATGGCAACATGTCAGCATCCCATCTGGATGAGCAGCATTTTTACATACAAGTCACAGCAGCAGTCTCACTAGGTCAGACCTGCTTAAACAATACTTCCAATGCGGCGCAGGCCTGAACTGAGTCATGTTACAGCAGCACAAAGAAACTTGGTATATAAAAAATGAAGTCCTTGATTATAATCTTCTCTTGTTGGATCAGTCTATCATAAAAAAATAAATTAAAAAAAACTCTTCTGTTGCAGGGATACAGAGGTAATCTGACTACCAGAAAGGGTGTCTCCCTTCTTATGTTTTAACTCCCCAAGCAGTTTCTGGAGGTTTTTTTGTTCCTGTTCTCTCACTGTGCACTCATTTTTCACATCAATATGTACCGATCAGGAATAACATTATGATCACCTGCCTAATACTGTGTTGGTCTCCCTTATGTGGTCAGAAATGCTCTGAACCATTGGGCATGGACAAGAGGACCTCTCAGGGTGTCCTATGGGGTCTGGAACCAGGACGTTGGCACTGGATCCTTTGGGTGCTCTGGCTTGAGCAGTGGGGCCTCTGTCTATCAAACTTGTTCCACTGCATCCTGTTGATGCTTGATCATGATGGGCTGTAGGAGGTTTGGAGGTCAAATCAACATGTTGGACCATTGTCATGTTCCTCAACATGTTCCTGATTGGTTGATGTTGTTTCAATGTGGTGGGGTGCATTTTCCTGTAGGGGTAGACCAGTGACATTTGGGATTTCCATTTGCATGAGGGAGTGTGTTTGTTGTGGGACAATGTTTATTTGGGTGTCTAAGTCTGATCAACATGGATGTTAAAATCCAAGGTTTTCCATCAGAACACCACATAGTACCAATATGATCAATGATATTCACTTCTAGAGCCTATCCCAGCCGACTTGGGCGAAGGTCGCCAGTCTATCACAGGGCTACATGCAGAGACAGACAAGACAAGTATTCTTTCATTCACACCTACGGACAATTCAGAATAATCAGTTAAACTCAGCATGTTTTTGGACTGTGGGAGGAAGAACCTGGTGAAAACTCACACAAGCACAGGGAGAACATGCAAACTCCACACAGAAAGATTCCAGGCGTCCTAATCGGGATGCGAACTGGGGATACTTCTAGCTGTGAGGCAACAGTGCTAACCGCCAAGCAACAGTGCAGCCCGTTTTTGAAACATGTTGCATTTTTTTCATCGATCAAGTATGTTTTATTTTGCTCTTCACTGATCTACAGTTGACTGATCTACTGTCAGGATGGCCGAGCGGTCTAAGGTGCTGCATTCAGGTTGCAGTCTCCCCTGGAGGCGTGGATTCAAATCCCACTTCTGACAACAACGTTTGGGCAGTGCTACTGGTCAGAAGGTCAGAGGACCAAACCCCAATGCGGCCCTTGAGCAAGGCCCTCAACCCTTCCTTCTCCAGGGGTGCTGTACCATGGCTGACCCTGCGCTCTGACCCCAACTGGGATATGCGAAAACCCATTTAACAATACTGTAAAAAATGTATTCAGGACAAATAAAGGTTTCTTTCTTTCTAAATTGTTTCCATACGTGTCTCCTCTCTGCTCTGTGTAAGAAAACCTGCAGCTCAGAAGTGTTCTCATGAGACTGCCGGTCACAACTGAGCTTTTTGGCGAATGTTTAATGATACATGTAGATTGAAAACCCACCAGTTCGTTCTGTTTTTAGTGTCTGGCTCTAACAAATGGTTTAATTTCACCATTTTTATCCCAGTGATAACACTTGTGGATTTTGGGGTTCACAGGGTTAGATCAGCTTTCATGGAAAACTTCATGTATCATGCAAAATGCCATCCATTCAACATGCGCAGAAATGAGAGTCCCAGTTCTAAGTCTTTCTGGTCAAAAGCTAAAAATCTGCATTTAAGAAGCAACGAAACTGATGAGAAAAAAGGTCCTTCATGCTCACTGATTAAGGCTTTACCAGCAAAATAATTTTTAAAAAATCACTGATGCAGCCAGAGGAAAGAAAACTTCAGCTAATACAGTGTAAGCATTTTGTTTCTGTAAAGGTCCGGTTATGTCAAAAGTGGAGGCGTGCTGTGGCTGCACTGGTGGAGGAATGTTGTCTCCAGGAAATCCAGTTTGAATAACAGATCTGTGATTTTTAGGCAGCACAGCAGGTAATAATAATAATAATGATAGTAGTGTGGTAAACTTATCACTCTGTTAATGGTTTCTCTCCATCTTTTATCACACTGTATCTTTTTGGCATACAGCGCTCACGCTACAAACACAGCACCTTGCCAGATGACAGCTGAGAAAGGTTACAGTTTTTTTGCTGACGGATGCAGCGCTGTGCGTCAGTCGGCGTTAGTGTCCCCACTGTGTAACCACAGTGGCCTCTTTCAATTGAATGATGGGGCTGTGTTTTCTCATGCGAGGCTGCAGCCGCTCTAAACACGGCATAAAAAAAAGGCAAATTTACATAATGGAAACGTCTGTCCGAATGACAAAAAGCCATTACGTTCACGGACAGATAAAGTCAGCAGCGTTTCATATTCCATGTCTGAGCCGGGGCTTTAGAAACAGCTAATGTAAAAATAAAGCAGCCTAACAGCTCAATTTCTTAATAGGAACAATAGCATGCCAAACCTAGAAGCAAGAAAACCCCAATCTGCCATCATCAACATTCAGTATCTGAGGCTGCTCCAGACGGGATGAATAAGAAGAGATGTTTAAGGCAACCGAGAAGAAATCCAGAGGGATTTTCTGTGAAATCTCTGCTCCATAACTAATAATATCACTCAGAGACTGAAAAAAAGGAAAAAAGCTCCAGATTTTTACATTTGATGGCATCACATCTAGGAGTCTTCATGCTCTAGTCTGCGCCTTTGGTGGGGAGTATTTCATTTTCACAGATATTGACTTTCAGCTCAGTGCTTTATTTTAATAAAAAGGGAGGCATGGTTATGTTTCCTGCTCAAGCGCATAAAAAGGACTGGAGCAGCGCTGAGGGACTGGAAGGTGTGGGCAAAGTCTTCTGAACAAATGGAGGAGAGGAATCTCTGAGACGCGACTGTAACACCGGGTCAGCTGTCAGATTCATTAATTAAACTGAAGGTGACTGGCATGAAAGAAACATGCAGTAAAGCCACCGTTAATATTTCCGCTTTGCAAACCGTGCTTACTGTAAAGGCAGCCTGTTTGATTTCTGTGCTTTAACGGAGGTTTTCTATGGCTCTCAGAGGGCCAGATGTTTTCCGGGGATAAAATAAGAGATGCAAAGTGGTCACATTTAAAATGCGGCTGTTTATCTGGCTCCTGACATTTTGAAGGTGAGAGTTTTCTTTGCCCACCAGCCATGTGTTATTTATACATTTTTAAACCGGAATGGGGGGGTGGAAGATGTGTGCTTCTCCAGCTATTGACACGTTGTGTTTTGAGGACGTGATGAGCATCCCCACGCAGGCCATCGAAACAAACAAAACTAAGTTTACCTTTAAAACAAATGAGAATGTGAGATGACCATTTTCTCTTGTTTTAATCGACATTAAGGAATCGTTTCTCATCTTCCAATCCCATTAGCAGACCACAACTAAGCAACGAGTTGACTCCACTTACAAATACTGGCTGACATATTTTATTCCTCTGTGTCCTGGAGCCGTTTTCATTCGTTTAAACTCTTACATCAGGTGATCACATCAAAACTGTAATTTGAAACACTGCAATTAGCGAATTGCAAAGGCTGCAAATTAGGATGTACATTCCACAGCAGGGTTTATTTTTTTTAAATTATTATTACTGTATTTAACTTGATGAACTTGACTGCAGAATGTGCAACACTTAAATTCTGCCCTGAGCCATGAATGACCTGCTTGACTGTCAGACCTGCTTGACTGTCAGATTGTTTACAGAAAGCTTGTCTTATTTTCTTATTGTATTAGTTCTATTTAAAAATCTAATAAATACATGTCCTCATCCTTGAATAAGAACATGGGCTAGATATTTAATAGATGCTTTAGTGTTGTCTCATGTGGTTATGATGCATCACATTTCTTAAATCTTGAACTGCAGCTTTGAAAAATTATATGACACATTGCAATACCTGTTTGAAAAAATGCAATTAGGTATTCTCCCCAAATGGCTCAGCCCTCCTGGGCCACATTAATCATGATGCACATAGACACTGTACTTTTGTCGGTTTGAGTTAATCCCACATACATCATACTGCTGCACGGTGGCTCGGTGGTTAGCAGCATCGCATCACAGCTAGAAGATCCCCGGTTCGCGTCCCGGTTAGGATGCCTGGGATCTTTCTGTGTGGAGTTTGCATGTTCTCCCTGTGCAGCGTGGGTTTTCAACAGGTACTCCGACTTCCTCCCACAGTCCAAAAACATGCTGAGGTTAAGTGTGAGTGTGCTTGGTTGTCTGTCTCTACATGCGACCCTATAGATAAGGGATAATGGACGTCATACTGCTACAGTAAAGACTCATGAGATCAAACGTATATTAATCCGCCACTGAAAATAGTCCCCAACAAATAATCGATTTATTCCTTTTTGAGTAATGTTTTCTGAAGACTACAGTACCCAACTTTTTTAGAAATTTACTGAGTTAAAAATAAATAAATAAATAAATATTTGTCTGGGGACAATGACTGTTGGGTGAAGTTCGATGAGGAGATGGATGTATTAATGTATGTACGGTCCATGAGAGCAGCTGCTCAGCTTAGCACAAAAACTGGATATGAGCTAGCCTGGCCCTCTCCAAGTGTAACAAATTCAACCTGCTCACACCTTTAAAGTTCCCTTATTAACACACTCTTATTTATTTATTTCATACAAAGTGTAAAATGAAAATTTGCCAGTTTTCTTGGCTGCTAACTGTAACTCCCTGGAGCCTCTTCTGGTTGTCTGGCAGTCGCTCCGAGTCAAAGATATTCCAGCACAAATCACACCATAAAACACAGACAGCGGATTTTTTTTTTTTTTACATTTTTTACAAGGCTAATTATCTACTGGCTTTATATTTAATTAACAGATATGAAAGTAGCATCAATCTTCTGATCTAAATCTTTGCCAGAAAGTTTCTTTCTCTAAAATGCTGAAGTGTTCCTTTATCTGTTCCTTCGTCTTCAGCAGGAATCAGTGGGTTTAAAGGACCCACATTATGCTTTCTGGAGTTCCCTTTTCTTTCATGTGCTATAGCTTCTTTGAGCATGTAAACAATGTGTGCAAAATTAGAAAGCTGAAAGCCAGCACCAGAGGGAGAAAACAACAACAACAGGAACATAACTGCTCCTTACTTGCCTGAAACACATTGTTTGAAGTCAAGGCTTTTCTTCTTTTACTTATTTACATCACCGTGTTACACATTTGCACAACAGCTGCTCAGTGCTAGTTTGGCCCTAAAACAAAGAATGAGCTACTTCCTTCCAGTCTGCCATTGTTATCTGCTCGAGGTACTTCTGCTAGTTCTTACAGATCTTGGGTAACCAGTGGTGCTCTGCTGTGTCGGGCCAGCTGACCGGGCTAAAACAAAGTGTTTCTGACTGATAACTGAGAAGAGGTGTGGCTGCAAAGTACAATATGAGAAAAAACACTGTGTTTTTTGAACATTAAAGCATATAAACATATTCTAGTAGATCCTAAAAGTAAAATTTTAAACCTGTATATGTGCAGAATATGGGTTCTTTAAGCTGAGAGCCACAGACAGGGTGGTAGAGTAAGAAAGTACTATTGCTCAGGTTTGGGTCATAGGATCTGATGAAAATAATCGTCTTGTTATTTAAGTCTAAAGTCTGCAGGCAGTACAGCTATGATGCTTATATATTGCATCAGAAACTATAACCCAGGTAGCAATGTTCCTTCCCTGAGTCAATAAAACCAGCAGTGTGCAGTCAACAACCTTCAGATAAACTTCATTTATGACCTGAGGGAAAACTCTTCAGTACTTTGCTCGCAATTTTTTAGATGCTTATTTAGCTTTAAAACCATTCTGGAGTCTGATTTTTGTGAATTTGCAAACTGGGTTTTGCAGAAAAACCAAACCGCTTTAGGACATTCTCAAATTTTTCATGACACTCCCCTGAGGCCTCGCTAAATCATCTGACTGCATGTCAGCGTGTTCGACACGCCACATCTTGGATATATCTTTGATATTTGGATTCTGAATAAATAATGCATCTTACTGCATGACGGCATTTGTGGAAATAATTTTTTCCCGGTGCCCTTGCTCCTTTGTAGAATTTGTTTTGTGTAACTTATTGTGTTGAGCTATTCTTTCCATTTACGTCCCTGCCTGCTTCTTTTATGTCCTTGTTGCTGCCAGGTTTACTGTTATTAACATAACATTACCCTAATAAACCTTTGCTCATCCGCCCTGGCTCAGCAGCTGATTACACATCTAATTTTATTATTGCAAAATTATATTACCCACCCACTTAGACATTCTCTCACTGCATTTCCACTGATTACTGCAGACTCGCATTCGTCACGTCCTTCACACCCATCCCTGTACCTGCAGTTGCCTGGAGCAATAAAGTTTCTCTGGTGTGTTAACTCCCTGCGAGGCTGCCTTAGTCACTTCAGGCTGGTGTCGCTGAGTACAAGCACGGAGCGGTGCAGTGTGAGATGAACCTTCACACTATGTTTCCGAGCAATTCCCTCAGCTCTGGCTTACCATTTTAAACACCTTAACACACATTCCCTCCCTGCTTCCCCCCTTAAGTAGCTCTAGTTTTGGATAAACCATCTTGAGCCTCCTGTCCGGCGGTGTCTTATATATTTGGTTTCACCTTGCTCCACCTGATGTTTACACTGTGAAATACTGAAAACCAAGACTCAGTGGTTTTTTTTCTTCCTATGGCTTCACTCTTGCATCATCTGAAAGTACTTTCTACCCTAAGTCCATTAGGGTTTGTTATCTTTGAATGGTTTCGTATATCCACTAAATATTTTAGATGTTCTGTCGGTTTTTATGTCATTAGCATGAGTTCATAATCACTGGTCCACAGGCAAAACACTGAGCTTGGCATTAATATCAAAGCTACAATATAGACGGACACATAATTAATAGTGTAAATCGAGGTTTGAAGGCTGAATTCATGCGCTGTATGTCTGAGAATGTATCAAGCCTCAAGGAAACTAAAGTATCTGTTAAGGCTGAACCACTAATGATTTTGAACTGTCAATCAAACCACAAATGAACGGAGATAATGTGGAAAACATGAGAGATTATAGAAATTATATTCGTTCTAAGTGACAGCCACCTCGTCTCTCCTCACAGATCCAAAGGAGAAGCTTCAGTGAATAAGTCACATGTTTCGTCAATGCCATGGTTCGTTTTCTGGGCGGCTTTCTGCTGCACTTTGTCTCCTCTTGCTTTTTGTCAATACACGCACTTTCCACCCCAACACTGTTGAACACCTTTTAAAATTTTCATCGTTTGTTTGTCAGTTCTGTCAATTCAGCTCAAGGCTTTTATGTGCAAAATGAATATGTGCTTGAAAAGAGTTCAGTTGGAGCAGATCAGATCTGGAGCTTTACATTGCAAAACTGTGAAGCAGCCAGGCAGCAAAACATTTTCAGATGTGAACAGAGTGCAACCAGGAGTCTGTCAAGTGCGACTACATATTTACATGGTCGCACCAGTACGTCTGACATTTGGCAGATTAAATCACTCGGTTTCAACTTGGGTAAATGTGACATCACACACGCGGTTCAAAGTCAATTTTGGCCACAAACCTGTTCGAGGTGCAGCAGCTAAGTGGAGACTAGAGGCTAGTCTGTGCCCGGTAGCGTCTACCAATGCATTTCAGGTATGAAGGGAACTCGGTAATTTGTAGTATTTACCAATAGACTGACAGACGTGATGCATTTAGGGGATATCTGTAAATTGCAATTTCAGATAACAACCTGTACTACACTCTCCCCTTTAAACTCCAGGTATCTGAATGCACACTGGTCATGTCTAACAAGCTACCAACCACTGCAAGTAAATCCTCAACCTGTGGGAAACCTGGCTATGCAAACATGCATTTATTGCGGGGAGTGCAGCCAAATCAGAGCTGGAAACAGAGCGTTTGCTGTCAGTGCATCAACATTCTGAAGCACAACGTCTCCAAGCAACTCGTCCTTGACATTTATCTGCACCTTTATTCCTGCTTACAATCATTTATGCAAGTTAAGAAAATGCCAATGTGTATGGAACTGACACATGCTTGAAATGCATTATTTGCAGTGAAAACTTCTGGGTTCACCTCCATGAAAAGTGAAGCACACCACTACAAACAATGGAAAAGGTCTGGAGCTTTGACGTGACTTACCAGCAATCTGTCTTAATCATAACAGGACAAACATGTAGTTTTCAGTAATACATCTAACACCACGAGATCCTACAGGATCTCGTCTCTGCTTTTTGCGGATGATGTGGTCCTGTTGGCTTCGTCAAACCTGGACCTCCAGCGTGCACTGAGGCGATTTGCAGCCGAGTGTGAAGCGACCGGGATGAGGATTAGCACCTCCAAATCCGAGGCCATGGTTCTCAACCGGAAAAAGGTGGCTTGCCCTCTCCGGGTCGGTGGAGAGACCCTGCCCCAGGTGGAGGAGTTTAAGTATCTCGGGGTCTTGTTCACGAGTGAGGGAAGGATGGAGGGTGTGATTGACAGGCGGATCAGTGCAGCATCTGCAATCATGCGGTCACCGTACTGGTCCGTCGTGGTGAAGGAGCTAAGCCAAAAGGCGAGGCTCTGTATTTACCGGTCCGTCTACATTCCGACTCTCAACTATGGTCATGAGCTTTGCGTCATGACCTAAAGAACAAGATCCCGGATACAAGCGGCCAAAATGAGTTTCCTCCGCAGGGTGGTAGAGCGCACCCTTGCAGATCGGGTGAGGAGCTCGGTCACCAGGGAGGAGCTCGGAGTAGAGCCGCTACTTCTCCACATCGAGAGGGGTCAGTTGAGGTGGCTTGGACATCTGTTCTGGATGCCTTTGGGACGCCTCCCTGGGGAGGTGTTCCTGGCATGTCCCACGGGGAGGAGGCCTTGGGGTAGACCTAGGACATGCTGGAGGGACTCTGTCTCTCGGCTGGCCAAGGAATGCCTCGGGGTCCCACTGGAAGAGCTGGAGGAGGTGTCTGGGGCGAGGGAAGTCTGGGCCTCTTTGCTTAGACTGCTGCCCCCGCGACCTGGCCATGGATAAGCGGAAGACAATGGATGGATGGATCCAACACCACTTTTGAAAGTCATATTTAGATTTCCATATTTGCCCAGTGTACCTGTACATGCTTCCCCTTGGTCAACTGCTCAGCTAATTTTATGACATATCTTATCACTGTTACGCCGACGACATCCAAATCTACTTCTCCTCAAAAACCAACAACCTTAATCAACTGTCCTCTCTCCATGACTGTCTAGCTGCCATTAAAGACTGGATTTCCCACAATTTCTTCCACCTAAACCCAAGTAAAACAGAAACTCTCATAATCGGACCAGAAACCTTCTCCACTTCAGTCCATCAGTTTATCGGTTCCCTCCGCTCAAACATCACACCCACTGTTAAAAACCTTGGACTCATCTTCGACCGGCTTCTGTCAATAAGCTTGTCCAGTCCTGTTTTCTCCAATTCATCCTCTCCCCTTCTGACCTCCAGCTCCTCATTCACACCTTCATCTTCTCCCATCTAGATCACTGTAACTCACTCTTCACCTGTCTCAGTCAATCCACTCTCAATTGCCTACAATTAGTTCAAAATTCAGCCTCCAGATTATCAACTCCAACCAGTCCTCGGTCCCACATCACACCAGGACTCACATCCCTACACTGGCTTCCAACAAAATTCCGCATTCACTTCAATATACTTCTAATTACGTTTAAAGCCCTGCACAACCTCGCCCGCAGTCACATTTATGACCTCCTAGTTCCCTATACGGCCGCTCCGTTCATCAAATCTTAACCTCCTATCCATCCTCTGCTCCAACTTCTCAACAAAAGGTGACGGTGCCTTCACTATCCTGGCTCCAACCCTCTGGAATAGTCTCCCCCAATCAATCAGATTATCAGATTCTATAGACAGCTTCAAGCGGCTTTTAAAAACTCACTTATACAGACAAGCCTTTTGTTTTTTTAACACCTATTTGTTCTTATTTATTTCTCTTTGTGTGTGAAGCACTTTGTAAGCGTTATATAAATAAAGTTTTACTTGCTTACTTATTTACATGTAATGTAATATCTTAATAAATGTGAGCTAAATTGATCAGATTTGTGATTAAAAGTAAGTCTGATTATTAGTTACGGAGCATCTGATCCTGTTCTTGGAAATATTAAGTGTGTTGTTGGTTTGAAAAGTCACAGTTAAACATTTTCTTTATATCATTCATATCTTCTTTGTGATGTATATTTGTGACACAGGAGTAGCAAGATGCATCCATATGGTAATGAACCTCCCAAAAACATACACATATGAAGTGCAGAGGCACAGTTTGTACCAAAGCAATAGCTTTTCCCAGCTCAGTGGAAGCCATCTGATGATTTTCAGATTGGGTAAGCGCCTGGTGTAGTAAAATCTAACAGAGGTAGAAGTAGCTGCAGCTACAGCCCCTCCTGAAAATTGGTTTTGATGTTTACTTCCGAATGGAAAATCTCCAGCCATTTTGCATGCAGTCAAATGTTTTTTTCCTGCGACTTGGACTGATACAAAGGTGGACAGAATGTAAAGCAGCTCCGAATATTGATGTGTGTTGTCAAGCACCTTCTGTGTCCAAAATGAGACGTCTGTCCCATTAATCATTAACAAAGCGGAAGACGAGGCATGCCTCCGATGGAACGAAATGGGTAGTAAATTTGCACGTTTGCCAGCGCAGAATATGTGTTTCTATGACACTGGGGAATTGTTTCCCCCACTCCCCTGTTTTTTTATCACTATTTTTGATTAGGCCATTTTGCATACAGACAAATGTTATTTCCTGCATTTCCACTGATAGCTAGATGCAGCCAGGAAGAGAATGTAAAACAGGTCTCAGTATTAATGTGTTTTGTCAAGGAAGTTCTCCATCCAAAAGGCGATGTCTGTCCCATTAATCATGAGCGCCGGGGAAGGAGTGGGAAGCTCTGAATGAAATAAAACAGTCCATTTGCATTTTTGTCAACATGAAAATGTCTCCTGTGATGCTGATGAATCTTTATGCTCAGTGTTTTTGATCACAGAAAATTTTTTACAGCACTTTGACACCAGAGGGATCCTTTCTCATCTTCATGGGGATGTGAAAATATGAGACAAAAAGAAGATCAGAGGGCTAAGCAGCATGTTTACTGAACACTGAGTACACATAGCAAACCAGCTTACAGTGAGGAAGAACCCTTCAAGGATTTCAGAGATTTGGCACACAACTAGGAAGCACGTTTCAAACAGCATGTTTCCAAGTGCAAGTGGTCCTTTTCAAGGACACTCTCTTTGTTAGATTTCTGATCAGCATTCACACATCAGGTGGGATGATACATGCTTCATCAACAAGACTAGGTTTTTAAAAGTTTTTTTTGTATTAAATGGTTTCTCTATGAGTGTGCCAGTCTAATCCACTGAGGGGTTCAGTTGCTCTCTGATCTTGTTCCAGATTCACTTCTGCATTTGGAAAAAATCCACTTCTGTCAAGAAGAACATGAAAAGCAGACCGTCCTCTCTTGAGATCGGAGGCATTGGTTGTTTGTTCACATTTTCAAGAACTTGTGTGTATGTTCGGCATCATGGCACGGCAGGAGGTGGTATGACGTCTTCATAGCGGAATGAACATTGAGCATACGCAGGTGTTTGTGGATGGTACAAACTGTTTGACTTAGAAAACTTCAATTCTCAGCACATCAAAACTCAAACATGGTCTCTTTAAACTAGGACACAAATCTCCCTGCAGTGGTTTAATAACGTTGCAGCAGAAAAACCAAGGTGTTGTACCGGTCGTTCCATTGTAGTATCATCACTCTGAAACTCCAGGGATTACATCGATAGCATAGCACCTTAACAACATGCTGTTAGCAATGCCTCACAATGTTTCAAGGACTCAGCCAGTTAATCAGAATTGAGCACAATTTATTGAATACTGTTAGAGATCGACTAATTATCGGCCTGGCTGATTATTGGGACCAATATATGGCTTTTTACAATTATCTGTATTGCTATTTTTATTAACAGATTGCAGATAAAATAAATGAAATGTACTACTTTGACTCTGACTCATCCAGCTCTCTCTCTCTCTCTGTAGTCACTCTGTTGTCTCAATCAATGTCCCGGCCACAACTCTATCTGATCTGCTGTACGTCATGAGTAATAGCCTATTAACACCCAAAGTTACTGAGTGCAGATGGGGACAGGCGAGCGCATTTACAAAAGTGGAGCAGCTCTGGTGAATTAGTTGTGTGTGGAGTTGTGTTTCAAAGGTGAGCTACCAGATGTTGCGGAAGTTGTCATAAAAACTCAATCCTACACATGCATGCTGAGTGTCCTCATTATATTAAAAATACTCAAATGGTCGCGCCGCCTCCCAACATTGGATGCTTGAAGGGCGTACAACTCAAATTGATGAATGTCAGCTGCTCTTCAACAGGAATCAGCACAGTCTTCACCCCCCCTACGGCCATGCAAACATCGGCTGCATCTGATTGGGTGATGCTTTTCTCGGATTTTGAACTGGACCAATAACGTAGCTGAAGTGACGTGAAGTGTGAAACATTCGAGGTGAGAAATATACTACACAGTTGCTGAATCTGTCCTCGTTATATGCCAGCTTATTCTGATGCAGCCTGCAAACAATCTTAGATTCATTTTCAACATCAAAATACTGCCAAACCCTACTGCATTCACGAGATGTCAGCTGTCCTGCTTTCCCCCTTTTTGCTGTTTGCAGCCCCACATGACTGCGTACCATCTTCAGATACGCCAGTTAACCGGCTTTGATTAATAAACAATAATTAGTTGGCATGGGAAGCAGCGTTTAATCGTTTAGTCAACTAATTGTCACATTGGCTGGATCCAACAAATGTGAACTTCTAGTGCATCCTTCACTGCCTGGTGCACTGCAGTAAACAGTTATTATATCCCATGTATAATGCTGCAGGGCATGCAAGAGCTTTGCTTCTGTAATAATGTGACTATACTCTAACTCTGGTTGCTTAGGCACACCTCAGGCCAAAACACAGGTATGGCAGAACAGCATAAAGCTCGAGGACAGAACAATTTGCCTTGATGTTTAGTAGGGGTGTAACGGTACATGTCTTCATACCAAACCGTTTAGTACAGGTATGTTCGGTTCGGTACAGAGGTGTACCGGAGACTATTAAGACTACTAAGAATGGCCAAAGTACAGAATTGTTTTAATTGTGAACCTCGTAGTGCCCACAGTAGTGGCGGACCTTCTCCATCTCACAGTTACACAGTACTGCGGAACTAAAAACAAGTAGGAGTTTCCAGTGGACCACAGGATGTAACGGACCGTTTATTCTCCTGCCGGTGCTTCTGTGATCAGCCTGTCTCAGGGTTATCACAAAAGGCCGGCAAACATCGATTTCCTCTGGTTAGTCACCTTGATGACTCCGGCTACCTAGGAAAGGTCCGGCAATTTCTGTGCTCCGGATATACGGACGACTTTACTAGAGTCTGCAAATTACTCACTAGTAAAGTCATCTGTCTGTCCTTCCATACCCCCCTCCCCTCTGTACACAATCCGATGGTTTGGCAGTATGGCGATGGCCGTTGAGTTAGGTCCAGTTAATCCACCCCGGTTCCCCCCAACACAGTTCAGGCCAATTCATTCCATCCACCTTCACTCCGGCTAAAGATCCAAGAGGCTACCCAACAGCTTTAGGACGGGGACTTAGACAGGCGCTCGGATGCCTCAGTAAGTTGGCTCTTCGCTCTTCTGACTCTCCCACCGGCGTCTCTGAGACATCCTCGTATCTTTATCCTGTTCAGACTTTGCGGGTATCTGGAAAGTTGTGATGGTTTATTGCATGATTGTGGTGGTAACTGCAGTTGCTACAAGGCACCATCTAACTATCCCCGCTGAGAGGAAAAACCAATAAACTATGAATAAACAAATGTTTTGGATTAATTATGAGCAGTTTTTTTTTTCCATTTTTCGCCTTAACTGAGAACCGAACCGTGACTTCTGTACCGCGGTACATATCGAACCCTGATTTTTGTGTACCGTTACACTCTAATGTTTAGGTACATTTACCTATCGATAAGTGACCATAACACTGTATACCTGCAGAGAATTCATATCACTGTTGATCAGTACGAATAGTTTGATGATTATATGTCTGTCTGGTGACATCTTCGGCTCACTGTCTAGCTTGTGCTCAGCTCTGGAACACAGACTTCCTGTTCCTGATGATCCCAGTTTCCTCTCTCAACTTGTGAGCACCTCCACGGTCATAAGTGAACAACACATCTAAGTCGCAATGGTTGAAGTCTCTGAGAGCTATCACATGTTAATATTCAATTATGTAATTTGAACTATATATTTCTAATCCTACTGAATCCAGCAATAATTAACACTTTAATGTGCACTTCTGTGCAGCCTTCAGGCACTTTAAGGCTTTGATTTGGCCTGCCAATTTTAGCCATGCTAGTGATGACCCCCATTGATTTAGAATGATTTAGAGCTTTAATTTGTTCAATACTTTGGTTTTTGATCTTACAGCTGACATTCCCATCAGCCTCAGTTGCTCTTAATATTTTGTAATAATGAACCAAGCAGCAACCTCCAGGGGTGAAAAATGAAGTCAAATGCCAAAAGCGTAAAAACTGCAGTCCTTTAAATGGCCAACTTTATAGCAAAAATACATGTTTGCAGCTCGGTATAAAAAGCAGATTTTGTCTCAATAGCTAATTTATTCATGCATCAGTATGGGGGTGAGCTTTCATATTACTCACTAGTTTAAGTTGTATTATGGCTCAAAGTAATGCAAAATGAAGGCCGTGGAAACTCTGAGTGACAGATGAGTGTTGTCAAAGGCAAGTTCTTGGCAAAGAGACATTTGCATGGCCCACCTCAGCTCCACTAACGCTCCACCTCTTTGTCTATTTTTAGCTCAGCTGGATGTTATTCACTTACAAGAAGGCCATGACTGAAGCCCCCACGCTGAGCCTCAAAACCGCTGTTCAGGAAACCTATGGGTGAAGTTACGGAGGGTTCATCCATCTTTATATACAGTCTGTGAGTGCAGCTTCACAAAGCTACGAGCATTGGAGACTCTAACTTGTATTGTGTTAATGATGAATTAAATCACTCTTGCTATTCTGCCACTGTATTTTAATACCGTTCCCTCTTTCAGAGTTATTGTATAAAAGCACAGATCCCCATGATTCAAACTTAAGTATTTTAAAACACTAATACCAGAACAGCAGCAGTAGGTCATTATTTAGCAAGAAGAATGCACACATAGTAAAACTGCAATTTTTTAAATTTTCTGCTAGAGGCAGAAAACTTGTTGCATCTCTATACATGGCTCTGTATTTTGTACAAAGAGTCCAGCAAACAAAATCCTCACAAGCTTTTACTCTGCTTTTATATTTACTTAATGTGTGTGTGTGTGTGTGTGTGTGTATAAAGTCAAAGTCAAAGTCTTTTTATTGCCAATACTGCAATATGTACAGGGCATAAAGAGGACTGAAATTACTGCACTCTTTAGACTTTGACTTTCTAGCATAAAGGACGTGCATGTGAAAGGGTTAACTCAATCAATTCAATTGTGCCTTGCTGTGTCACTGTTTAACTGCAGCACTTGCTGCAGATGTTTAACAACAAAAGACCTCCACTGAAGTGACAATGGATTTGGCCCGACACCCACAGTTGCGCTACTTGCAATTTGTCAATTGCCCACTTGTGTGACACATTTCTGGCAAGTGGCCGTTAAGGCTGCAAGCATGTGGAGGTTAATTTGAGGAACACGGTTGGGTGAATAAGGACCTCTCATCACTCCCGCAAATAGAAGTACTATACATGTCACAATCAGACTCAGTTGATTACTTAACATGAATAAAAATCAGTGATTTTTTATGTAACCTTGCAGAGTACGGTCAAGACATTACAACTTTATCGAGAGAAACCCAGCAAATCCACACTAAGCAGAACTTAGCAGCAGCAGGGGGGAAAACTCCCTCTTCATACAAGTACACCTTCAACAGAATCAGATTCAGATGGGAAGTTGAGAGCGGAGAGAGGAAATATGAAAAAAACAATAAAAAATAACAACAATAAACAGTGAACAGGTTGGTGAGGCAGTAACCACACAGCAGACATACCTGCAGAGAGGTGCAGAGAGAGAGAGAGAGAGAGGACAGAGAGGACAAAACACAAACTACTGGAGAGAGAAGACACAAAGTTAATGACATGCAAGTGTGGCATATAAATGCATGGAGATCCAAAGAGAGGAGGGGAGAGGAGAGGAGAGGTGCTCAGAAAATGATAGAAGGTCCCCCAGGAGTCTGGGCCTTTAGCAGCAGAACTGAGCGATGGTTCAGGGTCACCTGAGCCAGAACTAGCTGCAGACTTTGTAGCTTTCTTCATTGTACAGAGGATTTTGTTTGCAAATGCAATTAAAAAATGACAGTAAATTTTAAATCTAGAAGCACAGGTGCTGTACATCAAAGATATAACATAACATCATATTGATTTTTTTTTGTCAAAACATTTTGGAGAATGGAATAATCCTGGGAAATAAAACAAGGTGTTTTGTACCTGTGATACTGCCATCAATAGTAATAACAAAACTGCTCAATAGAATGTTTGACAGTAGGGATGTCTCATTCAAGTTATTTTTTCTCCTTGATCCAGTCTGATCTGAGTCATTTAATATTTAGCATCTGCTGATTCAATTCATTTTCCTACATAATACACACTTCAAGTATTGTAGATGAGCTGTAGGACCTGGCTGTGCCAACAGATGGACTGTTAATTACTGTAGTAACCACAGGAGGTGGGAAATTCTGTGCTGGCAAGCACAGAGCATTATGTGGGTTAAGCTAGCAACTGGCCACCATGACAAAGATTTCTGTGATGCTTAATGGTCTCCCACCAGAGCCCCTGTCTTCATGAGAAGACAGGATCAACTAAGTCAGCATTTTTATGAAACAAAGCTGCCTCTGCTGCCTGTATACATTATCCATTGAGTAAAACAGTATTGTGCTCAGGACTACTGACCATTCAGCTTAACTAGTTTGATTAATTTATTAATTACTGATTGATAATGCTACATTTATTGAGAAAATTATTCAAAAGTTGCATCTGTAGTGTCCTGCCATAGCTTGTGTGCTCCCTTTACAACACCTATGTAACAGTGGACATAAACAAAAGATTGAGATTAGGTTCATGATATTGTCCTGAAATGGATCAATTAAAAATGTCTTGATTGTCCATGACCCTTTGAGATCAAACCAGGACATCCCTATATGATAGATATTTGAAGGTCTATAATGCAGACACAAAGTTCATTTGCATGAACAAATGCCAAGTGTGCTCCCTCTCTGGATCATTTCTAAACCTGAGACCTAAAAATACCTATGACCCTGTGTCCTCCACCACCTCCACCTCAGCAACGCTCTCCTGGCAGCCTGCACAGAGGGCTGATGGAATCTTGATGGAACCTTGATGGGACCTAAGCCTCAGTGCGGTAAAGCAGCTTCACACTGGTTGCCCAGTTCGTGTGCCTCCAAGTTTCACCTTCTTTCTTTATTCGATGTGTATCAAAGTGAGATTATTACTTATTCATCCATATTTATGTGAGTAACCCATTTATTTGTCCCTGTTTTCCACTGCTATGCTAGCATTGCTATTTAGGGCGGCTGTGGCTCAGGTGCGAGAGTGGGTTGTCAACTGATTGCAAGGTTGGCGGTTCGATCCCCGGCCCCTCCACAAGCCGAAGTGTCCTTGGGCAAGACACTGAACCCCAAATTGCTCCCAATGGCAGGCTAGGCCTTGCATGGAAGCTCAGTCACCATTGGACCATAGTGCTTTGGACACCACTAAGGTAGAAAAAGGAGCTATATAAGTGCAGACCATTTACAATTTTCCATTTTTTATTATTGTGTACCTCCACAAATCTGCTGAAGTGGTTAAAATAAAACTAAACCTATTTTCTGCTGGTCTAAAAATAGGCCTTTAAATTGATCAGTAATTATCAGTATTGACTGACATTAAGCATTTTATCGTTAGAAACCATTCAGCTATGCCACTCAGACATCAGATACCTGATATAATACAGTTACTTTAACTTTGTCATGTCTGTTGATTAATGAGGATCCTAAAAGCCTGAGTTCCACCAACATTCACACTGCTGCGGCACAGCAGACCAAGGTAAATCGTGGGACATTTAGCTCTGAATACCACTTCAAGAAGTGCAGCAAGTGTCAGTGAAGTGTACTGTGTGTTGGCATTTTCCCGACAAAAAGCCCTCTCTGGTGGTCTTCACATCTGCCAGTGAAAAGGGCCGACCTTCTGTCATCTGTGGATTTGTAGCAGCTCTGTAGATGTACACGCTCTCGAAAGCTATTCAGCCAAAAATGCAAATGCCGAAACACTTGCGGTACTTTGCATGCTGTTCACTGGGACTTTTGGCCGGGTCTCTCCTGTTGACTAGCTCCCTCGTCTCTTTTATGAAAATGTGACATATTATGTGTGCCAGTAACAGAGGAGAGAGGGATCGAGGTGGCAGTGGAGAGGCTTGTGTAGGAGGAGATATTTTCCATCAGCGTTGTTGCAGATTTTACCCTTACACAGGAGAAACAGAAACCATACAGTGATTTAACATCCAGTGTTCTGACTGTTTGTTTCCACAGTCATATGGTTGTTACTTCATTACACCAGTGCCACAAGAAACACTGAAAATCATTTTAAAAGCTGCTTATACTTTCATTTTAAACCAATGACATCAAAGGACCCCAAAACTTCTTCAAACTCAGAGAACTTTATACATTTCAGGCGCCTATATGCAGGGAACAGATGGACTTTTTTGGCAGACTTTTCAGTTACAGTGTGTGGGATTAAGACAGGCTGCATTAAATAACCTGAACCTCCTCAGGAAGAACAGCCAGCTCTGCCCTGTCTAATCTATTGCCACAGTGTTATCGGGCCACTGCAGGTTGTTAATAATGTGAACCCCCACCCCCTCTAAGTAGTCAGGACGGCTGCCACCATGTGAAGTGTTGGATGGACTCGCAGACTTCTGGCTGTGTCAGAAATCCACCAGCAGCTAGTTTGTTTCGGCCCCAGCATGATGGCGGTGCCGAGGTCAGTAAGTGGTGAAATCTGTCTGTGTCAGTCAGCTAGAAAATCTGTGGTGCTAATGAACAGGACAATAATGACCGTTATAGACCAGGATATGTCACAGCAATAGTCTTCCACCTTCTTCTTTTGGACTGCTTTCTTATCACATACTGGAGTATTGTTATGGATGCACTGGCATGTTAGTATTTTTGCAACGTAAAATTGTAATCTAATATTATGTGATATCAAAGAGCCCATATTATGCGCATTTACTGGCTTATATTTTTCATTTTGAGTATGTTTACATGCTTTAAGGTTCAAAAACACATGATTTTTCTCACACTGTACATTGTTGCAGCACCTCCCCTCACCATTAGTCTGAAACACTCCATTTTAGCTACTGTCTCTTTAATTCCCCTACCTGAAAAGCCCAGTCTGCTCTGATTGGTCAGCTGGTGCAACATAAATGAGGCAAAGTTAGCTTTGTATCTCTAAATCATGAGTATACTGATGTATCCCTAGCAGAAGCAGCTCTAGCGAGGAGAAAATGGTGGACTTTGAGGAAGGAGCAATGCTTTCTGTGGGAGACAGTACCTCACTTTGGTGTGGATTTTGGCTTGTAAAATTTACACATCTTTAACATGCATAAAAAGCTATAACGCACTAAAGGAAGGAGAAAAACCAAGAAAGCACAACATGGGCTCTTTAATTATTATGTATGTTAATGTTGCAGCTGGTCAGTTTAAATTCTGACAGTCAAAATAAATCAAGTCTTACGAACCAATCAAGAGCTGGCCATAGCCATGTGTCTATCTAACTGTCAAGCAAATTGAAGCATACTTTTGAAATGCCATAAGAAAGAAAAAGAAAAAAGAAAAAGATGTAAATTTCCATTACCTGCTTTGGTGCAGGTAAACTAGGCTGTAAAGTGTCATCAGATAGACCTTTTCCACCAAGAAGGAGGAAGAAGGAGGTGCTACTTCGGTGCTTAGTTGGTTCAAATCTTGTTCCTCCTAAGAACCTGTTTGCTTTTCCATTGGCAATGAGTCAAGTTGGAGCCACACCATTGCGTCACCGTACAACAACTACGCTTGCATTCATTACATAGCAGTTAAACAAACACAGTAAGTTGATGATAATATCTATGTTTATCTCTATAGATGGTCTAAAGGCTGATTGTGAGGCGGAGGTCACCTGTTGCCTGGACACATCCACGATGGCGCTACTAGTGAGACACAATTGTACCAGATTTCAGGTCAACAGTTTGTGGTAAACTTCCGTATGTCCCAGGACCAGGGACGTCCTGGAGAAAAAGGACACTAATTACTGCTTGTGTGTCCCTTTCCACCGTTGATGGTTGGTCACCATAACCGCGCCCCAGTCCCTGACATACTCGGTGCTTAGCTCTGGCCCAGCAAAGAGTTGGTGCTTGCTAAGCTCCAGTTTTTAGCACCTGGAGCCGGTGCTTAGGTGGTGGAAACACAAAGATCTGGTGCTAAGTCAGGCTCCGGCTCCGAACTAGCACCAGCTTGGTGGAAAAGGGGTGAGAAGGAGGCGTTATAGACTACATGGCTGTAATACACAGAGGAGACGAAGCTGGGAACAAAACCAATTGTTTGTCAACCGGTAAAAATCCTTGAAGAAGAAAAACCTCAGCCAACTGCAAAATAAAAGATGAAATAAAGGCTTCAGAAATAGTTTTCAGCCAGCAAAACTGTAATTATTCCTTCATGTCAGCTGGTATTGGTCATGTTTTATGCTGTCTGGAGATGATGGCAACAAAATAAGTGGAAACAGATGATCAGTCATGTGAGGTACATGTTTACAGCACACTGAAGTAATGTGGAAAAGGCCATTTCCCACCATCTTTGTATGTATGAACTCTTTTTCAAGGAAGCCAAAAAGCCACCTCAAAAATATCTTTGTAAAATAGGGAAAGTATTTTTTATACCATTTTGCTTTTTCCATGAACTTTTTCTAGTGTGATAAATCAAAATATGCATTAAATACATCATGGAAACAGATTATTTGTCTAGTAATTGGTTAGTAAAACAATTAAAAATGACATTTTTGCCATTTAATTAATAGTTTAAAGGATTTTCAAACAAAAATGCCAAAAATAAAAGCATTTTCTGAAAGTATTGGTCATCTATGACAGAAAACTGAGTATCTTTGCGTTTTTTATGGTACTTTTATTGACCAAAAGACTGATTAATCAGGGAAATAACTGACAGATTAATCATTTTTTAATGAGTAATTAAAAACTAACTTGACAGTAGATAAATGTAGTGGAGTGAAAGGTGCAATATTCCCTTTTTATATGTGTGTAATTAAAGTACAAAGTAGCAGAAAATTAAATCATTACATTATTTTTCACATTAACTTTACAGTTTTGTTTGAAATGTATCAATAAAAAATACTAGAAATCATGAAAGTTAAGTTTGTTGATTTATAATAAAAGCTGCTGCTTTAACAGCCAGGCTGCTTTTATCTCCTGTCCTGTAACAGCTTTTACAGTTTCAGTGCTTTGAGTTTAAATCCCTTCAGCGTTCTGTTGCAGGGAGCGACCCCAGCATCTCTGCTTTTACTGTTCGTAAAAAGGTCATTTTCATTTTCAACGAAGCCCTGCCTCCTTCTACCAATCATGGCTGATTCAGCCTCTCCAGGTAGCTGTTCCTCAAACTCAAACCACTGACACATCAGAAATGGCCTTAAATGGACCCAGAAAGTGACTGTGCTCAGAGCATTGTTTCCTCTCTCAAAGTTAGAGCGTTAGTACTTTCAACACTTACTTTTTTGGCCAACACCCAACAAAACACGTGCAGTCAGCCTTCCTTATGAAGGTGTGTGCTGTTTGGAAAAGTGCACCACCCAAAGATCATGGATGTTAATGAGGGTGATTACCGAGGACTGTAATTTGCCCAATTAGGGGCTGAACTTTTAACCACTGAATTTATTTTTAGAACAAGAATGTGCAAACAATTTTCATTCCCTTTTCACTCTGGAGCATAAGCAAACAACAATTTAACACTTTGCATCAGCCTTTATAAACTGTGACAATGTCTAATGAAACTGCGTTCAGGAACTAGTTCTTCCTCTATGATCAAAGGTATTTTCAGTTATCATTTACTCATGATTGGTAGCATCAACAATGGAGTTTCAATGCTAAGTTTGACAGCGGTAGAGTCTTAAAATTGATTACATGGGTATTTGTTTCAGCGAGTGCATGTTATTTAAAGTTTTTTTTTAAGTTTTATGTACTTAATTTACCTTAACTATAAACACAAGTCTTTAAATTGGCATATTGGGGGAAAAAAAGTTGCTCCAGTGTTACACAGATATGGAAAGAGACTTGGAATCCTGACTTGACTGTAAATGAACTGAATGAAGTTACCTCAACTTGAATTTAGTTTGAAATCAACTAATGCAGAAATAGTAGTTTAAATGGTCTGCACTTATGTTGCGCCTTTCTGCCTTTGTGCTACTCATAGCTTGACAATGTGTTTCGCATTCACCCATTCACACATTCAAACACCAATGGCAACAGAGCTTCCGTGCAAGGCCCCATGGACACTTCGGCATGCGGAGGGGCTGGGGATCGAACCACCAACTTTGTGATCAGTGGACAACCAGTCCAATGCAGTTACCAACACTGTGATGTCAATCATGTCAGTCCAAACTGTCAAAATAATGTCTGCAACTTAAAAGGTTGATCTAAATCACTGAATTAGATTTTCATCTTGCAAACATGCATTTTATAAAGTGGTACAGATGTCACTTAAACTACTTTTTTGAATGTGCATAAGAAAATGTCAATATAAACTCAGCTTCAATCCAGGATCAGAGGTAACTGCATGTCATCAACAAAGATACCTAATATTGTGCCTCATGTAAGCGCTAAGGAAAGTAATCGTTTTCAAGAAACCCATTCATTTGAGGATTAAGGCGGAGCTGCGACAACAGCTGCCTGCAGCCTGTATTATGCTTCTGTCAAATCATTTTTAAGGTGTTTTTCTAAAAATGCCAACTCAAAGGAAGGTGTCAGACTCTATGAAGTGACTCAAACATATCCTCAATCACCATGAGGCTGAGCTGCAGGCCTCCTGACAGCACACTGGATTGTCTTAAACCACCTGTACAGACACCAACGACTGCCATCCTTCTCATCAAGGCTAAATTGTGTAAGTGGGGTTTTTCAAGGTGGGAGAGGCAGAGAGATATGAAGGCAAATGAGAGATAACAGGACGATGCCTTGAGGTGGCCCCTGGAATTATACTAACTGCAGCCTCTTGGCAAGATAGTCTGTAATCCAGGACACCGCAGGGGCATCCACCTGCATCGCCCACAGCTTATCCCCCTACATGGCAGCTTTTTGCTGTTAAAGGCACAGGGCAAGAAAGAAATGATCCGCGCAGTGCTATCACAGTCATCTAAATGGGAGGAAGAACTGTGGAGCAGTTCGCCGATGGCATCATCTACCAGGGGATGAGGCTGGATGGAGAACTGAGAGGCCTGCACAGAGTCCTGGGGGGTGGAGGAGGAATGAACCACTGCTGTACAGTCACTGAGTGAATTTAAATACACTCAGCTAATCAATGTAAACCTGATCTAGACTGCAATATTACCATTTGAATGTCTTCATCTGATTAGTTTAATTAGACTAAGCATTCTTCTCCAGTCACTGTGCCATATAAAAACAGCAGCAACACTTGTTCCTTTTCATCATAACATGAATTTTTTAACATAGAAGTGCAGCCAAAATACAAAGAAAAGAAAAAACGGAGATGTGCAAGTCCTGGGAAAGTGTAACGTTTCCATCGTCCCAGGGATCCAGATCGATAGCACAGACCTACTGGAAAACTGAGTCAATGGATTAGAAATTGATTGATCGCACTGATTCCCACTAACCCAATGCTGTGTTTGTTTAAAGGTACTTAAGCACTCAATGCAACTAACTGGAAATGTTTGATGCCTCTGTTTGCAGAGCATGAAAGGGTCCCAGCTGTTGTGTTTGCAGTACAGTTTCCTTTGTTCCTCTGGTTTCTCTTCAGTACAACTTCACGAAAGAAATCAGTGGGGTTAGATTCCAATTAGGGCAGCATGATATATTGTTTCAGCATTGACACTGTGATGTACAGTGGTAAGTAAGGCTTACATTTATCTCAAACATATCAAGGTTTTCTGCTGCTTCACAAAAGATAAAAACTCACACAGCTTTCATTTTCCATGACTGGTCCACAAGAGAAGTCTGTCTGCTAGAATACTATTTCCTCTTGATTCACAGGACAAATGATATGCTGATATGGAGGCTCCCAACGCGGAACAGGAGAAAAGCACTAAAAAGCAAGACTTGATGCAAAAAGAAGTGCAACATCAATTGTATGAAAATATCTCAGCTACAGAAACGACGACGCTGATCAAAAACAGGCACTCCGTCTGCAGTGTCTTGTAGCGGTTAACCAGACGAGGCAACACACTGTGTGACCATTTCAATCAGCACCACAAAGCTCTGTATGATGAGTGAAGCCAGATAGGAAAGCCATCCAAAGGAAAAAAAAGACAAGTATTTTGGATGCCTTGGCGAGTGTTACGCAATGTAAGAGATGTTCCCAACAGCAGACAGTTTTCACCTTGCAAAGACATCATGCAAATTAACACAGTTACCAAAGAGGCTTTTAGAAACATGCTTGTTATCATACCGATGGTGAAGCGGTATGCAGCACTTATTCTTCTCAAGTTGCCACAAAGAATTATATAACAGATGAAAGGCACAAGTTGAAACAGAGCAGTCACAGTGGAATATTATGTAGATGCAACTATAGGTAGACATCTGAGCCCTACATGAGTCATATCGACTTTATTAATGACTTACATTTGAAAAGTCATTGTTTTCAAACTACGAAAAATCAAAGTATATAAAAAGTATTCATTTACATAAAAGAAATAGGAAGAAATAGGAAGTTGTTCTTGACAATGTTTTTTTTAATTGTATTTAAATCATAAACAAAAAAAAATCTTATTTTACTGATATTTGCAGCTATGTGGGAAAACTATTAAGTGATGACCATGAATCATATGATGAATTATATTATTTAATGATTCATTGTCAAATGATGAATTATATTTAACTGCCATTTTACATAACAGGCCACCACAGTACATCATGTCCACATCAAAAATTTGTATTTCTACAAACAGTGATTTATTCTTTTTTTGTGTGTGACCTTGGAATTAGTTTTATTGTATTTAAAATGTACTAAAAAAATACAATTCTTTTAAATATATTTGTGTTTGTAATTGCTGTTTTTACAGTATCTGAATATTAAGTATATATGTACACACACACACATGTATGTATGTATGTGTATAAATATGTACATATAAAAACACACACACACACAGACACACACCAATCAGCCACAACATCCTGACCACTGACAGGTGAAGTCAACAACATTGATCATATTGGTACTATGTGGTGTTCTGATGGAAAACCTTGGATTTTAACATCCGTGTTGATCAGACTTAGACACCCAAATAAACATTGTCCCACAACAAACACACTCCCTCATGCAAATGGAAATCCCAAATGTCACTGGCCTACCCCTGCAGGAAAATGCACCCCACCACATGGAAACAATATCAACCAATCAGGAACATGTTGAGGAACATGACAATGACCCAACATGTTGATTTGACCTCCAAACTTCCTACACCCCATTCTGATCAAGCATCAACAGGATGCAGTGGAACAAGTTGGATTGACAGAGGCCCCACTGCACAAGCCAGAGTACCCAAAGGATCCAGTGCCAACATCCTGGTTCCAGACCCCATAGGACACCCTGAGAGGTCCTCTGGTCCATGCCTAATGGTTCAGAGCATTTTAGACCACATAAGGGGGGGCAACACAGTATTAGGCAGGTAGTTATGATGTTATACCTGATCAGTGTACATAAAATCAACAGTAATGATCACACTCAATACTGAGCCAATCCAAAAACAGAAACACCCTAAATCCAACATTTCCTCATCTAACAGTAGCTGCTGTGACACTTAGTAGCACTGCTAAGGTCGGAACAATTCTGCAAAGATGCTAAGAACAAGTTGTTATCAGCTAATGATGAAGAATGACCGGCAAGTGCTACAAAGCGATTTGCCAGAGAGCCACTTGTCCACAGCCTCTGTGGAGTGGATTGCTGCCTACACATTTCTCCTTTCACCTAAATTTCTTGAACCCCCCCAACTCAGCTCAGATGGAGTACTTTGCATAAAATGTCAAACCAAGAGTCAAATAAAGGTATTTCACTCCGAAGCACAAGGAAATGTGCAAACAGAACAGCTTTTATGGCTGAGCTATGGGGACTGTGAGTGGTAGTTACAGGATACATTTTCAACCCCTTGATTTCTCCGGAGCTCTTTCATTTGGCACACGTGTCTCATAAAATAGGGGATCAGGACAGGATGGTACCTCCAAGTGCAGACCTCTTAATGCTGAATGTGCTCGAGACTGGTACGCTTTTTGACACTTCTGTGTTACACGCTCCTTTTACTCATTACTCAAATATCCCACTGCTAAGGCTAACAAAATTATTCATGATGAACAGCGCAGTACGTTGGTGTTCCTTTAGTTCTGACCTCCTTTTCATAAATGTCCTGGATTCTCTTTTTTTTTTTCAACTCTGAACTCTCCGGCGGTGGCGAGGCTCTGTAACTGCACTGTGCATTTTCCCTCAAAGAAAATTCCCAAATTGTTTTCTCCCTCTTACAATCCTTGCATCAAAATCCTCCTCCCAGCTGTCAGCCTGTTCTGCATTGTGTGCTGATGAAAGCTGACAAAGCAGATGGCATCAAGAATTCTGTAATATAATGAATCACATGAATATTAAAAACTGTGTTAGTAGTACTGAGGCACTTGACACTGTGACTGGCTTGAAAATCCACTCATCGGAACCGAATAACATCTATAAACAGTCACACTTCAAACCGCTGCTCTCCAAATATGACGCCTAATGTCAAATCTAATAAATAAACAAGCAAACAAGCAGGCAGAGACGTATAATCCACTGGTGGTTTTTCATTTATAATAAACATCACACTGCTTTTCAACTATATCTTATCAAACAGGCAAATAAGCACATTTCCAGGATATTAGCTCTGCTCTAATCCCTCTGGATAATTACCTCCTTCTGCGGATGTGTAGCCCTCATCAAACACCTTGGATCAGCTGTAATTTAGCAGCACAGAAAATGCTCTGAGGAACATCATAACCAGCCTTGTAGATGTGCAACAACAACAACAACAACAACAACAACAAAAAACAGCATCCTCTGAACTTGAACACAAACAACGTCCGGCAGATTTTTCACGGCATTTTTAGGAAAAACTGAACACCTACACAGTTTCATTACGCTTTTCCTTGAGCCGCAGAGATCAGACACTGTTCCTGTGAATACTACGAGATTTGCTGTGCGTCAGCTGGTCATTTTGATTAGCCACATATTCAGGTAGGAATGCTATTAACGGAAATATTCAGGGTTTTAACACAAGGATTGCAGCAAAGATGCACGGCACCATTAGACTGTACTTGCACTAAACTCTAATATCAGCATTTTAGTAGCAACAAATGTTCACGATTTGAGTTCTGTAGAGATGTGCACCATGAAGCAGGATCAACATAGTCAGGCTTAGCTGGCCCACAAAATCTAAAATTGAAGTCATTGATTATTGGAATCTCCACAGAGGTCATTAACTGTCTTTGTTGACCAGGTTTCCCTCATCAGGCTCCGTGACGCCTGACAGACTAATGATATTCAATGAACAGGGGCACTTGATGCATCATTTGACTCTTCTTCTGTGCTAAATCGATGGATCGCGTGCTGCCTACTTCAGTCAAGAGGAACAGGTTGTTGCAATGGAGGGCAGAGACGAATATAAAAAATTTATAGCAGCAAAAAGCGCTGTTGCTGCACGTAAGGACAACACACAACGGGAGTTTTAACATCTTGACAGATACTGAAATTGGGTTGCATCATGGACATAAGGAGAAGCTTCTCTTTACTCTCAGATGTGAACAGACTGCAAGATTTAAAAATAATAGTGCACCACACACCACAGGATATTGGGATTATTATTAGGATTGTGGTGCCAGAAGGAGCAGACAGGCAGCAGAGCACCACCTCGTGTGATCTCATGGGGAAGCAGATGGAAAATAAATGGAGACTGTGGTGCAACAACCTGCTGCAAAGCTAATAAGTTTTCAATTAGCAAAAGAATTGAAAGGAGAAGGCTAAATAAGCCTGGATGACAACATGGCTAGAAGATGTGGTCAACACAGTTTGTTTATTCATCAGTGAGATTTTATCAGTTTTAATATCTGTAGCTAATGTTAGCCTCACGGGCTAGAATGCATGCCGTTGCTTGGCAACCACGTCCATTGCTCCAGGCGCCTGTGTGATAACCATAAATAACTCGATAGAAATCAAACATATGAGATATTATCAGGTCAGCCATGATGAGTCTGCAAGCAGTTCAGGAGGTTTCAGACTGCATCTGTAAACTCCTCACATTAGCAAACACGACTGAACCAGCATCAGTTCAAACCAAGTTCCCAGACCAGATTTCCCCCTACTGATTGCCAGGAGGGGTGAAACAGGTAAACTGGCATGAAAGTCCTATTTTGTGAGCCTGGCCTAAGGCAAGAGAGAAAGGCTGGTAGAAAATAGTCAGTGGTTTTAGTTGAGTCAGTGACTCTCACTCAGTCACTCTCAATGCAGCTGCTTATTTCTAATGTGACAGCTGCACATTAGAGCTCTTATACTTTAAACTTAGTACACTTAAACATGTTGCTGAAAAAGTACATTTAGGTCTGACACTGCCCAGTAATGAAGGGTGTGTGGAAATCACTTATGTTTTTGGACAAATCAGAGTAAAACTGATGCTATTGATTGATTCTTCTCTATGTTGTGTTTTTTATATTTTCTTGTATGTATTGTTTGCTCTTATCTGGACCATTGAGTCTGTAATAAACTTATTATTATTATTATAAAAACTGGGTTCCATTAGTTGCAATATCTGTAGAAGCATTTATGCATTTTCTGCATCACCAGTCAAATGCATGTAGGTTTCCATAGCAATGCAACACATTCAGTCTGCCTACTGTAACTACACGGTTTTGTTCGGTGAGATCACTAATGTACGGCTCAACAGGTTTGAAGATAAAACCTCAGTTGAAAATCTATATCACTTATATATCATCAGTGATGCAGAGATGGTGAACTGGTGGTGCTTCTTACGCTGGTTTCAGACAGAAACTCTGAACAGGAGCAGGATAGCTGTGGAGAATCAGTTACCATGGTGACCTAGCAGGCTAAAAGAGAGCCTGAAAACTGACGTAAGGCTCAGCATACCTCGCTAACCCATTATTTCTTGTTAGGTAGTGCAGCCCTCTGGTTAGCATAGTCATGTTTGCTACATTGAAAATAAATCTGATGCTGATGGAAATTTGTAGGCGATGTACCAAAGTACTGCATCTGAGGATGGGGTCAACCCAAATAGAAGGGATGGAAAATTCCTCAAATCTGATGGAAACTCATTAAATAATTGTTGTGCTATTTCAGTCGGGAAGCAGTGATCCACTACCAGACTTACATCGCAACTCTTGCACCACACTGGCACCAGTATACCTACAATAAGCTCATATCAGCTAGTACATGAACTTAGACAGTCATCAGTCTGGCTCTATTTAAGATGTGGTAAAAAGAATGGAGGATGGTTTAAGGGTTCTAATGCCATAGTGTCAGGATAACAATATTCAAACTGTATCTTTGTGCTTAAAGTTTGTGCCTCCTCTGTTATGCTAACTGCCTCTATGCTCGGCAGAATGACTTCTTGGGTTTGGGGTTTATTTATTGTACCTCCTGCATCCTGTCCTCCAGATACATGTCGAGCACAGAGTGGGAGGCCAGCTTTGTTTTGATTCTGATTCGTCACTCTTTGCCATGCCTGCAGGGGGTGCTGTTTTACATAAATCTTACATAATCTACCTTTGAGCTGCAAAGGAGACTTTCTGGGGATTTCTTTCAGCAACAAAACATCAGCTGGAACTGCAGGTCTTATCCTCCGGAGAAGGCAGTTTTAATATTTAGCAGGAAATGTACTTTTTCATTTTCTGTCAGCAATCTCTGTTTGGCACACGGTACCTTCCTGGAGCTCATATATTCAGTGTACTCTAAATAGGTATGGTGCTTTTAGGGCACTTCAAAGGTGTGTTTTTTTTGTGCGGGGATATGAAGGTTCCAACAGGACCCCTCTGAGGCTGCTCTCCAGGTGTCTGAAGAACAGCTCGCCTCTCTGCTTACCTTTCCACTCACATTAACTTTTAATACGCCTCCAAAAGGCAGCGGAACTACTTTTTAAATCTATAGTCGACAGTTTGTGTGTTTGTTTGTTTGTTTGTTTGGGTTGTCAGTATGGCTGTATGGCAGCCTTGCATAAAGTGTGCAGCTCCTCTGGGTTTAGGCTCTTGTCAGGGATCCTGTTCTCCTAAAATATTAACCGCGCTGACTCGTACTACAATGAATCAGTCAGAGAAGGTGAGTAAACCAGTTCTGCAGGTAGAACATGGGTTAATTGGAGTTTATAGTGTATCCCTGCCACCAGCATATAGCTTCATTTTATGAATCCACTGATCAAACCGCTGTAATGTGCAGTCATGCACATCCAGCAATGATCAATATGTAGTCAGAGGTTCCAGCAGCCCTTTGACAGGCTTTGATCACTGTACAATATTTGTGATCATGCCCAGTGTGCGTGTCAACAGTAGTGTGTCCCTCTGTGTTGTTAACACTGGTGACCAGCGACAACAGGAATATCTGATAGCTTCTGATGGATGTAAACACTCCTCATTAGTTACACAGTCTGTATCAACAAGCAACTGCAGAAGCAATTTATTTTTCGACCATGTAAATTAATCAATTAGCATCAGTTGTTTTTTTAGTCTCTGCATTGAGCTCCATCTGAAATCAAAGCTGAATATGTGGAATCTTGATTATGATTGTTTCCTGCTCTCCCCTCAACATGCAACCTCTCTCTGTTGATTAGACTGATTAACAGTACTTGATATGTGTGGTTTAATTAAACCACACTGCATTCTGAAAATAAAACAGGTCAAACCTGCTTATGAAGCGCAACGTTTAGCAGGACTTCTGTGCTGAAACTACAGTTTGATCGACTGTCACAAAGTGATGGATCAGAAGTATATTTCAGAATTTAATCAAACAAGTATATGGACTCATTTCTTGGCTGGAAGAAGTAAACAACCTGGTCTGTCTGTTTGAAGCAAACACCCGACAGGTATTTGGGATTTAAATCACGTTTAATCTGTGAGGTGTCAGCCTGTCATTATGCGACCGATAAAAGTTGTTTTTAATGACTGATTCCAACTAAATGACAAAATCGGCTGTCACTGTCTCAGAAAATGTGTATTTCTTAGTCATTTAGCAAAGACAATGGCATGGTTCAAGAGAAATATCTCAACGACAAGACGGACTGTCATCAAGTTTTGTGACCCCTAACCTTTTTGTCTAGCTCCACTATGAGGTCAAGTTTTAACCCTTAAAAACTCATCTCTGTGTAATAAACTTATATATTTCAAAGCCTTATTCCATGAAACTATTCCCTACCCGGGTTAAAATGACCTGCATCCAGCTCTACACTGTTGCTTCCTTCACCCTGTGTAGTTCTAGTATGCTCACCTCTCTCCACTCACTGCAACTCAGCACACCAGCTCACTTACAACTCTGTTCAAACACTGTAAAACTACTCTGTCTTACAGAGGAGCAAGTTGTAATAATGGAGTAATTCAGCCATACATGTTAGAACCAATAATGATATGGAAAGCCCCGTCCTGCAAGAAGACAACATTGGCACCTTGGGTTTGTTTTGTGTGAAACACTGAAAGTCTGAATTAGACTCTTAAAGGTACACTACAGCTCCAAGGTGGACATGTCTCTTCCAGCATTTAAAAACTCCATGTAGGGCGCACCGATAGCTGAGTGGTTATGTCGCGTGACCCACGTGCAGAGGGGGTAGCGACTGTGCTGGGTTCGAGTCGGACCTCGGCCATTTACTGCATGTCCTTCCCCACTCTCTCCCATTTCTGACTCTGTCCACTGTCCTGTCCTCTCTAATAAAGGCATAAAAGGCCAAAAATGAATCTTAAAAAACTTCATGTAATTAAGAAGCTAAAAAAAAACATCATTTTTACCAGAGAGTGTTTAATTTGCCCAATACTGTCTTGTCAGCCCTTACCTGTACTTTGTGCTAATTAGCAAATGTTAGCATGCTAACATGATAAACAATGATAATGAAAATCTACATCTATCTGCCATTTTAACATTATGATTGTGAACCTGTTGTGAACCCGCATGCTGACTCTAGCACTTGGCACCAAAGACCAGTGTTCCTAAGCATATAGAGTTTCTGGTGTGGCTATCTGGTGCTCCCTTAACAGCATAGAACCATCTGATCTGGCTATGGTCACAATATAAAGGAAATAACATTGACTATTGGTAGAAAACAAGATGCAAACCATTGCCTTATGCCAAAGTCATATTTTGATATTCCATTTATTCAAACAACTCTAATCTTTAGATCAATATATTGACCAGGCCTATCACACATTTATCAGTATCAGTATATATGTTGTCCTATATGCTCAAATACGAAAACTTTTGGTCTTGTTGTTTCTTCAGAACATAATGCAGAAAAAGTTGCTTGGGTGAATTTAGAGATTATGTCACATAGTTTAGGTGGCAGAGCAGCTATCCTGTCAGCAGCACATGTAGCAGAGCACACATCACAGCTGAGCAGACAGTGGTGCTGAGTTGAGGGTGGCTCTATGGCAAGGTGCTAATACAATAATACATTACTGGGGAGTTCAGAAACAATGACCCCATCACTTTTCCTTTTCAATGTAACTCTTGCACATAGTATATAAGTTGAAACCGGTCAGTCTGCTAAGTGTGACACTTGTTATAATTCACACAGGCAGAAGAAGTCCTTGTCGGGTAACTGTAAATATAGTCCATCCATCCACTTTCTATACACCGCTTAATCCTCTGTAGGGTTGCGGGGGGCTGGAGCCTATTCCAGCCGACTTAGGTGAAGACAGGGGACACCCTGGACAGGTCACCAGCCTATCACAGGGCTGTAAATGTAGGGTTACTAGGATTTTTGGTAGCTTTATACCATATTTCATGGTACTTACACAGCAGCAAGTCTTAGTCTTAATGAAAATTAATGCATTGACACGAAAGCTTGGCTGTTATGATTTTATGCCCAGCATCTTTAGGACTTGTCCGTGTTGGTTTTTAAGTATCATGATGCTCAAAACATGGATGAACATACACCATCTGCTGATAAAGACCACGTGAAATGCCTGAAAGCTCCCAACAAAGGTGGACATTTAGTTGGATTGATGGATCAAACAGCTATTTTTGAGCCCAAGAATGAGCTTTGTTCTGCATTTACATCTAGTGTAAGGCAAGGCAAGGCAAGGCAAGGCAAGGCAAGGCAAATTTATTTGTATAGCACATTTCATGTACAAGACAATTCAAAGTGCTTTACATAAAACATTAAAAGCATTACAGAAAGTAAGTGTAGTTGTGTTGTCTGTGTTTTGATTGTAGAGATAACATGACATCCCCCTCAGCAACCAAGAGTCAATACCAGAAAATTAATTCATCAAATGGGAATTTTAGTAATTAGAGAAACATTAAAGGAACAGAAGGCACTGACAGATAAGCACCTATAGGCTTTTCTTTGTCTATAATGTTTACTCTAGACAAACATGTAACCCCCTTTAAGAGATCTACTCTATTTAAGCAGTGATAAAATATAATAGAATAGCTCTGTGTTAGCCTCATAGATCCTCTGCGTGTCGATGCAGGCCTGATTCCATCAATGTCAGTGGATTAATTGTCACAGCTATTACTATAAATCGTAGAATGGTAACTCACCCCGAGGTCACGTTTAAATGGAAAAACATCTTTCATGAGAGGGAGGTGAGAATATCAGCACTGCGCAGTCAGGAAAAGCTCGACTGTGGCTGGTCGTAATGATTTTTGCCTGCTTTCATCACATTCACTCCGGTGGATAACTGCAAAGTATGAAATCTCCACAAAGTCTTTTGATGCACTCAGGAGGCAATGGAGGAAATAAAATAAGTTAATTCAAAATTGCAGATAGCAAAAGGGGAATCATCAGAGGTGGATACAGGAGATCAGTAGCCACTGCAGATAAGGCAAAAACTCAATAATGGCAGCATTATCCTTTAAGCTGATTACTAGGCCCGGTGAGATGGATTGACCTAATCTGACGAAGAGATTGTGTGTGTTTACTCGGATGATGAGAAAGTTATAGGTGTGATTCACATCCTTGGATCCAGCAGTGAAAGAAACTTCTTTCTCAGGACTCAGGTCATTTGATTTATCGGAGGTGAGGATGTGTCCGTTTCATTTCCCTCACCCTGTGTTCTTCTCTGCAACTCAGCTTTGATGGCAAACACAGAAGAATTTAGCTGTTTGATCAATGAAAATGGGAGCCACACAGTTTGAAAGCCACAAGGTTTTAGTTTGCGCTTCCAATTGCAGAAATGAGATGAAGCCTGTCATGCTGTGAGGCTCAGTGGGTGAGTCCAGCACAACGGTAAATCAAAGATGGAGTAACACGACCGGCTACAAATTCATGTCTTCGCTCACAGGATGCGGGTTTTATGTTGGAATTTGAACTTTCAACAGAAATGATGTTTCTCTACAACCAGACTGTTCTCCTATACACTGTATGTTTAGGCACAATATGAGGCAACCATGTCTTAAATGAATCATGTGCCATAATGAGGAACTGCATCAGAGTGTAGATGAAGGTAGTTGTGGTGTACTGAATATTGAACATGCAGATAATTCTTTGTCAGGGAACATGTTCCTGATACATTTAGTAACAACATATTTGCATATATTTGCAAATGTAATTATTCAACACATTGGTTTAGTGCTACATGAATAATAACTCCAGCATAATAGTACTAATTTTCCTGGGTGTGCATGCATACATGTTACTGCTGCTGGCGGTGGTGATGATGGTGATGATGGTGATGGTAGTGGTGGGGTGACTCGAAGTTAAATGGCAAATTTTCTCTAGGGCCTTCTATGTGGCTGATCCAGACATCCAGACACATAAGCCTGGGGATAATCATCAAAAACAATGAAAGAATAATTCAATGGAGCGTTAAATAGTGCCACTTAAATGAATTAGATGCATACTGCCATGAAAGCAGATGACAAAGTGCAGCTGCGTGAATAAGCCACAAGTGTGCTTCCTCATTGGTTCATAACAGTCTACATACTTTAATAATCAGGCCTCTCTGCACCTGTCACTCTCCCTGTGCAGGTCTCCCAAGGTGTGCTAATCTGTTGCCTGGGCCTCTCATCACCTTCACCCATGATTACCCTTGCGAGATGGGCTTTGCAGTCTAAAAACCCCTGTTATCCCTTTCCACCAAGAACCAGGTGCTCGTTCTGGTGCTTAGTTGGCTCAAATCTGGTTCTTCCTAAGAACCTGTTTGCTTTTCCATTGGCAAGGAACCAAGTTGGAGCCACGCCATTATGTCACCATAAAAGGACTACACTTGCATCGATTACATAGTAGTTAAACAAACGCAGTAATTTGATGATAATATCTGTATTTATATCTGTATTTATCTTTATAAAGATAAAGATCAGACAGAGATCGCCTGTTGCCTGGCCACCTCCGCAACCACACTACTGGTGGGACACAACTGTACCGGATTTCAGCGTGCAATAGTGTGTTCCAAACCGGAAATCATTCTAATACATCTGTGGTCGGACCAGGGATGTCCTGGAGAAAAAGGACACTAATTACTGCTTGTGTGTCCCTTTCCACCGTTGATGGTTGGTCACCATAACCCCGCCCCAGCCCCTGATGTACTCGGTGCTTAGCTCTGGCCCAGCAAAGAGTTGGTGCTTACTAAGCACCAGTTTTTAGCACCTGGAGCTGGTGCTTAGGTTGTGGAAACCAGTGTTGTTTTTGTCAACGATGACGATGACAAAATTATTTGACACCCCTTTTTTCATGACAATAATGAGACGGTGACGAGCTAAACATGGCTCTTTGATGACTAAAACATGACGATTCGTGTGTGAGTTTTCGTTGACAAGACGAGACTGGATGAAAATGTTAGTAGGTGGTCTGTCAGATGTTTAAAATGCATGATATTTCTGCCTATCTAAGCTGCCAGTCAAAAGCTAAAAAGTATCAGCAATGCTTCTGCATCCTATCTTTGTTCGGTACGCCCTCCCCCTGGCATGCAGCGCACATTCTGCACACAAACCGGTCACTAGTAGCACACAGACACACAGTTTAGGTTATTAATTCATTGATGGACCATGGCGGCAGCATCAACAAATGGGCTTGGTGGTCAGAAACGACAAAATGATCCATGGACATACTTTCAATATAATCCATCAGAAAGAAAAACAGAATGCACTGCAGAGGGAGACGGCGGTAAATATGGCTGCAGACTAGGTGGAAAGAATACCACCAATCTCAAGCATCAACTGAAGGCTCACCGGGGGCGGTCTGGCCACAGGGAGGTTAGGGAGGTTTCCCAAACGGCCGGCCAGTGGCCAGAACATTTTTCTTTGCAAATGCAGCCGTGGTTGACCGCAGCAGACGGCAGGCTTTTAATTTGTTAAAAGACTAATACTTTATTTTCTACTAATAAAACTGACCTAAAGTATAGAGTAAAACCTTCTTGAGTTTTCATCGACTAAAACTGGACTAAAACTGTCACATATAGAAATGACTAAGATGTGACTAAAACTAATCAGCATTTTCATCCAAAAGACTAAGACTAAAACTAAGACAGCTGTCACAAACAACACTGGTGGACACACAAAGAAACTGGAACCAGGTCGGTGGAAAAGGAGTACTTGACCCTGTTCCTCCCTCCGCCTGCTTCAGTGACTGATGGACTTGACATCAAGGTGAACACAGAACTGGACCGCTGCCCCAGTCACACAGTTTTCTTACTTTCTTTAAAGAGTGTCCAGGTGAAATCATTCCGTTATCCTTATTTGGTAGATTAAAGTGGCTCAATTCAAAGCAAGGTGATTAAAATCAAAATAAATCATTTTGCTATTGGAAATGATCAATAATTGTAAATATCAAATCAATACATTGATACATTTTTCCACTATATTGCCCAGCGGTATGTGTACACCACTCCCCTTCCCTGAGTTCCTCTTTGTGATAGGAACACTGTTTCCACAAACTAAATCATTTCCGTCCCTTTTACTTTTACAGCTGAAGTTAGTGCTTTGGAAACATGCAGCATCTTGATTTGATCAAAACTCCAGAGAAACAAAGAGAAAGTGTTGCTTTGGTTTAGTAATTGGTTTGTATTAACATTAAATTAAAACAGCGCCAGCTCAAAAACAGGGCGGCTCCTTAATAAAACATGAAGACACGCAATACGCTCATAAAAAAAGTGGAACTCTATTAGGCTGCTTCAGATAAAACCTGCTTCTCTCTGGAGTTTTGATAAATAAAGGCTTATATTTGTGAATTTACAGCATTTCCTAAGCATCAGCATCAGAACGACATTACTGCACCCAATTATGTCTGGTGCTAGTTGTAAGTATTAAATCTTTTAATAACACACAGCAGAATGTTTGTATTTACATTCCCTAATATCCCATGATACAGATAAATTACACCTATTTGCTGGCTGCAATATAAAACGTTACCAGAGGACCTTAATATTCCAATTAAACATATGACCTCACACAAATACATTTGTATTTTTAAAAACCCAAAGATTAAAAGAAGGAAATTAGAAGTTTCCCATTAACGCAGCTTGTAACACAATAAAACTGTAATCAGTAATGCAGCAGCAGGATCCCACCAGGACCAAGAGGCTCCTCTGAGATGAATGACTGTGCAGAAACAAGCCCACTGGGGAAGCAAAGAGGCCAGCAGCAATTTGAAGAACTGCAGCGTGGAGTCCCGTTCCATGGGCATACCTGCTCATTTGCATGTTTGCAGGGTTTCTGGGCTGCGCGGTCAGGTGGCAACACAGACACCACTTTCCCCCCCCTAAAAATAACATCCAGTTCATCTTAATTATGCAAGACGACGCACTCAGATTCTCGAAATTATCCGAAAAAGGCACCCCAGGGTTGGATGAAAATGGAGTTTTAACATTTTGCCTTTGATTCCAAAAGGTTTTATAAGGAGCCGACGCCGCTCTTAAACCTGAGAAACACAGAACTCACATAAGCCAGTGTCTTTTAGGATGATCCCAGCTGCTTAAAGAAAAACAACGAGGTCTAATAAAGATGTTTTTTGATGGCGTCTCTAGAATAAGGGACAAGCTTGGCTCACATTTATTTCTAAGATGTCACATTATTGGTGCACCATTGAGTAGTAGTTAGCTATCTGTGCACATAAAGACTACTTATTAGTAAGTCATGTTTTGATCTGGGACGGAAAAAGATTAAAAGTGTATTGACAGCTCTGCACTTTGGCGTCACAACATGATGGGTTAAATTGCCTCAGAGCTCTGGATCCCGGGGGTCTCGATTCAACTTTAAAGGTAATGAGTCAAAAAAAGATATGATGTGCTCAAAGCAACATTTTGGCAGTTTTGAAAACAGCCTTATTCACTTTCTTGCAGACAGTAAGATGAAGAATCAATATTCATCCCGTATGTGTCCATCAAGACAGCAGCCAGCAGCCGGTTAGCTCAGCTTTGCATACAGACTGGTGGCAGCTGGACCAAACAAATCCTCCTCCCAGCCTCTCTACAGTTTAGTATTTAACACATTATGCATCATGTTATACAGTTTGCACATAAACCAAAGTCTAAAACGACCATATTGTGGATTATAGTAGGTTACTGTTGGGCTGCTTCTGTCCAGTCAACAGAGACCTATGTTGTTATTTTGCCTTCTCGTCGAATTAACATTAATTACAGCTGGTAAAAATCAACAGGTGACACTGAAAATCCTCTCTTGCTTCAGTTTGCTGAGACACGTTGAGTTTGTTAATAATTTGAGTATGGGCGCATTATTGTAGCAGTATTATTTGCAAATGTGTGTGTGAGAGTTGTGTGTCCGTATCTCAGTCTGTGTCCGCAGTCGGATTTGCAAATGTGTAAATGAATCTGTAAATGCGTGATGAGATTTGTGTGTCTGCACAAGGAGCTGCAAATGTGAGCCTGTGAGCCTGAGGTCAGGGCACGCAAACCCGCACATCACACACACACACACACACACACACACGAATCCCGATAGGCATTTGTGGATCTCTCGCAGCAGAGGCGTAGCAAAAATCACGAGTGTAAAGAGAGGCAATCGAGAAGCCGCTTGACCTGGAACCAATGATTTGTCTGTATTTCCAGGTCTTGTAGCGAAATACAGACATTCATGCCTCTGTATGTACTTACAGATTGGTCTACGCATTTGCAGATCTTTGCATGCATTTGCAGATTTGTCCACACACGCAAGTTGCTTTACACATTTGCAGATTCTTGTACAAACACACAAATCACATCACGCATTTACAGATTCATTTACACATGTGCAAATCCGACTGCACACACACAGATCGAGATAGGGACGCACAACTCTCCACACGCGTTTGCAAATAACAGTGCTACAATAATGCCCCCATATTTAAGTCCCAATTAAAACTGCGGCTTTTAAAAATCTTTGGATATACAAACAATTAACTGTCTTGCCTAAAGCTGCTGAATTTTTAAAAAATGTATGTTCAACAAGGACACACCAGAACACAGTGAGTGACCTTGGTTCAGGATGTCAACTGTGGGCATTATAATGCTCCATAATGACCCTTGAGGTTAGTCGAGGAGAAGTAATTGAATAAATGAGGTGGCACACAGATGATGCTACCCAGGGAACACATTTATGTACACTCAGCACAAACTGCTAAGTGATGGCGATGAGTAAACTCCAGTCGTCAGGAACCAAACCATGAATGACACAGGCATTCTTCTTTAAGTGCTGCATCCATAAGGCTGGACGGGGGCTCTGCACAGGGTAAATGGGAAGATGAATGGCTCCAAATACCGAGATATTTTGGGGGAAAATGTGCTGCCCTCTGGAAGAGAGCACACCGCTCACGTCAAAGAAGAAATCCATCTTTCAACTTGACAGCGAACCAAAGCACACGGCCAAACCGACCAAGCAGCCGAGACAAAAAGGAAGGCTTCTATCCTGGACTTTTACATCCGTACAAACTCTGTGGATTGATCCAGAAAGGAGTGTGCACGGAGAGAACGCCTTTCAGCCTGGAGAGAGAAATGAGAGGAAAATTCCTAGGACTCAGGCTTACTGAGACGGTAGAAACTTATCCAAAAAGGTCACGGGTGTTATCAAAAAGTGAAAAGCAAAAGGTGCAGGCTGTTCAGCACGACACAGCCGCGCAGTTTTCGTTTCCCATCTTTAACGCAGTGGCAGAAATTAGCTGCTTCTCATTTTTACCTTTTCCTCGTGACTTCGGCATATCCAAATGAAAATGGAAAAATCAAGTTTGATTTAATAGGTTTTCATTTCAGCCTTCAAGGCAATAAAAACTTGGAAATTAGAAAGAGCCTGTGCACTTCAGATATCCATGCTATATCCGCGTAGAAGCCAGCCAGATGTACTTCCAATGCTGATTAAAGAACCGAACTGGAGACAGTAATTATTCATAACATTGTAGAAGCCAACTAGCATGTGTGTGGGACTCTGATGAAGACATTTGGGAAGACAGGGTAACTAACGACACTGTGCAAAGAGACATTTTTTAAGAAATGCAGAAGTGATGCAGTCATTAGACGGCAGTGATTCATTCTCAGTATTCTTAGGAGCAATCTAAATACAATTGCAGATGGAAACGCAGCTTTTCAGACGAGCAACATTTAGAGGAATGCACTTGTTTCCCATATTTCAAAGGGTGAAAAAATCTGTCTGATGTTTGCTCATTAAAGACGCTTTAATCAACATAACTTAGCGGGATCTGGTGGTGATAACTGACAGAAAAAAGACACAGCTGCTGCAAAGGAGGTCTGTTAAAGTTATTCTGCTTCTCCATTATCACACAGCTGCAGGTCCCCTCAGCCCAACGCAGCAGTTTAGCATCTTTCAGCTCCTTTTTCGGTTATCTGGCCCACAGCTTCAAGTTGAGGCTCTTTTTTTAGTGTCACTGGGCAGAAATTCCACACTAACCTTTCAGCATATTGTAATTCAAGTGCTATGAGGGGAAACTAGACTTCTGCACCTCATCTAGGCTCCATTTTCAGGCTTTAGAAAACCCAGCCCATGATGGGAGGCTTCTGCCAAGGAGGTGAGAGAGTGTAAAGAGCGACAAAATAAACAGCAAACATGGGAAGAGAAGCTGCAGTGGAAGAAGCAGGACTAGAGAATGCTGAATTTTAGCTTGACTGTTTTTGTGTGTTTGAAGCGCGGTGGTGGAAGGACCTGAGACGGATGCTAAGGAGGTGCAAGAGAACGGCAGTATGTTCAAGATCTGGTGGGGTTTTTTTGTTGTTGCCTTTTCCAGACTCCTACCAACTGCAGTTTTAAGTGTTTTGGTCCAGTTCTACCCCTGCAGTCATTGCCATTTTCACTCACAGTATGTTCCAGTGCTGAGTGGAAAGGCTCTAAAAACCCAGAATTAAATAACAGACTAAATAAGCCACTAGCTGGTAAATGGCGAGCAGCAATTAGCAGCTGAAGAGCCAGAGACTTCCCTCAGGTGTTGGTAGAGATGCACAGAGCTCAAAGCAGAGAGCATATTGCAGTTGCCGGTTACCAGAAACAAAACTGCAAATAAATGCTAATTTTGCTCTGGAACTGCTGATTTCTAACAGATCTGCCACATCAAGTGTCTATGGTGGTGCTCTGTTCATTTCTGCTGATGCTAAGCAGCCACTAAATTCAGGTAATGCTGACATCATGAAACAAATGCAGCCGAAGCCTTTGGATTAGGTACAGAGCCTGAGTTAGACATAATATATCTAACTTCTTTAGACAGGCTAGTTTATTCCCCTGCTTATAGTGGTCATGCTAAAATACAAAGTGGGATCCAGACACACAATGTGGTCAAAATCCTAGGGCCGAATGATATCAAGGACAATTCTAATTGTGATAAACAGATATTGTGATTTGATTTGTGAATTAATTCATTTATTTGATTTAAAACATGTAATAAAGCACTACAACATGGGACACCATCTAAAGCTTGACTGTCACATGAGGACAACATGAATTTTTAAACCCGTCAACATGACAGTTTGAATTATAGATCAGATGCACTGCATATTGTATATCCTAATGATCCGCCTTTGTGTTTGCTAAGCGCACTGTTTCAAACTGTAATTTCAATTTGACACTGAATAATTGTTCACCCCCTTCAATGAAGTGTCCTTGTGGAGCGACGCTCTGCTCCCAGCTCTCCTGCCACATCTGAAATGCTCTGTGGAAGCTCCGTTCTGGAAGTATGTCAAGCGCCATCTGCAACCCAAAGTGGATCTTCCCCACTGTGTTTCAGCGGCAACCCTTCGACTTGAATTTCATTTTGGGGAGGAGTAGGATGTCACAGGGTGTCAAGTTTGTGATTAGGGCAGGGAGGGAGTGATGACTGAGTTGATGCAGGCAAAAAGATGTGTGTTTTGTACTTAAGCAGACAGCATTAGCACAGCGGCATGTGTCTTTGTGTTTGCATTGATTGTTCTCCTTCAGACCCCTCAGGACGTTACAGGAGAAGTCACAGTCTGGCCTTGTGGGAGGAATTCACACCTTGAGAATGCTGAAAAAATGACGAGCACGCTCTTTGTGGCACGTTGACCTGAAGGGTCTTCTGGAAACTGTGGACTTTTCCACTGAAGACTGCTGTTTGCTCTCTGGGTAATGGCCTCATACCCACCTCTGGTCACCAGTGATGGTCCTCAATATGAAGCTTGGGTCAGTTAGATGTTTGCTCTTTGTGCAGGTGTAACGGTAAAATTGCAAATGCACCAGCAAGTGGTCAGAACAGGCCTTCCGGACAGGGCTGTAAATGTGCCAGGAGCACTGGGAGCAGTGTACTGCTGCGCGAGAAGACTCCTTCTAAAGGGCCAAATTTAAATCAGGAACAGTTTTTTGCTTTTTACAGGCACAGTGTCATAATTTTTTAATCGCACCTCATAAGCTTACCTCATCAGAACCCTGCTCTGCATTTAGCTGCCAGACATGAAGCTGGTACCAGTCTGCCAACTTCCCACAAAGAAAAGATGAGGGTTTAGATGTCTAAAAATTGACAAAACCTAGAAAATCATAGCACAGTTAAAACCTATCATGAATCAATACCTCACTCTGACAATCTAGTTTTTTTCCCCCAGAGCATAAAGATCTCATTTTCGCTCCAGTAGTCCAGCTTGTATTAAAATAAGCAGCCCATTACGAACCTAAATCTCAGATTTGGCTTGTCTCAGGTATTCCAAGTGCTCCAGCAGTTAAGCAAAGAGGAGTATTTACATTTCTCCTGCTCATTATTCCTAAAATGACCTCCAGAGCAAAATGAAGCTACACTCTGTAACTCCGTGGGTCCAGCCAAGGAGAAGTCCTGTTCTCTGAGCAGAGCCGCTGTTTTCCATAGTATGTTTAATTAATGAACTGTTATTAACGATGGTTGCCGTGGAGCATTAGGGAAAGTAATGATTCTACTGCCAGTAATTATAACAGTGATAGGCCTGTTTATTAAGATTAGTCTGTATAGGGCAGTGGGTTGCTATTTTAGCTATTCTTTATGGTCTGTCTTTTTTCTATATATTTTTTTTTAATTGGCATTTGCAGCTTAGTTATAACTTATTGTTCCAGATGCTTGAATGTGGATTAAACACACGCTTTTTCTGTTTGGTGATGCACTGTACATTTACTGGATATGCAGAATACGTAGGCTGACATAATGACACAGATACACTGCCAAAGCTCTGGGCCTAAACACAACAGTTCCTGGAAAAAAAATAAACGGCAACAACAACAAATCACACAGATCCACACCGTCCTCTGCTCTGCTGTGCGACGCTAACACATTCTGCCTAAGGCTGACTATCACAACACAGTTACAAAACATTTTTATAGCACTTCTCCCTGCTTTATCCGTCATGATATAGTACGTGGTCTAAAACCGCTTTACATCTGCAAATTCCCATTGTGATCAAAGAACAAAAGGATGACAGATCTGGGAATTAGTGCGAACTTTAGATGCTGGAGCAGCAAGACCAAACAAAGCTATTGACTTTGTGGTGCAAAAAGACAAAAGGTCTTTTGTCCTCCGGAGCACAGCGATGCAAGGCACATTTTATCAGAGGTCTGCTTGTGTCATACACAGGTCACACCTGTCTGGCCTTTTGAAAGGACAAAACATTATGATTCCCCTGGTCTTGGACCGGTTAGTCGAGATTTATGAGGGTCGCGGATGAATTTTCTCCCACAGCGGGGACACAACATGACTCTCAATCATATGTGGAAGAGGCTCGCGCTGTTCGGCTTACGGTGTGATTTTCTGGTGTGAGTTTCCAATTCATTGTGAAAAGCAGCTGCGCTATCTCTTGATTAAATCACTGCCTCTTCTCCACGTTTCCAGCTCAGTGTTAGAGCTGCCCTGCAAAAAAAAAAGAACCTAATGTGGATTCTGTTTAGTAAAAATATTTCGCTTGAATTGATTTTCTCATTCATCTTCCTCTATGATTAGCAAAAAGAAAAGACTTCATCAGTTCAGTTCTCCGTGGACAGATGCTGAAACAGACACTAAACCTTTCTGATGCCAGCTATTGTTCATGTTCGCGGGCGAAACTTATTCTTCCCTGATAACAGGTAAACAAACCTGCACAGGCTGTGTGGAGTGTTGATGTGCTGCCACCTCACTTCCCCTGCGGTGTTAGAAACCTGAGACAAAGAGGTGTGATGTGTGACAATGTGTGAATCAAAAGATTACACTAATTTCTCTGAACCTTTCTGTCGTGTCGCCTTCAAAATGCTTGTTTATCTACATAGCATGAAATAACCTTTTACTGCTGTTTTCCCAGCTCTGCCATCTTAGCAAAGTTGTCCGGCACGTGGCTCACACTCCTGTGTCTTCTCCTCTTGTTTCCAGCATTCCCTCCCTCAGTCTTTGCTGTCTGTCTTCGTTTTAAAAGGGCCATACCCACATAATGCCAAGGCCGGCGGTTTTGCTTGGAGCACCTGGTGAGTTAAAGGCTAGGCCAGGTGGTACACAGCTTTGACTGCCAATTAGAGCGGTGACCATGTGAGAGCTGCCCGAGATAACTTCTAATTAACAATGGACCTCCGAGGCATAACAATTAGCCTTTCCTTCAAATAAACCCACAAAAGAGGATGCATGTGGAGCCCACTGACAAAATCATTTCTCTCCTTTTCAGTGGGCAAATAAAACCCAGCTGAAGACAAGGGAAGCGGCTAAACGCATACACTGTGTGCTGGATATTGTATAGGTGAGTCTCAATTTTAGTAAAGAATGAAGGCATTTTACCTGGCAAGGTCGCAGACGCTGCCGGCCTGTCAACATGACTATAAGGAGGATAAAAGGTGCATGAGATGCTTTACATTGATGATGACACTAAAGGAGAGATGCACACTCTCAGGCTAACTGATTTTACCAGGAAACGATTAGGACAGCAAGGGGACAATCCGCAGAGAACCGCAAAGGTTGACAACAAAATGACGAAAGTCAAGGACGGCGCAGTGTGTCCGTCAAAATGAAGAAAAAACGAGAGAAAAAACTCCCGAGGATGTTGTGATATGGAGATGTATGGTTATGCAGCCGGGAAGCAACATCTGCTGCGCGGTACAGTACGGCTCTACATAATGCATCAGCTGTGGGTTCCCTATCTCTGCTGCTCCAACGACACCTGCCAATAAGCATTATCAAACAAGCAGTGGCAGATAAAAGCCACGCGGTAATTTGACAAGCCTAATTGCGGGACTGATGTGCAGTCTCGACGTCGTTGATTGCGCCTGGGAAAGATTACGGCTGCAATCACCGGATGGCTTTCTTTGTTGTGGAGGGAGCCGTGCTTAAATTGTCATTTTGTAATCATTTGAGATAACCTCCCAAGTGGGGAAAATGCAGCCGAGATAAAGTGAAACGCTGCTTAGTAAACGCTCCCATACAGTAAATGCCATGTATTCTCCACATGTGCCCAGAGTATAAGAAGTCTGCTCATGCTTGGGGGGAAAAGAATGGTGCTGAGGTGTTTCTTGGAAAATAGCCAGGACTGTTAAGTGGAAACAGAGGGCAAATCAAAAAGCCAGGGAGAAGTCCAAGGGGAATACTTTGAAGGAAAAGACAGTGTCTTACTGAGTGGAAAGGCCTGAACAAAAGACACTAACTATTAGTGAAATATACTTGTACATGCGGCGGATGCATGCAGACCACTACCCCGGGGACTGGAAACATTTTTGCTGTTGCTGCTGCAGTCTTGGTCCCGGACCTTGTTGCAAAGCCGTGCACTTAAAGGGTCTGATTGGGTCTGTGGTAAGCCACGGGGATTCCTCTGTCTGGAGCTGAGAGTCTGAATGCCAGAGCTGAATAACTGATTACAGTAAAGCCTTCGCTGTCTTAACTCAGCCTTCACGCCACGGCAGCTAAAGACTGGAGGAAATGCCTCGCAGGAAAGATCTTAAAACTGGAAGTTGGATCGTTAAAGAAACTCACACAAACTTTGAGCGAGCTGCTCGGCACCCTCGCCGAGCGCTATACATTTCTGTTCGCCGTGGCACGCTTTGAAGTGGAAACACCAGCACAACTGCGACGGCAGTTTCATCACACTTCTCCTTGCAGCATGTCTTCATCTGGCTGGCAGCTGGTGAGAGTTGCCATGATTCACTGTGACTCATTGCTTCTTCCATGCGCCATTGTTAAAAAGAAGCCCACAAAGGACCTTCGTTCAGAGGAATCACACTTCTTTTAAATCACAATGTATGTACAGATGAAAAAGCACTGAGGACTGTCTGAAGAGCGTATTATCAGGATAACACACATTCTCCTCAAAATAGCTCCTCTATCTTATATAGTGTAACAAATGGCAATTGCTTATGGCAACTACATTTTCCACATGTAATTGGGTTCCTTGATAATGGATGCCACCAAAGCACCCCATCTCCATCTCTGCCACCCTCCTTTCTAAATACTGCAGCGCGGTCCCCCAAGGTCACGCCATCCAATCTGATTGGAGACGTGATGAGGAACAGGCTGAGCTAATGTATTCTACTTGCTTATTATTTATAATGGCAAGGAGATTTCAGCGGAGAATTAACCAGTGCGCTGCAGACACCTTCAGCGGGAAATGAGGTGACACCTCAGACAGAACACACAGCAGAGGGGATCATTACAAAACTCATAACCCCCCCCCCCAAAAAAAAACGCTGGAGTTTACCAGCACCAGGGCCCTGCACAGATAATGAAACACAGAGTGATTAATGTTTACAACACATTAGAAAGATTCCTGTCAGAGGAGATAGTTGCTTGCCTTAATGAGGCTGCTTCCAGGACACCAGGCAGCCACTGGGAGGGGTTCTGCACAGAGATATCTCCTCTCTGCACGCCTGCTGTGTAATCAACAGTTGCTCAAGCTTGGGCTTAACACAGTGGATGGCTCAAACAGCAGTTGTCCAAGTCAAGCAGATAAGCACTGCATGAGTTAGCCAGCAGCCCCCCTACCAAAGAATCCAAACGGCAAGAAATCTAAAACAGTCCTCCAAAGAGAAGTTGCAACATGACTGTAGACAATGAGCGCAAAGCATTTCAAAAAATGGAGAGAAATACGCACAATCCAGCTGAACTCTGCGCACTAATAACTGTTCCTCTAAACAAGCAGGGGGGATTTTAGAATTTGGAAAAAAAAACACAGGACAATAAAAGCATCCTGCTGCTTTCTATTAAGCATCCAAGCCTTCGTATTTTTGCAGCAGAAAGTTACAGAGCAACACCTGGTCAGCAGCGCTTCAACACTTCAAGGCTCCATGCGCGCCGCTCACTTTAACGCACACAGCTTCAAGGCTCTAGTCAGGATATAAGATGATGAACAGAGCGGTCTGTGGAGTTAAAGAAAAAAAAAACACGGGTTGTGTCTCCATACTCACCCAAAAGTCCATCCCGAGCTGCCCGGTGAAGTCCCGTTATTTGCGCTGCGGCTGCAGCGGCAGCGGCGGCTCCACGGAGAGCGGAGGAGCGGAGCGATCGAGCCCCGCCACGGCGCGAAGGGTCCACTCTAAGGGGAAAACAAGCTCCAAACTGGCAACCCCGCACCGCTGCCTGTTTGAATATTAAAAACACCGGGAGGAGGTCATGCGTTTTGGGTTTCCTTTTTTTTTTCTTCCCTCGCGAAGGAGGAGGAGGAGGATGGCTGGGAACAGTTTGCTGGGTCCACCGTTCCTCGCTCCCAGGCAATGAGAGGCATGCATTTTAATTCCTGGGCGCTGACCATGAGGGGCACAGCACTGCTACGCCCCTCAGCATCCTCACTCACACACACTGTCATCAGGATTTTTTTTTATTATTTTATTTTTTTGCCATGCCTGACCTGGTCGTGGTGTTCTCCTGTAAGCTCAGTGCTGCAGGAATGAACAATAACCTATACAGTGATAAATAATTTACCTCATCCATTTATGGACCAACTTCATATCTTCCCTCCTTCTCCTTTACTATAACTTCTCTTGTCTTATATTATTAAACACACACTGGGAATGAGTGACAAGCTCAGATTGATGCTATCTAATATTCCACTCTAATGCTCCTATAGTGTCCCTGAGGAGAAAGCTTGTGTTTGTTTGATCCATCATACATCTATATTTGTAGTCTTCCCCCCTACGGGATCAATACAACTGTCTCGATAAGTGTAACTGACTAATAGGATAACAGGGGGGACTTAGCTGCAGTGAGTCAAGCAGGGTGAACTCACCCAAACTAGAGTCCGCTGAGCTTTAATAGCCTCGGGCCTGAGGAGACTTGTTGATCTGATTTGTGCCCTCGGCTGGGCGACTGCTTACCTTCTCCCTCCTGAAGCCGCTGAGACACGAAAGCGTCGCTGCTCAGCAAGAGTTTCATTTCGAGTGTCTGCAACCCATTATCTCTGTCAGTCCTTACCAATCCAAAGAGTAAAACAAACCACCTGAAATAGTTCCCTCGTCCCCTACAAAGTGTAGAAACACGTCACAGAGCTTAAAGACAGGTGAAAGCCAAGTTTTTCCATTTGTTGCCCTGTCCATGTTGTGTTTTCGACATGCTGGGGGGGACGTCATGAGTGAAATAAGCTGTCAGTGCCATGGCTGAGCATTTACACCTTGGAACTGCAGTGTAGTGAAACAGGGACTCAGACATCTGGAGTTTGATATATAACAAACCTAAGGGAGCAATCCTGTCAGTCTACAGAGTAGGGCTTTCTGTATCATTGAGTTTTCCACTGCAGGAACTTAACTGTTGTCTTAGGGGCGGACCGGATCTTTGTGTTTATGTGTGTGTGTATTCTAACTGCACCAAGCACTCTGTAGAATCGCTTTCAGGGTAAAAGAAAGTTACCTTCCCCAGACAAGTACTTCTGAGCAGTGCTGAAAAACCGCTGTGTGGGTTTCAAAGCTGATTCTTTAAAGTCAGTGAGGACGAATGCTAATTGGAGAGGACAACAAGCGCTACAGTTGTACCCTCTAGATGTCCTCGTCGAGCACCATTAATCTTTTCTCGAGCACTACCATCTTCAATGTAAAAATTGCCATGTAGGCTAACACAAGAAAACTCCATTGTTCTATTTCCTACGTGCCCATAGAGCTGCAGTTACATCCAGTAGGTAGTATTTGTCGTGGTGCATTCAGGGTTTAGGTCTGAAAAGGCTGAAAGCATTGTAAAAAGGAAGTGCCACCTCTTGCCTGATGTGGAAAGATGGCTTCAGAATTGTTTTCCAGTTTGAATTAATTACTCCATTATTCCAACTTGCCTCTGTGTACCATAGAGTGCTGTACAGTGTTTGTGTGGTAGGTGAGCTGGTGTGCTCGAGCTGCAGCAGGGGGAAAGCAACAGTGTAGAGTTACATCTCGGCCATTTTAAGGTTTGAATGGATTTTTTTCAAAGCAAAAATACCTATAAATAAGTAACTCACACAGAGATGAGTTTTGAGGGGTTCAATCAACGACCAGAGAGGAACTTAAAGTCAACGTGATTGAGGCTGACTGGTTTTTTAAAATATCCATCCATCCATCATCTATACACCGCTTAATCCTCTGTAGGGTCGCAGCGGAGTTGGCGTCTATCCCAGCCGACTCGGGCGAAGACGAGGGACACCCTGGACATAATTAAATTTAGAATTCGTATTCTAATTTTAATTCTGTAGCTCGCCTAGGTGACGCCACGGCATATCTGCTGGTTACTGCCGCGACGATATAGAGTAGAATAGAAATACTTAATTGATCCCCAAGAAAAAGAAATTCTGTGATGTTATATTATCTTTATAAATACATCTTCATATTATATATGATATTATCACAGATACATTTGTATTGGTGTGTCCGTTTTCCAACATGTGTTCATTTTTAAAAAATTGTAAAGAACATAATGCAGATAGATGAAGAAATTTAGATATGGCGTCATCACATGCTTTGCCCAGCAGAGCGGCTAAGTTGTCTACAACACTCTCAGTACTGTCTGCAGCACATGTAGCAGAGTACGCATCAGAGCAGACGGTGCTGCGGAGTCAAGTCATTTTCCCTTTTCAATATAATAAACGTACTGTAGGTATACATATAAAGAATATCAGTCTTTATATCAAGATTATTTTTTAACTACCTAAACATCTGTATTAGCGTTGGCCCCAAAAATCCAGTATCTCTCAGGCTCTAATGTTATAGACTCATTCAGTGAGACAGTTAACCAAGCACACTCTCATTTACACCTATGGACAAATTAGAATCATCAATTAACCTCAGCATGTCTTTGGACCGTGGGAGGAAGCTGGAGTACCTGGTGAAAACCCACGCTGCTCAGGGAGAACATGCAAACTACACACAGAAAGATCCCAGGCGTCCTAACCGGGGATCTGCTAGCTGTGAGGCAACACTTCTAACCACTGATCCACCGTGCAGCCCCTAAAATAAGCATGAAATTTTAAAACAAATTAAATGAATGAACTCTTTTTTACTAACATCAGTTGCTATAAAAAATAATGTCCCCAGATAAAAAAAATAGCAATACATGGAGTTATATACTGCACTACAGGGCTTGATTAATCAAGGCCAAGACTGTATCTTACATCAGCGTTGCTTTGCCTCCAATACCGCAGCATGCCCTGGGGCCCGGGACCCCAGAGGCCCCTGGAAGTCACTGTTTGCATGCAGATAAGTTCATCGTTTGATAGAACATTTCCTCTCTGGGTTCAGATTTGCATGCCGTCTTAGGTTCAACAGATGGGTGGGCACTTGGCTGGATGGGGACTTGACAGGCCAGCTGAACATACACGGTGGAATGACGGCTGCTGGCAGTATGCGTGTGTGGGTGTGTGTGTGTGTGTGTGTGTGTGTGTAGTGGGCTGGTGGGGATGGAGTGGAGATGGAGTGTGTGAAGAGTGTGTGGGGAGGCACAGACAGCCTGGTTAAAGTGGAAGCAGGGCAGTAGAAATGGAGTGATGCACTGTAAAATCATGTTTTTTTCCCCTCCTGCTTATAGCAACATCTGTGGTTTTTGATGGTGCATATGGCGGCATTTGTTGCCATGGCGTTTTGCACCAAATTTAGACTCTGGCTCATAAAATTGAGCCTGAAACATTAAAAGCGCTCATTATGGTTCATTTGTATTCCCTCTACCTTCAATCCCTGCATTTATGCCCAAAATAAAACAAAAGGCTGAGCCGTCAAGACCCCATGGAGTTGATTTTGGCTTTAATATCACAACCCAGCTAATGAAAGCAGTGCTAGCTCCACATGTAGCTGCATTTTTATTGTTTTAAGTTGTTTTTACATGAGCATCCTCCAAGAGATGTCTTGTATGCATTTAATGACAGTAAGTTAGGCTGAAGTGAAGGATTTGTGCGAAAACAGGAAGACAGCCGAGGAGAGCAGCGTGGAGCCAGTTAGTCAAAGAAGAAAGGATGAATGTGAGAACAGGCTCTTCCTTTACTCTCACGTAACATTAAGTCTGTTTGAAGGCTTTTACACTTATCAGTGTGTTTGTAAACCACCAGAGAGAAGGTCCAGCTGTACATGAGAAAAAGCTCGGATAGCAAATTTGGCTGGAGTCGTCGGATTTTGTGGAATTTATCTGAACGTTGGCGGAACATATTGGAGGTCCTCCCTCAGGAAATTCTGAACATGTATTCAGTGAATTTCTATCAACCGGTTTGTTGTTTTTTGTTGTTTTTTGTTGTTTTTTTTTGCATCAATTTATCGTGGAAATGTTTCGCACAGAAAAACACAAAGTTCAGGCGCCCTGTGATGATTCAAAATATAACTGATATATAATGCAGTAAGACTCTGAGACATTCTGTTTAACTTTGAACTATCTATTATTTATGTTTGTGCAGATTCCCAGTCACCCAGGTTACAGCAGCATCCGAGTGCTAGATGATTTTTTGAGTCAACACTCACATACGCTGGGTTTAACTCTTCCATGTGTTTGTTCGGGGAAGTGGCCTCTTCAAATGTGGCACCTTTTCATTACAGTGACAGAGGAGTTCGTTTATAGTAACAGCTCACATGCGTTTCAGCAAGATCACTGCTCATGTTCAGCGTCTTCAGAACATGTCACACACCTGTCTTGTTTTTGCTAAAGGGGGACAAATGAACATGTTCTACATATTAACCTCCCCCAAAGTCCAAGAGAAGAGGACAGAGCCGCTAACGTTAGCCGGAGCATTTCCACACACTGACAAAATGGACCTTTCTCTTGGCAGACCTGTCAGGAAATACACAGGTGATAGAAATTTTTGTTAACAATGGCTCAGGTCCATGAAGTATTCCAGTGAGTCATGCTAGGCACTGTCCACAATAGATCTTTCTGACAGCAGGTATTTTGGCAGGAAAAGCACAGGTGTGACTGATATGGACAATGACTTCACCCCATTGAGGTCAGCAGGTTCCAAGTTGTCTGCGATGACTTCGCTCTGTTTGATTTTTTTAATGTAATGTTAGCCTAGAAACTAAGGATGCTCCCTGACTGTGGAAGCAGTGCTTGGTTACAATTGTCAGCAGTAAGTGCTTAGTGAAGTAATCATATACGTCAGCTTACACGGAATGTCTGGAAATTATAGCCTGGGTTTTTTTTTAACCTCATTCAAAATTGTTTATGGATGTGTACATTTAAAAAAAATCACCATAGACATTTCAGGCATAGACTGGAGTAAAGATGACTGGACCTGGTCGCTCTATAGCTCAGGTGAGTTAGGCCGTTGGCATGTAGGCGAAGGTCGTCAGCAGCAGTAGTGAGTTTGAGTCTGGCTCACGACCCTTTTCTGCATGTCTCTCTCCATATCCCCTTTCACCCTGTCTCTCCTCCCATCATTAAAATCTAATAACAAGCCTCCAAAAAATTAAAAAAAAAAAAAAAAGATGGATGGACCCTCCGTGACATCACCCAAGGTTTTCTGAAGAGAGGTTTTGAAGGTCGGCGTGTTGGCTTTAACTCTTGTTACCTTAGCAGCACCCGACTCCTCTTCACTCTTAGCTAAGTCAAAAATGATCAATGAGATGGAGCATGAGTGGAGCTGAGGCAGGTCATGCAAATGTCTGCGGAGGAGTATCCTCGATGACAACCCACTGGTCACTTAAAGTGGTCACACCTTTAATTAGGCACAATTTTAAGCCTTAACATTTTAAACAGATGGAAAAGTTCAACCAGTACTTCTCATGAACAACAAAGCTAGCTATAGTTAGCTACGAGACCAAACCTATTTTGTGTACCAGGCTGTAAACATGTTTATTTCTGCTGTAAAGTTGGACATTTTAACATGAGTCTCTGTGGGGATTGACTCACTTTTGGAGACGGCATCAAGTGGCCATTCGAGGAACTGCATTTTCTGGCACTTCCACAGTGGTTTCATATCTCAGCCCTGAAGGTTGGCGGTAATATTTGCACTTAATTTCTTACCACACTTGTCAGGGCATCAAATTAGGACACACAAAGATCATCATCTGTGGCTGACTCTCCCTCTGACGTATATTTCCTTGATGCACTTTAAAATGTTCCTTTGCATCAAACACGTTTGACTCTGCCACCTTGACGTCTCACACACTGACTGTGCAGATGCATGTTCTTTGGTTTTTTACTGGCACAATGATGTAGTTGACTTTTCTCTTTTCAATTTTAGGAAGGATATAAAAGACACCATCTTCTAAACTCTTTAAATAGAAACTTTTAGGGTCCCCATATAGCTAGCTGAGTTAAGGCGTTACCACGTGGGCGCAGGTCGCCAGCAGCAGACGTGAGTTTGAGTCTGGCTCACGACCCTTTGCTGCATGTCTCTCTCTCTTCTATACCCCCTTTCACCTTGTCTCTCCTGCTATAAATCAAACTTTTTAAAAATAGCAACTTTTAAATCTAAACCTTGACAGTTACCATCACAATGCTATGACTGGACAATCTGTTCAAAGGAGGGGTTTAGAGAGATGTCAGTTGAGGCTTTTCGTAGGCCTGTTGTATGTCGCAAACTTGCTTTGAAGGTTACTTTTCCAAAAGTTTTGGGGAATTAGATCGACTAGTTCATGCTTCGATTGACAACGCTGGCTGATTTACTTTTCAGAGGCGTGCCTTAGTCCCCAGGTCATGAAATTTTAATGTAGGGGATAATGTCAGCTCGCAATTACAAAAAATAGGAGGGTGGGGGGGCAAGATTGGATTTGTGCACTTTCTGCAGTGCTGCCAATGTTACTCTGAAGCCCCAGCACAGGGCAATCAATACTATGAACATTAACAATTCCCCTCAAATGCTAGCCTGGAGATGTTCAATTAACAATGAATGGAAGATAGATTTTGTGGTCTCAAACTTTGTTTCTTCAAATGAGCTTTATTTTCTATTACATCTATGAGTCGTGAATTAAGGAGGGTGTTTGCCAGAGAAACAGAGCAGGTTGCAGTCAGCAAATTTCATCAATTTGTTTGTCATTAGACGTCATTGATTAGAAGTCAAGACATTAATTTCTCCTTGTCTTGAGTCACTCACACACTAGAAAGTGTCTGAAGAAGTATAGAAGATCTGCAATGCATCGGTACAGCAGTGAGCTCAGCGTGCTGACACCTTGTGTGACGAGCCCTAGGCAAAGTATATATTAAGAATATTGTACGGGAAGGGTAAGGTGTTGAATTAATTTAATACTGCCTGTGATTTTTCCATGTCTGAAGTTGGTACAGTGTCAGGCAGGTTAAATGAAGCGTAAGTTAATTAATTTTAATATGTGGGGCTGAAAGGTTGGCTCACATTTGTTTAGAACACCCTCAGCAAGCAGCAAAATCTGGTCTGTTTTCACCGTGAGAGAAAGACAACAGATGGAAAACGATCATTTCCACTGAACTAACATTCAATAATAAAAGAAACAAACATGTTCTGTACTAACATGGAACCGCTCAGTAAAAGACTCAGAAGAATGTGTTGTTTTTTTTAACACAGAGAGTGTGATGCATGCTGGGCTTCAGCTGCAGTATCTGGGCGCCAAATAGCAATATCTCCCAGCATGAGGCGTACAGCCCTCTGGCAATATCCTTCTCACATAGAGCCAAGGTCACTTGGCTAACTACAGTATCTCATCTCACAATGCAAAAGGATTACCAGTTTCTTGGGCTACTCTCCGGTGGGGAAGCTTCCTCACTATGACTCTTCCTCAACAGACTCTTCATCATCAAGTGCTGTCCACACCGAGCCTGTGTGCCCTTCGTTATTCGGTGTGTAAAGCGGTGCTCTCATTCGCGCTGTTTTCCAGATGCACACCTAATTACACCTGTGGAAAAATGGACCAGAGTGCCTTCTGGCTTTTTTCCAAGGATGAGTCTTTCACCTCCTCCCACTCATCCTTTTTCTCCTTCAGTTCTCCAACAGTGGCAACGCAACTGTTAGTCCTGGCTTCGTATTTATTGCTTCCTCCGATAGTTTACACTCAGCTTTCTCTACCCTACAGTCAAATAAAATCATCAGTCTTATAGAGCTGGGATGACAAAAATGGCATCCACACGGCAACCTTTTCCAGAGATTATTGGGGAGGCAGTGACATGCTGTCATGACAGTGCCACATTACATCAGGAAGAAAGACTCTCAGATTATCAAAGAAAACTTTCCAAGTCTGCCTTGCAGCGGCAAACTGCTCAAGATTTGTGGATATGGTAACAAATAAATTAGAGTTGGTGTCGTGTAATTAATTGCGTTATTGGCATGTTGCTGTTTTGTGGCTCTGCAGCCGGGGGCAATTAGGATTAGACGATGTGAGATATGGAGAATTGAGTGTTGCGCCCCTGAATGCTGCCTCTACCAATTCAACAGCAGCTCCACATGAGAGTGAGGACCCCAGGAGTATTTTATAGAGCGGATTATCAATTCACTGCTGCCAGGAGAAAAACTATCTCTCCACTGGGAGATGCTGTTATTTCAAATCTTTGTCCAATTATATTATGCTTGCAGGGGCAGTGAGTGAGTGTGTGTGTGTACATGCAAGACATGCAGGTTGATTGGGCAGGCTTGAGAGGAGGACACAGTGGGGATATAATCAAAAGTAGTAAGTGTTTGCAGTCAGTAGGAATAGTTGGAGAGCCACATGGCTTCTGAAGAGAGATGAGATGCAGGGTCTCCAAGGAGGAGGTGTTGGAGTCTGTTTTGTTGATGCAAAATCATAATCAAAGGCATTAAGAGCGCCGGGGGTGAGGACAGAAATGCAGCCCGGAGAGTCCACCGACACAGCAGCTGTGTCTTGGTGTCGTCTTGTGAATCTTGATTCAGCGATGCCCTCGCTTTTGATTTCAAGGTAGTTTTTTTTCTGAAGTCCTCTGTTGTCGATTTGTGAAAGCGCCTTAGCATTGGATCACAGCGTGGGCGTCACATGGGCTATTGGCATTGTGTGACACTTGCCATGTCTTGGCCTCTCTGAGTCCAAATTGATCGAACAGAGTTGTTTATTACAGGGGAGAGCAAAGTTCACGGAAACTTTGCAGAGTCGTATTTGAGGGCGATGTTGAAATAAAAGTAATTTTAAAAGCCTGACCTGGTGGTCTGTCCAGGTTTATATATAGTAAGACTGAAATATGAACTTTGTCCCTCAGGATGGAGCTTAACTAAAGAACCACGGCTTCACTCAAATCAAAACAGACAGGAAGTCCGCACTCGAATAAATAGCCATCTTGTTCACTGAGGGAGAAAAATAAATACGTTTCAGCTCTAAGCTGTAATCAGCATAATCAAAAACAGCAGTAGCACAACAGTGCAGGTGAGGCTTGAACACCAGTCGGCAAACAATACATAATTGCATGTTAGGATACATTTGTGAGTGAACCCCAGAGGAAGTGGGCATTCGTCATAAAGTTCTGAATGGGTTTGATGAAATGTTCAGGAAACATGGATAATGGGACAAGGAACAGATGATTAGATCTTGGTGGTGATCCGGATCACCGTCTGGATCCAGGAATTTTTTTCAGGATTCTTTAGCACTGGGAGATAGGGCCATGTGCATGTATATGTGCATGTAACTCCACAACAAATGTCCAGGCTGCTTGGCAAAAAACACAGGATAAGTTCCTGATAATTTCTACAACATCTCAAAATTTGATCCGAATCTGGGCAAAATTCCAGATACTAGGATCCAGAACAGGAGAAACTAGAGGGCCTGTGGAATGGACATAGCTGTAAGGTAACAGATGAAGATCCAGACATGCAGCCAACACCAACATGTAGCTGAGACTCTGCTGAATCAGGAGGATGCCAACAGATCTGTTGTAGAATCAACAGCTATGGAGCTGGATCCAGAAGAAACCACCATTACCCAGAAAGAGATTCTGGTGAATAACTACTGAACTAATGATGATATCAATGTGAATCCAGATGCTAAGGGTATGTTTTCTGGGTCAAGGAATCTAATAATGTAGACAAAACAATCCTGGGACGATTATTTCTGGGTGTAAATCCCAATATGTGGTGAAATGAGCTGCTTGGAGGAGGCCTGCGCCCTCCAAGTGCTTTTCTAGTTCTTTTATTATATTCATAGTTAATATTTTATAGAACATATTTTATGACACGTTGTAATAAATAATGAGTAACTGTTCGCTATTTATATGGAGTAACATTATGGACCTTTCATAAGTAGACACCTATTCTAAAGCATTTGTCTCCTACATAGAGCTTATTGACTGTGTGAATGTCTGTACATTATGAGATTTGTTTCTTAAGGCTGATAACGGCTTACCTTGGAAAGATTCTTATCCCACAATGAAAAAGATGACTATTCATTAGTGAGTGCCGGCGTTCTGTCTGCTTCGATTCATGCCAACTCTGTGCAGCTGATACATTTCTTAAGACTTGGAGTTGAACACGCTGCCACTCTTCACTATATTCATTCAAATAATTTAAAAAGGCAGTCCTTGTGGACAAGAATGTGTTCTCTGGCATAAAACTCCATCTTCATGTTACATTACGGCAACATGACTGCATGAGAGCCGGACATTTTAGCCAAATTTGGTGTTAGAGGGAAGAATATGGAGTGTCCAAAGTGGAAAGAGTTGATCTCATAGCAGCTCCTAATGACCAGGTCAAGAGTCTGCTGCCATGTCAGTGACTATGAGTCTATACATAGACACAGTGGTGCTTTAGGCAAAATGCTAATGCCATTGTGCCAACACATTCACAACTACTGTGGTGATAGACTCATATTTGATGGTAACATTTGCTAATTACTAAACATAAAGTACAGCTAAGGTGGACGTGAATGCCTTTAGTTTTGCAGTTATGATCCAAAATAACAACTGAAGTAACATTTTCACTTGATGAAGGCTCTTGAGTCCAAATTACAGTTCAGCTCCAGGGTAACACAGACATCTGTAGCAAATGTTCAGTGAAAACTCTGACCTGCTGGTGGCACCACTGGAGAGGTCAGGGGATTACTAAAGTCAGGATTTATCCTCAGAGGATCACAGATGCCCAGTTTCCATTTTTATTATTAACTGGCCAGGAGGTTTGTCACATTTTATCATATAAATGGAAGCAGGCAACGCATGCATCTGTGTTATGCGAGGGCGATGAAGTATTGTGTTCAAAGGCAGAGCTTGTGAAAACAGTTTTGAACTGACAGACCTTGTGAATTCCATTTGCTGAACAAACGTTACTTGTAATGAACAAGAGTGTTTCTCGGATTGAAAAAAGAGAGAAGCAAACTGTTCTCAAGGTCAAGTGTGAAATTTGAAATCTTAATTAAAACCAGCACTGAGTGGTGTCAGTTACAATGAATAAAAAAGCCATTTCTGATTATGTTGCACAGATTTAAAAAAAAACAAAAAAACTGCCCACTATGAGTCTAATTATGTTAGGATTAGGAGGAGCGTAATACTAAATTGGAATTGATTCTTTAAGCACATGCATTTTACCTGTGGTGGTTTTATTAGGACTGATGTTGGTGTTTGTTGGAATGGCTTCGACAAGTATTTCTGGCCTTTAATTCTGGTTGAAAACCAAGTGTTTTTGTGGCTGGCTGCAGCTGAGTGACCTCAGTATTGTATAACCTGGTGTACCTTACAAGTGGAAAAATCAGGTGTCGTAAGTGTAAAAGTCAGGGGGTCACCGTAAACATTATGAGCCAGGTTCTGTTGACCCCCACAGCAACCTTCAAGACTATCTGGAAAAATAGTTGTGGAGATTTGCTACAGTCCAAAGTGATGGACTCGAATAACAAAGACTGCTGCTTCAGAAAAAAATCAAATCCCACTGGGGGAGCATTTGCAGTTTGGGACTTACAGTTTGGTGGTATGTATTTAAATATTTCATCACTTGTTCCAGATTTACATTAGAAGGAAAACACACAATAGAAATCAAGTGAAGCTGATCTTATTTCTAGAGTAAACAAAGAATAAACAAACTGACATTTGAGGATTATACACATTTTTTTTTCTAAAGCTCATGTCACATCGTTTGATTCAACAACCAGCGTCGCCTCATTAACACTGCTGCCTCCTGGAAGTTTACCCAACTGCTATTTTGACAGAACGTAGTATGCAAGAAGCTTCAGTGGTAGAACAAAGAAACCCACTGGGATGCACACAGACAGACGCCCCCTATACCCCCACCCTCATACCTGAGGATCAAAACACCTTTGTGGGGATTCTGGGACCAGATGCCCCCACAATCTTCCATCTCCCTCCACCTCCTGAATCCTCTTCCTCCTGTCTTATTTTTTTGTCTTTTCTTGATTTTCTTCCCCCTGCCTGTTTTCTTTTCACGCTCTCGACTTCTTAGCAGCAGGAGTGCGGCGGTGTTGCCGAGGTACTAACAGGCACTTTTGCCAGATTGCTAAGAACTTCAAAGTGTGTTTGACATGTACACTTGGGAGGCCCGCACTGGGAGCGAGTGTGTCTCATGCGGAGACCTTAGGATGGGTCTTAAAAGCACTGTGTGTATCTACACTATTAACATTCAAAGGCACTCGCACTTTGCTGACTTTTACGTAGCTCCTTTGAATTACAGTGCATTAGGAAAGCATTCCGAATCCTTCACTTGTGTAGCCTTATCCTACTATCACTGAACATTCAGTTTTGCCCAATCAATCTCTTTATGATGACAAAAGAGACTGCATTTTGGAAAATTTATTATAAAGAAAACGTATACACCCTTTGAAATTTAGCTCAGGTGCCTCACATTTCTACTGATCATGCTTGAGATGTTTCTGCCTTGATTGGAATCCACTTGTGGTGTATTTGGTAAATTGGACCTGATTTGGAAAGGCACACACATGTGTATATAAGGTCTCACAGCTGACAGTGCATATCAGTGTAGAAGTCTAGTCATGGAGTATCAGAAACTGTCTGCTGTACTCAGAAAGAAAAACGTGTCAAAGCATAGACAGGGAGAAGGTTTAAAACAAGTCTGCTGCACTAAAGGTTCCCTTGAGCACAGTGACCTTCATTATTCTTAAATGGAGGATGTTTGCAACAACCAGACCTGGACTAGAGATGTCTGCCTGTCCAAACTGAGCAATTGAGGGGGAAGAGCCTTATTAGTAGAGGTGACCCTGAATCTGATGATCATTCTGCAAAAGCTCTAGAGATCCTGTGTGGGGATGGGAGAAATATATAGGAGCACAACCATCCTTCCTCCTGTTTGGCCAGGCGGAAGACTCTCTTCAGTGGAACACACACGAAAAGTTTCAAGTTTGCAAAAACAAAAAGTGAAACTGAAACTGCAACTGTTCGGCCTCAGTGCTAAGCATCATGCTTATCACCTGCCCAATACGATCTCAGACGTCAATATCTCATTGATGAAGCATGGCAGTGGCAGCATCATGCAGCAGGAACAGAGAGACTGGCCAAGATGGAGGAAAAGCCCCACCCCGATAACCCAACGGAAAACACACTCCAGAGCCTTCAGTACCTAAGACTGAACCAAAGGAACACCTTCCAACATGATCTGAAGCACACGGGCCAGTACAGTGTTGGAGTGGCTTAGGGACAACTCTGTGACAAGTCTCTGGAAAGACCTGAAAATGACTCTCCACTGACGGCCATTATCCAACCTGACAGAGCTTGAGATGATCTGCAGAGCAGAAAGGCAGCGGGTGTGCAAAGCTTATCACGTCACACCCAAGAAGACCCGAGGCTGTAATTACTGCCAAAGGTGCCAAACTGAATGCTGAGTCGAGTCTCTGAATACATTCAGCAATGTGATTTCCTGCTTAATAATTGGGTATTAAGTGTACAATGATGACAGGAAATATTAATTTAAACAGTATTAATGTATTTTTCTGAATGCTCTGTAAATATGTGTCACTTCTGTCACAGCAGCTCCAGCAATATATTGTGGATTCTAAGCTGCGCTGTGTGACTGGCATGGAGTGTTGAGACAACAGTTTCATGGCCTACATATCAATTCAAGTACTCTGTCTGGCATTGTGTTTGACATTTGTCATACCAGCGGCACCTTTTCGTCCTGGCTGCCATGTTTGTGTCTGTCCTTTTTAATTTGAAGTGTCTTTCCATTTGGGAGAGGCTTTGAGAGAGCGAGCTTTAATTTTCCCCAACAGCGAGTGCTTTAAGGGGGAATGCCTTTTCAGAATTTAATTCAGCACTTCATCCACAGAACATGACAAGTCTGCATAGAGAGAGCTTTCAATCCTCTCAGCGCACTTGAGATCTTTTCATTTCATCATGATACGCCCGGGTTTATCTGCCTTGTCTTTTTATCTTTGCAGCCCCCACATTGACTAGTCACAACATTCAATTTACGACAATGCTCAAGTGGGTTTTAAAATACGAAAAGTGTAAAGAAATGGATTAAAGGCGAGAGAATGCATGAATGAGTAATGAATTCACTAAACACTGAGATATTACTAGTGAAAATGAATCGGGAAAGGGTTCCTTTCATTAAAACTACGTTATTAGTGGATGTATACCAAAGATAGGGGAAAAAAGATGAAGAAAAAGAAACATAGAATGACTAATATCCTGAATTTTTAAAGCTATAACTGAGGCTGAAGACGAGTTAATAAAAATAATGTTTTTATACCACAAAACTAGAGTAATAAGGGTTGTGGAGGGCTTGGAGAGATGACACATTTAAAGTCCTGAACAACACAACTGAGATATGAAAATCAATATCCAATTAAATAGTGACAGCTTTTGATTTGCTTGGTAAGTGAAAGTCCTTAGTAGTTTTTTCATCCTCATCTTGTTTTAGCAAATCTTTCAACCAGAATCCACCGTGACTACTAATGCAGGAAGTGTAGCTTTCTTATACTTCCTGAATGAAAGAGTATGGAGGTTGGGGTGGAGGGTGGGTGTGCTGTGCATCCAATTCTTGTGCAGAATACCAGAGCTTGTGTCTTTGTACAGGCAAGGAGAAAGTGTTTATAATTTGTCCATCCTGTTTAAGCGGTGGTTCATAACTAGGGGTGGGACAAAATATCGATACAGCGATATATCGTCATCCCTCCTCATGTGATATGAGTATCGATATGCTGGTGCCATATATCGATACTTTAATAAGGCGCTCTAAACTCTGCCAGATTCCCCTACCAGCTGCCATTTCCCCAGCATCACTACTTAATGACTCCACATGGTGGCGTTTATCACATGAATGAGGAAGACTAGAATGGAAACGAATTGGCTGAATAAGAGTTTGTACAGGTATAATGGAGGACAGCAACGCTACCATAAGAGACGCCCCATCCATGTTTAAGTCTAAAGTGTGGACCCATTTGGGCTTTGGCAACATTGAGGGAAAAAGCAAGCTGGACAAATACTATACCATATGCAAGAACTGCCTCGCAAAAGTAAAGTACACAGGCAACACCACCAACATGCAAACCCACCTGAAACACCACCATCCTGAACTCCTTGCTGAGAAAGCGACTGATGCAGCCGTTAATACAGTGTTTAAAGCAAAGCTTCCTTTCTGGTCCCCAAGGGTCGCCAGCATTACAACATCTATCGCTGGGTTCATTTGCAAGGACCTCCACCTGTACAGTGTGGTTTAAAATGAAGGGTTTTGATAAATGCTACACATACTGGAACCAAGGTATGAGTATTGAAAGTTATGGATATTGTGATGTATCATTATGTGATTGTCTTGCAATATATCAGTTATTGCAGTATCGCTGTATCGTGATAGTATTGATATCATGAGTCACGCCTTGTGTATTGTATTGTGAAGTACCCTGTCATTCCCACCCCTATTCATAACCACCATTTCAATATTTATTTATTTTTTGGCCACTTGGCTGCAGCAAAACAAGTTGTCAACACAATTCGGACATATTTTCCCTTATCTAGTTAACTTGGCTAATGTTTAGATAATGGATCTTTAAATATCCAACACTGATGCAATAGTTCTGTTTTTGGTTTCTACCAACTCCTGACAAAGACATCTAGCTTTTTAGCTAAATGCTTTGCTACCTTCAGCAGCTGATCACTAACTTTGTTGATCCAGTTTTTGGCACTGGGTAGGCAAAGAACATGGGGTTCATCAAAGTTTTGTTTTTTTTAGATGAAAAAAAAAATGCTTCTTGCATTTGGGAATTAGATTGTTGAAAACACTGAGAGTAAATCAAAACAGCAAATCCGCACACTGTAAAACCAAAACCAGACACCAAAAGATGATAAAACTGCATAATTGTATGATAATTATCTGTGGGTTCATCTCCACAGGCCACACTGTTCATTTCACTTGTAGTCATTTGTCTGATCATTCACACAAAAATATAGAGCAGAGCAGCTTTAATAATGCAATAATTATCATGCACAGACAGAACACATTAGTAGGCATTGCATTTATAAATGACCTAACCCCTGGAATGCTGTCGGAGAGAGCTGGTCAATGTGAAACATGGTTCATCATTGTTTGAAGTGAAGGCTGAGTGTTATGAATGCTACAGGAGAAAAGTGAAATAAGTGAAAAGAAACACAGCGTCGAGGTGTTTGTGAGCACGTCGCTGATAGCAGAACATCCTCGTCTGTGCTCTTTTATGCCTTATCTGCAAGTCTAGTCATTACTTCTCATGTTGAACGACTGACTCTGGAGGACAAACACAGCAATAAAAATGGTCAATAGACTATTATTCGTGGGTAAAAACACGACGAGCAAAGGCTCTGAGCAGAGCTTTTAATCATGGCATTACTGCGTTACTGCACATACTGCATATACAGACAATGGCCATTGTTTTGTTTTGGCAATAAAGCAATGTCAAACCCTACAGCACTTTTGCAGAATTCAAATCCTTTATTTGCTTGTATGGAAGCTGCTTAAAATACAGTATTTTACTCACACTTTCTCCATCTTATTGTTGACACTGGCTGTTAAAGCGCTTGAAGCTTCCTTCTGAGATCCACGGTGTGTTTGCAATCTGTAAAGGTTTTCTGGCAGCTAAACGGATTGAGGAAGCAACGCGAAGAAGCATCATTTATATGAAATAATTGCAGGAGTCAGTGAGGAGCGGCCGCCTGCTCTCTGCTTACCTTTGCACAGAAGCTAATGATGTGTGCCACCCTGAGAGTCTCACGCTGTCCTAATAGCATTACTTGGGGGACTGGGCTACCTGATGGCTGCTGGTCATAATGTGTTTGGACCTGTGTGTCAACATGATCAGCTCACCGCGAACAAGATCTGAAAACCCAGCAGGGGGGGAATGCACAGGGACTCTTCATATATGAGGAGATCACAAGGAAGTGCTTTATGTGAAAGATATTTTCATTAGGGTGGGGTTCAGAAGCAGAATTTAAAGGAGAAGGCTGGCAATGTGGGTTTTTTTTCATATTTTTCTCGGCAGCATTTGGCTTAAAAACAATGAGACCAAGCTTTGCCAGCATCCGTCTGTGCCACAGAGCTCCATTGTTGTCCAAAAACTATTAAAAACACATCAGCGAGCCACAGTGTTGCAGTGACTGACGTGTTCCTTCATTACCATGAAGACACACGCTGTAGTTTAATTTGTCTCAATCCCACGTCCACTGTCCCGCTGCCAGAAATGCTCATTAGGGCGCCGAGTGTGGCGACCATTTTCATCTGTGAAAATAGAAATGTATTGAACTGTTTACTCCTGTGTGAGTACTAGGCAGCGTCTTTAGGCACAGCGAGGATGGCTGAAGAGCCGGTAATATCACCTGGTCAGCTGATCCATCAACTCGGGTTGGAGACATTTCAACAACCTTCTTGTTTTCTTAATGAATAGCCACTTTCAGGTCAAAATGACGTTTTATCCCAGCAGACTCAGCTCTGCTTTACATTTGGTGCTAATTAGCAAATGTACAGTGCTGACATGTTCAATTAGGACACAACCTAGAAAACATAGTCTCACAAAAAGGTGAAATGACCACGACTTCTTTGTTATTCTTCTTATTTTTACTATGAGTGAAATACATTTGGAAATAAATGTGCATCAATCTTGCAAGGATGTACAGTCAACTGCAATTATTTACCAGATGATGTGGGTGCTCTGATCTTTACGATTTTAAATCACATCAAATTGAATTATATACAAACTCAATTAAGTAAAAAGTCACAGGGGTGAACTTTGCAGTCGTATCATATTTAACAGCTTCATCATCGCAGGGGGAGTCTACTTTCCAGTCATCATCATTTTTCATTAATGTAAATGGAACAATCTACTGGCTGGATCTTCCTTTGGAACTACCTCAATACATCAAAAATAAGTTATATCACAGACAAGTCGGCGTTTCGGAGATCAGAATACTCATGACTGAGGCACTGTAGCAAATTCAGCCAAAAGATGGTAGAAACAGCGATAAAATGAAACTACAAAATAACATTAACCACTGCAAATTGCGTGACGCTGTTGAAAAAGGGAAAGGCGCGTGTTCACCATGAAACCGCTCTTGAATGTCTTTACATTAGCATCGTTTCTGTGGTGCTGCACATGATTCAAAGAGATTCCGTGCCACCACCATGTAATGAGGTGTTAAGGGTTCATGGTCATTTCATGCTTTTTTTGTGAGACCATGCTGGAAAGTAAGTATTGCAAACCTGGTGAACAGCAGCATCCAAGCACAGTCTCATAACACTGTGTAGCTGGAGGCTCTTGGCTATGAGTGTTTTAGCTGAAGGAAGATACACTAAATTACAAATTAGTGAAACAAGCTGGGCTTCTTCTGGAAGGCTTAGGTAAATGCATGTTAACTGATAATATGGACTTTAAAGGACCAGCATGTAGGATTTAAGGAGATCTATAAGGAGAAAAGGAATATAAATATATTTTCATTAGGGTGTAATCAGGTGGCCAGATGGTGCAGATCTTCCTCCCACAGTCCAAAGACGTGCTGAGGTTAATGTGGGTGTGTTCTGCTGTCTGTCTCTGTGTGGACTGTGATAGACTGGTGACCTGTCCAGGATGTAACCTGCCTTCACCCTAAATCAGCTGGGATAGGCTCCAGCCCCCATGTGACCTTCTACAGAACAAAGAGGTGTACAGATAACAGATAGATGGATGGACAGACAGTGTATAACCGCCTAAAAATAAAATCAGTATGCTTTAATTAGAATTAGCCCTTCATACCTACTGAAGGTACAGGTCGTCATCCATGTTGCACCATCTGCAACAACCTGGAACGGACCAAGCGAACACTGGCTCCAGATAGGGCCCTTTGAGTTTTATGTGTTTTTAGAGGCCATTATAGGTTCTCCCAGAATGTGATGGTGAAGGAGGGGTATTCCGTTGGCTGTAAACTACAACCTCGCCTCCAGATGCCTTTTGAATTTTACACACTGCATCTCTATAAATTGAACACAAGATTCGTGTTCGTGTTAATTTCGTACGACGTCCTCCCTGGCCACAATGTTTAATTGATCAAGTGATCTCTGATGTATAAGAAGTGCATAAATGCCAACAGCAGTGAACAACAGAGCGCTGCTGCTTTAGAACCTCCTTCCCTGTCTCACCTCAGTACTTAAGAGCTGTTTTGTCGCTCCATGAAATTTTGCATATTTTACTTTCGACTCACCTTGGAAGCATCTTCCGTAAACACAGCCCCAGCTACAGTAATTAGAGCGGGCTCTGGGAGGATTCAAGGCGCTTCCTCCTCAGACACCTCCATTGTGGGCATGCCCATTAGAGGTAATTGGATTATTTCTACTCTGTTTATCTCTTAATTCCCCACATCTGTACTTTGAGGAGGGGGCGTAGATTGGATAAAGAAGAAACACGGGATCTCACCGAGGGTTTCTGGGAGTATTCCCACAGTGGGATCTCATCCCTGCCCGTCGGATCTCCAGGGGACCAGACCTTAACATGTGAAACGAGAACCGAGACGTGGGACGACAAAGGCTTATCCCTCCTCTATTACACACCGCAAGGCAGGGACGACTTCATGCTTTAATGTGACTGTTTGATCCTTTTGACACAGCACAAACGCTACCAGACATCATTACCGTCCAGTCGAACCAGAAATTCTAATTTTTGTATCTCAGGCATGGGGCTGCAGATCAATGAAGTGTATATTGTAGGAGAACCCAATCCAAAGCCATTGATTTTTCTCCGTATTGCATCGATCTGACGAGCTAAAAATAGTTTTGGCTTTAAAATATTGCAGGAAAAATCAATTCATTTTTGTTTCGTTCTGTTGCACATTTACTTTAGCGGCATTCCTTGGTGGGAGACAGAATTAGTTTTGGTCTTTTTCTCTGCTGCGAGTTGAATTTGTGTACACCTGCATATTTAAGCTTCAGGTTCACAAGTGTGAAAAAGTAATCCCCTCGAACCTTGTAATCTTGTCACGCTACTTGACTTTCTTTTTTACTGCAGAGAAGACTATGAAGCAAGACCTTGGCTTGCAAAATAAATTATGGCTACCAGAGTCCCTCAAAGAAAAAAAAATATGCACAGACACTGCAGGCGTGATGTTCACCTTTCTCTCGTCACTTTTTCACGTTTTGATTTCGCTGCTGTTTACACATTCTTTGTCTCTCATTAGTAGAAACTTACTCCACTGCTTCAATGCCACTGATTAATTATGCATCTAGACACAACTGCAAAGGCAGCCTCTACATCACAATAATGAATTAATGATCTGCATTTGCAAGATTGTCATGTGCGACCTACATTTTCCCTGCGATTGTTTCCTTCTATTTCAGGCTGGCGAGAATAATTAAGCTCTAAAATCTGTTCTTACATTAAAATCGATCCTCGGTGCGATGCGCTGGGAGACTGCAGCAGCTGCAGCAGCATCGCTCGGAGGAAAAACTCAGCTTCGGGGCTTGTCGCGGAAACCTTACCCAACTTACACACAGCAGTCCTTTTACAGAGCCGTGGCGTAAACAGTAGTCGCTCTGCCTCCCCCCCCTCAGCCTGCCTCTTCCTTCCATCCATTTCATTACTTAGCTTGATGTCATTGTCACTTATAATAAAGATCCAGATCTGTGCACATCACACTCTGCTCCGGCGACCTTTTCTCAAAGTGTGCGGCGTGTGACAAATTCAATGCCGCGTGATTTCTGCGTGCGGCGCTGATCAGCCCATTTGTAATAGCGAAATAAAGGAGATTGCAAGGTTACACACATTGTCAAGAGCGACAAAGAAGCGCGGGACAGGCTTCTTACATCTGCTACATCTTTTGCTTTCAACCTTGGCAGACCTTGAAGTACTATCCCCGCATGACTGGCAGCAAGAAAATAGTCTTTGGTTTGGAATGACAGTCTCAAAGAGATGTGAAAGTGGGTGGCATTTCTTCCCCGAGTTCTTTTTTGCATAGCAATGTAAAGCCTTGTGAGTCACGATAAAAGCTCAGGACATGCGTTGTTCTTTCTCGGGGAAACAGGAATCAGTTTTTATGCAGTTTTCTACGTACAACCATGCAAACAAAAGTGATTTTTTTTTCATATTATGACAGTATAAAGTATAGAGAGCCTCAGGCCACACTGAGCACCTCAGTGAAACTCACAGAGACAACTCAATCCAACGCTGTAATGCCATTCCCACTTATTATAAATAGCATCTTTATCGGTTCACCAGTCAGCTGATTGTATGAATTACATTCCCAGGAGTAATAAAGTCATTTGCATCGTCCTGGTTTACACAGCCGTGAAGAGGGACATCCATTTTTTTTCCTCCCCTCTCTTTATGTTGCAGCAGTGAACTGCCTCAGCGCTTCCCATCAGTCCCGGCTCCGTCCTCAGGCGGCCACATCTGTCCCCATCCCCACTTACACTCCGTCAAAGCGCTAATTCAGCACAGAGAGTTGACATTTGGCTACTGTGGTCTGTCTCCAAAGCTCCCCCCCCCCCCGCAACCCGATGAAATCTCATTAGCTATCAAAACACTCGATAAGGAATGTGAAACTTAATCCCGTCCCATCCGATGTGTAGCTTCGGCTGTGTTTTTCTATTTGCTCCTGAAATGGGTTTCACAGATGGAGAGCGCCAAGGTGCATCACCAACTGTCTTTGGCTTTTAACTCCGCGGTGATTCAGTGCCGGTGCCGGAGTGAATGTATGACCGGAGGCCCAGGTGAGCCAGACAACGAGAACTGTCAGCATATCCAGTTTGATATATGGTGTTTGCGGGTGTGAAAGAAATATATAATTCACAGTATGCATTAAGATGCGCGGTCTCCCCGCATGTTTGTAAATGAGATTCCTTTTCTCTCTTGTGGATGTGCATTTATCTACATTTTAGAGGATATATCTGCATTTAGAAATCCTAATGGAAAAGGGGTTGTTACCAGATGTCAGAAAGAAATCGTGCTGCTTCATGTTTATTAATTATAGGTGATATATCCTGGAGCTAGGAGGGTGGGGGGGGAGAAAAAAAATACAATTTGCTGCACCACAGGACAAGAAATTCATCCTTGGGTGCTGTGGGTTCAGTGTTGTCTGTGAATTCGATGTGTCTTTCATTTTTACAGAGAGAAAACCGGGAGGGAGGAGGATCTGAGATTCAATTTACGGACAAGATGGAAAGCCAACACAGATGTCAGGAGTGAAAAATAGTTTCAATTGACAAGTGAAAGAAGTTTGCAGTGTTGGGCTGTGATGGTTCTGGCAGATGAGTTTCTTGTCCTTGCCAGTGTGTTACAGCTGACGTCCGAGGCTGACGGCTGGTGAAACCCTGCATCTCAAGACTGTTTGCTGTGAGGTATTTTCAAGGGGGTTGCTTGGAAATCCTGCAGCACAACAGGTTAGAAGGACAAGAGGAATAACTGATGTGTGGCGGGTGCATAATTCACTCCGCGGCCATCGTGATCAAACGCGGCCGACGCCACGCTGCACTGCCGGGCGACGGGTGCCCTACCTGTGACAGCCGATCCTGTGACTGACACAGTCGCTCTAATCCCTGTCTGGAATCACCGCCTGGAATCCGCTGATATTCAAGGATATTGCATAATCAGCGCTTGTTCAGCAGGAAATGAATAGCGAGGCTCTTTTCCATTTGAGAGGATCCAAATAGGCCTTGAATGATTTCCATAAATGAAACAAACATTCCTCGCCAGCGCTGGATTCCTCCCCATCAAGGTTTGTTTATTTTTAATCTCCTCTGTTATCCGTCACTTTTTAAAAATCTGCTCTATCTGGGTGGAGGCGCGGCGTGTTTACCAGACTTAATAACTCACTGGCTCACCTGAGAATACAGCCGAGTGGCAGGAAGCGTCGGCCGCCAGCTGCAGGTGATACATAAAGATGAAGTAAGGAGGAGGGCCTTTTGAAGACAAAACCAATTACCGCAGCCATTTTCAAGTCAGACAACGGACACAGGTCATTTCATATCATTTTACACAGATCCTCCCAGATATATACCTCATAATGTAGCATATAAGCACTGCGGAGTGAAGGTACTTGTCACACAGCAGAGGCTGGAGGAGAAACGACGGCAGAGAGAGAAGAAGGCGTGACCGAACATCACATGAGGTCATTTTTAATAGACTCTTCAGCAACAGTGAATGCAGCACATCGTGGCAGAAAACCCCATTCATGATTTTTTTATATGAGTTTAAACAGTTTAAACATGACACAAAGGGCTTGTTGCAATTTTGGCCAAAAAAAAATCATTACTTAAAGCTGCATCACCTGATTATTACTGACCGCTGAATAGAGAATCCGTGGATGCAGCCAGCAACACCACACAACAGCTGACAACAATTATTTATTTACACGCCCGGCTCACATTAGCATGCATTAGGAGTCGTGTTTCACATGAGGTGCTTCCCTCTCTTCGCTCTGCTGTGGTTTCTATCACATCCCCGGTAAAATGTCGGGCTCTTTAGCTGCGGAATGCTTCGCTACGTTCACCAACAAGTTGAAAGCCTGTCTGTGTGCCGTTTAGTCCTGAAAAGGTTGGGTTTTTTTTTAGCTGCCTGCTGCTGAAAATGAGGTGGTAAGAGAGCGGGAAGTAAACCTGAAACAGTGTTTTTGTTGTTAGTTTGTCACTTCAGTTCACTCCTTGTTGCACTAAAATATGTATTAGATCCATTGTTAATATAAAGATATTGACTGGTGCAGCTTTAAAGTAGAAGATTAAGTTAAAAATATAACTTATGACGTATCAAACTGTAGCATCCAGCAGACACAGTCATTAGCAGTATGTGGATTTGTGTTTCTGGCTACCTGATCAATGTTCCTACAAGACTCCTTTAAAACCTCCTTAGTCTCAAACAGCTCTTGAGAAATATGCCCGGCTCTTCAGTTGTCACATATTTTTCTGCTGAAAGTCTACAGAGGCAAAAAAAAGAGAAAGATGCGGCTGAAAAGAGTGGAGTGTGTCGGCTGAAAAACCGAAACAAAAGACGTAAAAGAGGCTAAAAGCTCTGCAGAGCTGGGAGGAACTGCAGCGTCGGGTGGTGGTTCTCTGTTGGATTCTTCACTACAGATGACCCCCAGCCTATCGATCTATTGGTGACACAGGAACTATTGATCGGAGCACCTTTACTGTTTCTTCTGGGCGTATGACTCATCCAATTAGCATACAGTAGGTGTCTGCTGGCTTTCCACACAAACAGTATTGAAATCCACGTATAGTAAACCACAGATTTGGTGTACACAGCTCAAAGCTTGTGAATGATGTAGTACTTAATTCGGTTACATTGTCGTTTCATTAATTTAGTGTCCAGGATTTTTTGATTTCGCCAGAATACATAGCTTAATGAAGCACTGGAGCCATCCTTCACACGACCCCTCCACCTAACACAGTAACGTTACACAGACTAGAGCGCCTTACCATCAGCGGTTCTACTTAGCACACCTACTACTGTCTACAGTTTGTTAGCTCTGCTTTCGTTCAGCAAATTCATCTTCCCTAGATACCAGAATTTGCAGAGTAGCTTGGTCTCATTTACATTTCAAGAATGATGGTGTGAAGAAGAGGTTGACAGAGTGCTGAGGATTACTGCACCATTTGTTGTTGCTGCGGCCTTGATTCAGCAAAGAGGTGCAGAAGTCCATATTTGAAGGTTGGAGGTAGCGGAGGAGGTAGAGGTCCATCTCAGAACACAAGTTTTTGACTTAAGTCACGTTTTAAGTTTCGCTTTCAGTCTGTGTTTGCTTAAGTAAGCACCAAAACTGCCTGATGAAGTTTAGAAAATGGCTTTAGGTTGAGTTACAATACACCCCGTTGTTACAAATGTTACAAAGCTTCAGCTCGTCCAGTTATTCACATGACTGCAAGACATCACCACTCACATCAAGTTGACTTTTTCTTAGAACACTAACGTAACAATTACTAACACCACCATTAGTGTTGGGTATATTTTACCAGATATAATATACTTGATTAAAAATACTTCTCATCAAAGTACAACAATACATGGCAAATTGAAGGACTCTTCTTTTACTTTCTCCAATACAATGTCTCATAAAACAAAAAAAGGTATCATGGGGAGACTCCATAAAAAGGCTCTAAAATGAATGAAAATTAGGGAGTCACTGACAAAAAATTCCGTTAAGTAATAATAATGGAGCTGGAAACTTTTCCAGTGAAGGCACAGTCTCCCTGCATCACTGGCATCTGTTGGAAAGATACATTACATATACATACAGTATATTCCAACCAAAAATAAAAGTATTCTCTATCACTAACGCTGGGTGAAAATCACCCGGACACATGCCTGTTGAAAAAAACCATGGATGGGAGCAGGGAAACACGCTTACCTTCTGTGACGAGGGTGAGCAGCATGAAGCCACCCAAGGACCCACGCAACTCAGACAATGAGCAACACAATGAAAACCACACAACGACAATCACAGGCACTAGTGTTCTAGGGCTAATGATCTGAATGGAAGATCACTTTCCTACTGAGGCTGCTATAGAGTGGAGGAAATTCGACTGATGGGTCATTTGATGTGCTGGTAACATATGAGTTGGTGCATCGTTGGTACCCACTGTAATGACTGTAAGTTGCCTTGTGTGCTTAGTTTACTGTAGTAGCTAACTTAGCCCACACTCATAAAATCATAGACATATTTTGCATCTACAGTTTGTGATTCACATCTAACTTGACTGATTGGTTACATTAAATTCAGGTCCTTTCGCATGGTATGACTGAAGCTGTCAATCAGCCTTCAGTGGACACGCCCCTCACTGTCTCAGAGCAGAGATTACTGCTTATATTTGAATGTTTTATATAGTTGCCAATCATTTAATCATTTAGATTCGACTGAGAGTTACAAAGACGGTTTTCTGTGGTTTGAAAATATTTATTACTGTTTAACACAGATGTTTCCATGTAAGCCTTCACATACACTTTGTATGAATCTTGTTGCATTGATACTGCAACCTTTGTTATTGGGATTTGCCCTTCACTGTCTTAAGTGATACAGTCACTATGTAGATGGCCTCATTCTGGCAAAGCAAGTCAGTGGATCATTAATCATCTATCAGAGGGGACTTGGCTGGTATATAAGGTTATAAAAATCCCACCAAAGTCAGCGCAGTCCTGAATAGCTAAAGGGGTGAAACAAACCATTCCATTTCCTCGGCGCACACACACACTCCTCTATGGAGCATATAAGAAGCGCTGGGACTGAGGGAGTGTTTTTTTCCACTTTAATGTGATCGTGACACTGTTTGATGGTCTTATGCCGTGCAGCTGCAATACTTTTCATAATTTCAAATAAACGTGACAAATGCTTTCAATGGAAAAAAATAACAGATCCGCTGCTTACCTCTGCAGGAGCAAATGTTCAATTAAACACTTCACAGTCTGGAGGATTTCACAATTTACTGTTTGAGAGTTTGCCATGAGGAGGATCATTTGCACCAGAGATTGTTGGATAGTTCCTCCAGCTGGTGTTGAGCTTTTGTTAAAATGGAAGCGGCACAAAAAAAAAAGAAATGCTGCACTGGAACAGGTATCAGTGTAGTGGAATGTTTGCACATGTTTGAGCATAAAATACAATGCTTGCAGGTTTTCTGTTTTGTTTGTCACGTCTGGATGCTGGAGAATCTGAAAAAAGCTGACAACAGGGAGAAAAATCCGCCCTGTGGGGGAAAATAAGTCCATGTCATGTCAGGTTGAGCTAAATGAAAAAATGAAGATCTAACAGTAAAGTGGAAAGTCACCCTTAAGACTCTGTCTGATATATAATGTGGATGATATGCGACTGTTAATTCTAAGAGTACAGTTATAAATAATAGGCGACGGTAATGCTGGAGTGCTTTAAGAGTCCCTTGAGCCTGGAATTAAACTTGCTCTCTTAATAACCTGATGATTAACACATTCATAAGCACTGCTCTGCAGGCTCCTCGCAGCTTCATGGCATAAATACTGATTTATGACTCGCGCCGGCGTCATCACAAATGAAATGATCAGTTGTGACGGACCATGGAACAATGTGTCAAAACTGTTTGCGAAAGAGTAAAGGTCTTCCTGTCACTTTCCGTTTCCAGCGGAGAAACATGGCTTGAATTTGAGTTTGTTTTCTTTCACCTGCTTCTCTACTCATCCTCCTCTCCGGTCGTTGTCGGATCAAAGAGTCGCTTCATCTTTGCAACTGCGCATGCACAAGTGTTCTTCAGTGGAAAGAGAAACGCTGAAGCTTCCCTTCAATCTCCCTTTAATGTGTCCTGACAGTGAATTTAATTAATGCCGTGTTGTGCATTGTTCAGGACTGGTTTTCATTTTTTATTTGCCACTGAAATTTGACTGATTACCAAAGGACGAAAAGAAAAACATTCTGCAACCACACTGTGATTATATATGTATAGGACACATGTTTGATTTGTGTCGGTATGACCTGCACTCCTAAAAAGAGGGAGTTAAAAGTGGGCCTTGACATGCTGAAAATTTTCAATTAATTTTGTCTTTGCAAAGCCATTGATGTACCGGTCACAGCGTTCCTGACTCTGACCTTGCATCAAGTGTCTCTCAGCTCCTCAGTTATTAAAATCTTGGCTGTCTTCTGCCTTCCCAGCCTCAGTAGCCTTCTCATGAGTATAATGTAGAGACCACACAGCTCGGAGTAGCATTAATCATAGTTTCCTCATTGTCATTTTCTTAAACACTGTATGCATGTATCTGCTGCTGTTCATGACATGAGAGCCCCAACGAAATATTCAAATGATAAGGTGAGTTTTGAACCACAATATTCTTCTTTTTTTGGTCTGTGTATCCTGGACTCTTTGTGTACCCATCAGAGCCATGCATGGCACACTAGTCCATAATTTGCTGAACCAACTAACCTGAACCCCCAGAAACTAAATGTATTCCTGTAATATTATCATTCCCTTGGCTTGCTGTGTGCAAGTTAGTCTGGAATGTAATTTCAGTGTGAGGAAATGTTTCAGTTTGCCTGCCAAGTGCTTACTAATCACACAGGATCTGTAAAAGGTTTGCTAATATCCATTTATTTTCACAACAGTAATCACTCACACCAACTACAGCATGATTAATGCCTCTCTAGTTATATTTAGGCATCAACTGCTAGTTGGTTGAAAAATAACTAGCAGTTGACGCCTAAATATTATTTTAAATATTAAAAAACTAACAGTGAGTTAAACACTGGGCATGATTTTATCAGCGTTTAACCATAAACATGAAACTGTGCTGATCAAAGACAAAGAGTTTATTATTGCTTAAATGAAACCACATACGGGACAGAAGACGCTGATCACTGGATTGCATCCTGAGCCCTGTGTTCTGTGCTCTGTAACCCCACCATCCACCCCAACCACCTCCCTGTGACTTCTTTACAATACATATATACCACAGTTACATATCCCACAAAATGCAGCTGCCATAGCAAACTAGAAAAGTACTCAGAGAGTGCATACCTCCGCCAAGGAGCTTCAGTCCACCCCCCAACACAATCTCCCAATTCACATATTTTGTATGGAACGTTACAGATACAAATGTAATTACATACAGTTCAAATGTCCTACCGACAATGTGGTGTTCACCCCATCCGACCTAATGAACAGGCGCGGCCTGTAGCATGGCAGCTCCTAACAGCCTCCCAGCTTCTTAGACAACCAGAGATAAGAATGCTGGCCCAACCGTGCGTATGTCACTCAGGAAGGAAAGAGAACTCCGTCATTGTCGCTGTCTGTCGCGTGGAGACCCAAAATGCCATGTGGTCAGAGGGGGTTACCCCAAAAACAAGAGTGCTATCGGGTGGCTGTTAGAGTAAACCACATTTAATTGTCCACCCGGCTACATTTACATTTAAAAAAAGATCCTGGATCCAGACGGTGATCCAGATCAGTCCCAAAATTTCATAATTTCTTCCTTGTCCCATTTCACACATTTCTTGAAAATTTCATCCCAATCGGTCCATGAGTTTTCCAGTTATTTTGAACAGAAACAAACAAACAAACAAATAAACAAACAAACCAACTTCGGCCATCACATAACCTCCTTGGCGGAGGTAATAAACAAAGCATAAATCACCTGAAATAATAAAGGCATTAAAAGCAGATACTAAGTCAGAACCTCAGAACCTCAAGGTAACAAAGCTGAGCAAAGCTAAGAGTCCACAGTCACATTGGTGCCTATTTAAACTTTCTACTGGAGTGACAATGTTAAAAACACAGTCTGCTTTGTCATCTGTTTTACTCTAAATGAGACCATAATTTATAAAATTAACATCAAGCTGTATTAAAGAATCTTGAAACTAAAGATTGAGACCATGATCTAATTAGGAAAATGTCTACTGCGGTGACAAATCAACACAGAAGGAGAGTCATTTTCTCATTGACCTTGAGACAATGAAACTTCTTTTTACGACCAGAGGAGTCGCCCCCTGTTAGAAATAATGCATGCTTGAGGCATTTCTGTGGTAACTTTACAGATCCAGAGGCTACGTCCATCTTTTGTATACAGTCTATGGGACTAACAACTGACCAACACACCCTTAATTTCAGTAGTAGTCTTACTCAGCGAGCCCGTTCAGTGGTCTGGCTGCACCCCATTATCTTTCTGCCATGGGAGAAAACTCACTCTGACTTATTATTATTTAATTAAATCAGTCACCATGAGTGGGGTTAAGTGATGGATGCGTCTTTTGTGTTGACTCAAAGTAGTGATGGCTTGAATTGTTTTTGTGGAGCATTTTCACTGTGATTATAACGGAGAAGCCACCGAGAGAGCATCGTGGTCAAGAAACAGCTTATCATTTCAGCAGGTATTATGCTCTAGGCTCAAATGCCCACACACACCGACCCCACCGAATCCGTACAGTGCTCATTCTCTGCTGCTTCTAAAAGCTTGTCTTTTCTCTCTCTGCTTTCCTCTCACACCAACCGGTCAAGGCAGACAGCTATCCACCCTGAGTCTGTCGAGGCTTCTTCCTGTTAAATGGAAGTCGTTCCTCCCTGCTGTTGTCGAGGGCTTGTCCAGCCTTGTCAGCAATAAACAGTAAGAGAAGGAAAAAACCCTATCCTCATTTGAAAACAACAGCAAGAAAGACAAAATATTATATGCTCAGGCTTGTCTTATGCTGTCAAGTCAGTGACAGGAATCCTTTCAGCTCAGTTTGAGTTAGTTTATCAGGAGTGCACTACTGGACAGCTCTGAGCCCCTGCAAGGATAGAAAGTAGACAGAGAACAAACACCAGCGATGCTGCCACACAGAAAGCACCCGCTGCAGCATATGGATGTCCATCACGAATGTATCCGCAGTGTGCTGAGATAACATCTTACTTTTCTTTTTAATGAATATGATTACCCTCACGAGCAAGTCTCAGTTAAATGAGATTAAATTAGACAAGTGTTCAATCAGAGCGACGGAATCAGCACCGCAAACACTCTCTGCTGTGAATTCAGCGGACACATCACAAGTTCCCTTGATTGTTCGCTTGATTGTTTCTTAATAAAACAGGAAGGAGGAGGCAGGAGAAGCCTGTCTAATCATTTGCATGTCTTCCCCCCCCACCACAATTTCTGCTTGTCATCACCTTAACTACAAAAAGAAAAAAAAAATTAAACATTAGCGTGATGACTTCCTGACTGCTATTTAATTAAACACATCCAAGGTTTAGCCGGAGACTTGCACTTTAAATGGCAATAGTAAAAGTTCCAGTGCTTTGTAATTCTCAGACAACACTATCAGCACTGCCTCAAACTCCTTTAATTAGAAATTTAACTCTTAATACGCCACAGACCAGGCACCTGCTTATACAGACATCAAGCTCCTTTTCTCTAAATGAGCACAGCCTGCTTCAAATAGATGACAACAAAGCAGCAGAGGACAATAATGTCACTTTCATTAGTGATGTTCATTATGCGCCGAGACAGATGTGCACATTGGGAAGCCATTTTTTTGTGCGTGACAACAGAGATGCTCGCTCCAAAACATGAGAAAATGAAACACGTAGGGTGAGAGGAGAAAATGGTGAAAATATGAACCAATCTGTTTTACATGTTGAGGTTTTTTTTTCACCTTGTTGTACTACGAAAGGTGAGATGCTATGTTGTCATTATCACATAAAGCCCAGCGTTCAATCAGCTGTTTTGCCTCTTGCCAAGTACAGCCGTGTGGGCACAATAATGATAAGGTGTTCAGATACAGTACATGTGTCGATATCAGCCGTAACGGGGGTGTAAGGGCTGGAATGAGAGAGTCTGCTCGAAACATCTCCTGCAGTGTCTTTTGGTCAATGATGCTCGAGCGCACGTACCCACTTCAGACAGCAAACCGCATGATTGGTTGACATTTGGAAGGCCAATATCCTGGCAAATGTCATAAATCTTGCATGTGCAGTCAAGCTCATCAGCGAAAAGTCACAGATATTTAAAGATGTAAGAATAAATAGAGGGAAAAAAAAGGTAAAATGCCATCAGTGGGAACATTTTTATAATTATCTGTGTTTCCTCAAAATGCCTTGCAGAGAAGGGGAGTTGCAGTTTAATCAAAGCACAGCTATAAAAATGAAGATAATGCTGTGAGTCTATAACAAAGCTTTAAACACTTTGGGAAACATACACAACAGTAGAAGCTGAAATATCATTGGCCACCCCGGATCTGGTAGGTCAACTTCATTCTCTGATGTCCAACTGCCAGTGAAAGCAACTGTGGTGTTCGTATGCAAGTGAAAGCATCATTGGACGGTTCGATGGTTCTAACAGCTACGTGGCCCGACCATGAACGTCACAGAGAGCACAAAGTCACAGTATGTGTGTCCCTGGTTGATGGAGGCGTACACAGACCTCAAAGTGTTACCAGTTTCAGCTCAGTTTGTTGCTTCCAGCTGTTCATGGGAGCCTTTCCTCTTAGTTAACCTGCAACATCAGACAGCAGAAGAATACATATAAGTGCCTGTAAAGTTAAAGAGGTGCAGAAATTTACACATAATCCAGCACAATAATAGCTGAATTAGTTATGTAAATTCAAAAGTAGGGATGTCCTGAGCCAGAGACTGGATTCAAGGCCAATCACAACACTTTTAAAACAGTCAGTCTCAACACCAACCTAAGCCTATTCTTTTGTTTGCATTCTCTGCTATTCAGGTGCAAAAATGGTGATACACATGTTGACGTACAATGTACACTTGAAGTATGCAAACTCTGGCCAGATGACATTAAGCCTCGTAGAAGCCTCTGTCATGGTGCCCTGTTGCTAGCTAAACTCCCACAATGCTCCCTGCTTGTGAACACAGAACTGTTTGCAGTCTGAGTGACTGCCTCCTTGGGAAGCTACATTGTTAAAGTAAGAAGCTGCACCTGGTGTTACAACCAGGTACTACAGCTACAATTAATCTGCACTAAATTTTCTGACTTGCATGTAGAAAATACAGGCTTTTGCCATCTTTCGGAGCTTTTGGAGCCATGGTACACTCTACCCTCTCCACACTACATTTCAGACAGTGTCCTATTCGGGGCTCTACAACAAGGTTCGTCACCACCTGCGTAACATTAAGGAACAGCTTGATTGCCAAAATGTATGTTTTGCAATGCAGAGCTATTCTCTTGTCAAGCATATATTGTACATTGGGTTTGATTTCAATAACTTTAAGGTACTTAAAGTGTGTATTATTGAGAAAGATTGCATTGGAATGTGACTCGTTATTTGCACACACTAATATTAAAGGACTTGAACTGAATTTGCAGCAAAAAAAACCTTCCGTAATTACATCTGTGATTATAACTTATCCCATCACAGCTCTTTCACAGCTGGATGCCATTTTACTGTAAAAGTCTGATCTGTTTCTAAAGTCTAGATATTCTTCTGTCGCATCAGTTTCTCGATCAGGGAGATTTTTCATGTGAGAAGGCATCCTCTCCTCTCTCTCCTCTCAATCAGTTTATGACCTGAGATTAGACGCAGCCTAGAATTGTGTGAAATTTTTTTCCTCATATATTAACCCTTTTATGCATGATTATAAAGCCACAGGCGATCGTATTCTTTCATAGACAATATATAATAAACTGTAGTGTGAAATAAACACCACTTAGAATAAGGCTTTAATCAGTGCTAATATTTACTGATACACTGTATACTTGAGCCATGGTGGAGTTCAAGATGGACGGTAACAAATGTAACAGAATGAAATAAAAAACAACAAGGCTGATATTAATTGAGAGAAAACACTGACTGCACACACACGTCAGTCCTCCTTATTCACATACAAAGGGAGAAAATCAAAGTCGTGACATGCATAATTTACATTTATTGACAAACAGTACAATAACAAGTAGTACATTAGTGGTATGAAGGTTTTAATGAAAGAAAAATAAACAGAATTAAAATGAAGTTTAAATATACAATTACCCACCTTACCATATGTTTTAGCTTTTCTATGCACATGGAAAGGTCTATATTCAAGCAACAACCTGCTGTTGTTTTTCCCGCATCCTATTTTTTATGATTTTAATGAGTTTGTGTGACTGCTTATGATCATCATAGACAAGTGCTTTTAGACATTTGATTATTGATCTGCAATGACGGAGCTTTTTCCAGCTGCCTTCAACTGAAGTCTGATCTGCAGCAGGGAAACACTTTATTCTCCGAGGACATGATATACCAGAGACTTCTCACGATGTCTGCTGACACTAGATGTTCAGATGCCCAACTTCATTCGAGTGACTGCAACAAAACCCAGATCAGTGATCATCAGAGTGGAGTTAGGAAAAGGAAGTGGGGGAACAGAGGTGGTGTTAAGGTGGATTTGTGGTTACGTTTCATGAATTATGGGGATTCAATCAGTGTGGCTCCTATGGAGACGTGCCTGCATGTAGGCCTCTAACAAGCCAACACTACGTTGTTCCTCAGCAACGATGCTATTCATACCTCAGATGCTGATTGGTTGAAAGGTCGGCTCAAACCAGAGGGGATGAAGGGTTTTTTCAGTATGATGAACAATGCAAGTGCGACTGCTGACGCAACAGGCCTTGGTTTCATCTCACTATGACTTCTGTCTTTTCCATAAAAGGGGCAAAGCAAACAGACCAACAACAGCGACACCAACATATTTTTGATACTGTGCCCAAGTGGCAGATAGCTCCAACAGGTAGATGGTATGGGCTCTGCATAGTACCAGCACAGCAGTATGTTCTGAGCCTTAAGGCTGTGACGAAGGAAATAACAGCTCCCTCATATTCCCCCTCCCTGGTTATATGAAATGTCAAAACCTTGCAATGTAAAATTGATAAGCCACAAGGAAACATTTGCTTCTTCTGGGACGACAGAGACAGTTGCTTCAAAGCTTTCATCCAGTCTTGGCCTGCCGAGCAAGACTTGGAGAGTGATTTATAAATTGTCAGACACTTTATTTTGCCCGAATCAGAAAGCAAAGGTAACAGAAACATTCTGTTAAGGGGCAGGTGCCTCTCTGCCAGTAAGTGTTACTATAGTTCTGTGGCTGTCAGAGAAATACTGAACTCCCCTGATGCTGAACCTCTATTAGAGTCTCACTGTCCATTCTATTTACACCATGTTTTCCCACAAGCGTTCACAACAGCATGTATATTCAAACCAACACAAACCCTGCCACTGCCCTTGGGCACTATATTTGATTGAGTGCACAAACTAGAGTCCATTTCAACCAAGGCACCGAACCTCATACTTGAACATTTCATGGAGATCGTGTCACAAGAAAGTATTTGAAAAGCATTAACCAATATGCAGCTTGTCAGACCAGGCAGAATAAGATGTGAGATCTCTGTTATAGTGCAGTTAAGGGAGCATATAAATCAATGCCTCTGCCTCCCTGAGGTTCTGCCTTCCACAACTGGTGTGCTTCTTCTCCCTACTTATAAAACTGTCTTAAAGAGAGAGAGAGAGAGAAAAAATCCAGACCAAAGAATTTAAAACCCGCCATGAGGAATCCACTGTCTGTCCTCAGGTCTGCTTTGATTGCATGAAGTGGGAGAGTCTTGCAAGGACACTGTTAACCTCACTGATGAAATCTACTCTTTTGTATATACCTTTTGTGATCATATGAGCATTGCTACTAAAAAGATGAGGGTTCACCACAATAACAAACCTTGGATGTCTAAGCTGGTAAAGTCTAGCCTACAGAAAAGAGGAAGCTGTCCTTCAGTCAAGGAGGGGAAATAGACGTCAAGTGAAAATCCTAAGCACTAAACAAAAATGTACAATTAAAGCAGAGAGCAAAGTGGCTGGGAAGAAACAAGCGCAGGAATATGGCAAAGCAAGAACAAAAACACTATTATTAGGAATGGTTTCAGGTCAGATAATGAACTTGCTAATGCTCCCAATAACTTCTACCTGAAATGTGGTCACTTTGATGAAGTTGAGGTCCTTAGATGTAAACTTAAAAATCATCAGCAAAGTCAGCCAGATAAGCTCTCTTTTACATTCTCAACTTGTCTCTGAACGTATAAATTGCACCTGACCTGTGGAAGCAGCCTCTGATCATGCCTCTTCCTACAGACAGCAGCCCCAGAGCTTGTAATGACTTCAGGCCGACCACCTTCACTTCTCTTGTAATGAAAAGCTGAAAAGGAAAACCAAGCATGCACTCCACCCTATGCGATTTGCCTGTAGGGCACACGGAGGAGTTGAAGTTGCCACAGTCACCCTACTTAACCTTTTGTTTAAACACCTAGAGGGGAATAAAACCCATGTTAAATTGCTATTTATTGATTTAACACTACCCAGCCCCACATTGTAACCACGAGGCTGGCAGAGCATTCTGAGCTGAGTCACAATCTGTTGGGTTGAATATTGAATTTTTTTTCACAAAGAGAAGTCAAAGGGTGAAAGCAAATGGCAAATAAATATCAGATTCATTATGTTCTTCCACTGGCACACCCCAAGGCGGTGCTCTCTCATCTTTACTTTATATTCGGTCCACAATCGTGTCAAAGGAAGCACAGGAACATGACCAAGGTAAAACATGCAGATGATTCAGTAGTTGTGAGTTGGTTCCACCACAATGAGTCCATTCTTTGGCTCAGTTGTTGATGAATTTTTCAGCTGGTGTGACAGTATATTCAAAACAGAGGATATGTTTCAGACCTTGTGCTTCAATCTGTGAGACTACAATCATTAAAAACCACAAAGCTGCAAGTGTCTTGGGACAGTGATAAACTCTAAAACTGACCATTGAGAAGAACTGTGAGGCAGCGTGTAAAGAAGCACATCTGCTTTTGTTGAGCATCAATAAGATGCTCTGTTTTCTCACTGAAAAACACGAAGACCTCTTTTTCAGGATTTTATCGAATCAATTGCTCCCTGATGGCATAGTTTGTTAACCTGTCTTTGGAAAACAAATGTTAAGGCAGCAAGCTTACAGGTAAATCTCACCTCCACTAGCCTGACCATTCACAAGCTTATCTATATCCCTGGAATACAACAACCTCCAGGCAGCAAAATACATGCTGAAAATGTACGTTTTGCACAAAGGTTTGGATCATGCAACAAAGTCAAGTTGACGGTGATTGCTTTAAAAACAAATACTAACCTACAGCAGAGTGATGATGAGGTGCAGTCAGACCATTCTACACAGTGCTGTAGCAACACTAGAGAATGGTCTGACCATGTGAGAACACACCTCTACCTATCAGTTCTCTGCTCCTTAGAGCTGTGGCACTGTGTGAGCTCTATTCTTTGGGATGAATCCCATCCAGCTCCTTTGCTCAGGATGCCGCTTTGTGGCTTCTATGTAGTTAACAAAAGCTAGCAGAAGATGATGCATTTTAGCCATGTATGATAATTTAAGCCTTAGAGGCAGTTTGTGTGATTGTGTCTAAAAGCTCTTTATCATGACCTTTTTAGAAGTTCTTATACTCTTCAATGACACATTTTTTTAATGCAATTGTTTTGATGTCTTTGGAATCTCTATTGCTGCGATGCCTTGTTTTTAACTTTGGATTTCTAAATCTCCCATCTGCACAACAAATTTACCCTTTTTAACTTGTAAAAGGTTGTTTTTAGCTGCATGATCCAATCCTTGCTAATACATCAGTGCCACCATACTGTATGTAGTCATTTAGTGGAAGTGACCATGCTTCTGGAAATACCTTGACCATCATCATCACCACCAGTGTCATGTTTTATAGCAGCTTCTGGCTCATATGCAGAAAAGGTTTGCTTCTAGGTTCTTTGTAGCATTACCTTTTCACTGGGATATGTTTACTTTTCTTAGCATAGTTGAGTGTTTACATTTTAGCACTTACAACTATTGAAGCTCCATCCATTTTCTAACGCTGAAAGAGGCCACAAAAAGCCCCATCTTACATCACAAGTTGTAGGACTACAGAACAAGCTGGAACAAGGTGTTCCTGAGGAATGAGGTATTTTCTACCCATATCAAGTTTGTTCCAGTTCAAGCTGGTAGTTCAGTGCCCTTGGAATTCCCAGAATGCACTGTGAGAGAGCAAAAAGGACTGACTAGAAATGACACACTTGTGCTTTTCTTCTGACAGACCTTTTTTGGTGCATGACAGCAGGGTGGACGCAGCTGCATCTAACACATTAATATAACACAAGGAGCATTAGCACCGCTGAATACTGACAATGACACTGTCAACAGATGCTGGATGGAATCGAACAGATGTAAAGATATTCAACAGTACGATAAACAATAAAAAATATAAATGTTACAATACAGAAAAATAGACAATGTTTTGTTCACATTCTGTTCATCCTGTTTGTGTGATACTTTGTCATGTCCATCTTTTAGCTATACCAGCTCCATCCTGTGGAGGGCTGTGGGGGGCTGCAGCCTATTGCAGTGACAATGGGTGAGATCGCCAGTCCTTCACAGAGTCACACAAGACTGGCAGACAATCATTCGTGCTCACACGCACAACTACAGCCAATTTAGAACTATTGATTAATCTACCATGCATATCTTTGGACTGTGGGAAGAATCTTGAACACCTGGAGAAAGCCCACATAGGTACAGGAAGAAAACTTGACACAGGAATCGGACCCCTGTGCCGTCCTGTAACTGGCATGTGAATTCTTAAGTTACGGCCAAAAACGTGTTTCACGGTGACGTTTGACCACCAAATGCAGACGGTTCATCCTTGAGTGCAAGTGAACATTTGTGTCAGATTAAAGATATTCTTCAGGCATTCCTGAGATAACACATTGAATGAGATGAATAGACAGTAAAAAAAACCTGGCAACATAATGTTTCTGGCCTTGGTTACTAAGGCATAAAAAGCGGAGGCACTCATTTTCATAACTTGTAGTGGGAGTAACAGTTTAAAAGACTTACATCCTGCCCGCCGTATAACTCAGTGAGTTAAGGCGTTACCACATGGGCGCAGCAGGTCGTGGGTTCGAGTCCGGCTCACGACCCTTAGCTGCATGTCTCTCTCCTCTCTACCCCCTTTCACCCTGTCTAACAATAAAAGCTTCAAAAATCTCCCCCAGAAAAATTAATTTAAAAAAAAAGACTTATATCTTATTGAAAAACATGAATTGTGCTATATATGATTTCTGCTGCTAGGGCTCCCTTAATCAAAGCCATAACCAAAGGTGTAGTTTGATGATATTGTGGCATCATGGGAGTTGTTGTCTTTACCACCATTGCTGATGATAATTTGTCTGGCAGGATATGTGGAGAAACCACCTTTACAGATAAGGTAATGTATTATAGTTATACTTACTTTACTTTTAGTCACGTATATTAAAGTTATTCATTTTATTCTAACATAGCTGCAAGAAGCATTAGCTAACATAACAGTATTTGCTTAATTACCATTGCATGAGTTGACTTCTCATACAGCTACTGTGCCTATTGTTATGTGACCAATTCTGGCGTGGTGTGGCTCAGCACTGCTATCTGTGGTCAAAACATATACAAACATTACAAACAAGAGAATGAAAAACAAACAGAGTAGCTAGCAAGCCATTTTACCTATTTCTGTGTCGTTCCGCGCAAGGTAGCCCCCCACGCCCCCAAACATACCCTGTTTCACTGTCACATTTTCATCAAAAATCAGTTAAATAGGGCCATATCTTATAAAATGAACACAATGTTGTGTTGAAGGAGACTTAGAACTAGTGATTGGCACCATAAACTTCATAGGAAAATGTTTAATGAGCCAACAACCTAAGTAGGACGTAGAGTCATTTTCATGTAGACTTGTATATATTCTGAATTCTTTTTGCAACCAGAGGAGTCGCCCCATGGTGGCTCTTAGAAAGAATGCAGGTTTAAGGCACTTATGTGCTGGCTTTATTTTTTAAACCCAGTAGCTTCATCCATCTTTTATATAGAGTCAAACGTTTTCCCCGAATACACAGGGAAAAGGAGACATGACCCTATGGATACGTGAGCAAAATTCAGCATTCCATTGTATACAATGTCTTCTGGGTGTGACCATTATTACAGCCTTCTAGGACCATACAAATACACATACCAGCAAAAATATATGACACCGGTCTAATTGTTTTCAGACATTTTACTGCAGAAATATTATAAATTACCACTATACCTTTAACTTGGTTCAGTAAGAGAGAGAGAAAAATATATATAATTGCCATTTAGTATGAATATCCTCATTTCTGATAGCTGAAATGACAAATTTTTAAAAGCTGCAATTTATCCAACCTGATACCCACCAATTGTAGGGGCAGCTGGTGTATCAGCTGGTATGAAGCTTACTTCCCAGCACTGATACTGTTCAAATCCACTCAGTATCATTAGAGGGGATTTCTCCTAGTGGGGAGCAAGCTCTCATCAGATCTAGAACAGGACAGACACTGATGGGCATTTACTCTCCTATGAATCATTAGTAAAAACAAATCTCTTGACAAAGACAAACATGGAATGTGACTGACTGACGCTACTTATACGGCTGTTAAACTGAGTGTAGAGTTAACACGCCATCTGACTGCAGGGCATCTACCTGTGGGAAATACACTGCAGGTGGTCATGACAAAGAAGTTGCTGATTGACAAAGGCTTATTGACACGGATGTTAGTAGTGCTCAGAATGTCATGAAGTTGTCGCCATGCCAAAATTCAAGTGCATCTGATTTCACACATGCCCTTTTTTCTGTAGCAGGGACAGTAGGTGTTTTGGTAGGAGAAGGAAAACTAAAGGTATATCTGATTATATTATTGTGCCCAGCAATTACAAAAGCTGTTTCACATGCCGGCTTCCTGCTGGGTAGAAACCGGAGAAAGATTATTGAGTGGTGTTGCAAAAGGCGTACCTTCTAAATAACAACCCCCCAAGAAATTCACTTGAGCTTTTCAGATGACAGTTTGCATACCAGTGTATTATATTTAGCTCTTTGTAATCCTCTGTTAGAACACATTTTCTCGGAGCTTTGCTTTTATTAAAAATCAATGCTTGGAATAGAACAGAAAAACTAAGCGAAGTGGAATTTATTTGTTTAAACATACGGAATGACTGAACAATGTGATCTTATAAAAGCAAAATCCACATTTTGTGTTCATCAGAAATCAAATTAAAATATAAGACCATTCACTGCTGTATAGACAAACATGACGGATATATCCACCCATAAGAGTGCATAAGAAACCAGTAAATAATACACTGTTAACAGTGTGAGTTTTCAATGATCTGCATTGTAATGATCTGTTATTTAATAGCTAGTTTGTAGTCAACATGTGCCACCATGTCACATTAACACATAGCAGATTGCTGGAAAACGGTGCACCAGGTTAGTAATAATCAGATAAAAGAAGAGGTTGTACCCTGCCTTATGCCCTGCTCAAACTTTACATCCTCAGCTGTCCTTTATTGGTCTTCTAGCACCTACTAATAATTTACTGAAAATGTAATAACATCTAAAAATGTAATAAAATTAGCACTTAACCTAATTGATAATGTAATAAAACTCAATAACATAATAACACAACTGATAATGTAATAAAATGTACAAAATAAATGACATTGAAGGTAACATAATAGCCCTTTATCCAACATTTATGACTGGTTGTGTAGGTTTGTGTCTGGTGTCACATGGTGTATATGTAGACGGTGTGAATACTAATACGTTCTCCCTGTAAATGAAATGCTCGTGAAACAAATCCAAAGAGTAAAGAGGAAGGTTTAGGGGACAGTAGCCTGGGGTCTCTGGTGCTTCTCACAAGCTTATCTGACCTGGGATTCTGGATTCTTACATGGTAGTCTTTGAAGGAGGGAGTCCACCACCCAGAGATGAAGACCAGTGGTTGTATGAGCCACAATTTCAGTCCATGTCCATATGACTGTAGTCTGCACTTTAAAGAGCCTCTCTGGTTAAAATGAAGTTTTCCACCTTGTTAACATGTCTATATGGTGTGAGACATCCTGAGGAAAACAAGCAGTCAACACACTGAATGAGCATTCTCACCTTAAAGCTGCAATGGACCGATTACAGTCTCAGAGACACAGAATCTGACTTCCGTGGTTTCATTCGTAATAAGTGTAAAGAACCAATCCCATCATCTTTCAAGGTGGGGCTTTCTGTATTATCTTAGAATTGGCCTTCATCTTCTTTAGAATTGGTTTCTGGTTCAAACATGTCTAACTGAATAACTCTATTATTAAAGATTGCCCTTCTGTAGCGGAGGGGTGAGTGGAAAGATGTGGGGACTTTACAGAGCTGTGCATTCATGAGGAAGCAACGGAATACAGTTACATCTAAAGGCTGGCACACACTACAGGATTTTTCAAAACTTTACAGATTTAGAGACCACACACTTGAAGATAACAAAAGACAGATCGCACAAGATTTCTCACTTCTGATCTTATAGTGTGGTGTTCACTACAGAGCTCACCACACTATAAGATTCTAAACCGATTCTTCAGCACACTATCAGGTTCTTCACACTCAGTATTCCGAATCTCGCGTAATCAAACGTGACTTCTGATAGGAATAACGGCACTATAAATAACGACGTTACTAAGTAACCTAAGTAAGTATTATTCGCTTTGAGAAAGAAATGAGAGCGGCTCATCTGAAAACTATAACATTAATGGTAGAAATGTTGTTACAACATCGATTAGGACAGTTACATTGTGTTATTGTTTCTGCTTTTCCATTTGGTTTTATTACAGTTCCCATCAAATTAAGTTTAAATTTTATACATTACATTTTTACACTTTCTGTGAATTATTACACTATTAGGAGATACAGGTCTTGTTAGAGTGACATTTACTAATGACCTCCTAATTATGAATACCTGCTTATCACAGGACATGGTCAAATGACCATATTTCCCTACTTAACAAGATCCTTGCATCACTGTCATGAAAACTAAATACACAGTATCTTTAGAAAAGCAGAAGGATAAGGAAATTTGCTGCATTTTATGCTCACATAAAAAAAACAATAATGTGAAAGACAAATGGCAAAATGAATGAATAGTTTCAATCTTGGGCAAAGGACAAGTTTGCTCTTGATGGGTGAAACTGCAGATGACCTGCAGCAATAACAAGCAGAATGTCGCATTTTGGAAATGTTATGTTTCTGCCAGTGGTGTTAGCTGACTTTATTGGTTCACTTCCACTGAAAATCAGACATGATTAGTGGTATAAAGCATTTATAAACAGGTATGCCAGCACCTAGGTAATGTTAATTTGATCATCATATAGGGACTTGATGTCACATGTTTCTGATGTTATTAGCAAAACTTTTACTTCTACATTCTCACCAAACTGGAAGATTAAATTCACACTTGCAATGTGACTGCTGCAAAGGACCTGCATTAAGTATGTCTAATTAAAATCATTTCTTTATGTTTGATTGTTAAATTCCTACAGAAAGTGACTTTCCCTCACAAGACCAGAGAAATTTATTAATTAACTTTAGTTTCTTGGCTGACAGATTGCATATAGAGTAATATATGTACCCCTAAAAATGTTTTCTGTTCGCTCCAGTTTTGATCTGAATCAACACTGAAAGGCAAATTACAGACAAATGCCACATCGGGTTTATTTTCACAATTCTGCATTCCACAGTCAAAATAACAGAGGTTGATCATAAGCACTTGGATAAAAGATTCAGGCTACAAATTAAAACGACTAACTCCAATTTTAAGAGAACACCTTCCAGTATCATGGAGACTGTTTACTTTGAGCAAGGACAAGGTGGCAGAAGAGAGGAGAAACCTTCTTTTCACAGGAAGAAACATCCAGCAGAACCAGGCTCAGAGAGGACGGCCATCTGCCTTGACCTGTCGGGGTGAGGGTGGAGCAGAGACAGAATAGATAAGCACTGAGAAACATCAAGCACCAAAATTTCCCCGACTAGATTTGATTAAAAATGCAGCTGCAAGGTGCTCCTCCTCCCTCCTTGGTTTATGTTGCATGCTGTCTTTCTCTGTACTCAGTTTTACAAGCTGGAATATTTATGCGATTGTTTCTGTATTGGTGACACGAAGAGAGCCAACTGCTGCAATATTGCTGCAAAAAGTGAATGTTTTGTGACTTCTTGAGCAACCTTTCTTAATTATGCTGCTAAAATGCTTCTCATTTCACCATATTAGCCATTACAACATTTGCTAAAAAGCAATTGCAACATTAGAGTGCTTCAGCATTAGATAGGAGGCACACGCACACAGAGACAAGCCTCCACTACAAAATATGTTTTGTTCAGTGCTATTTCTCCTGGATGTTCTGCAGAATGATGTATGTTCAGAGCCTGACACCAGAGGGCTGCTCACAAATGTACCTGCTGAAAGTGAAAAGTTTCTCTTGGCTCAGAAAACAGTGAGTAGAAGGTGTTTCCCTGCAGGCAGAGTTTGTGACACCACAACTAGTAGTGGCCAGTTCTAATCCAATTTGCAATTTAAACAGGTGTGATGTGTAAACCTGAAGCCTGCGTTATACTAGTGCATACAGTGCCTTCTGCTGTAGGAGAATGTAACTGTAGAGAGGAACTCATGTTTGTGCAACTTAAGAACTTTGGATTTGACCGTGAGACAAAAGCTGGTGATCTGTGTTGTTCTGTGGGGAACATAGTTTCAGTCCACTTGTCCCCTGAGGCAGAAGGATCACGACAATTCAATATAAATTTGTTCTGAGTGATCACCTTTATGAAGGGTGGAGGATGGAGGCTCCAGGGTGACAATGCAAGAAGGGTCACTAAAGGGTAACAGCTGGAAATTATGTGAATCATAAGCTATGACCTTCAAAGTCACAAGATCACAGCCTCTGGCAGATTCTGGACTAACTTGGCGCTCGTCACCGTCAACATCAAAGCACTAAATTCAGGAACATTTATGTTGGTTTTTATGTATCCATATATGAGAGGGAGAGAGAGAGCTCTTGTATCCAGAACTTAAATGCCTTAATAATAATTTCTAAGCAGACACTTTAAGATTTTATAACAAAACACACAATGTTCATATGTTCTCCAGTGTGCCTGGATGTAATCTTTAGTTATATGAAAAATTGACGCTCTAAGTAGTTAGAATTATTGTTACCACTTGCATATTTACAGTTGTCACTTCATGTTGGCATCAGGAACTCGTAAGTCTCAGTGGAGCTGTTTCTAAGTCTCTGACTGTGCCCAGGCTTTGGATAGACACACCATACGAGGATCAGCTCCCTGTTGGTTTTAGTCTTTTTGAGGGATTTGTTGGCAATGAGAAAATATAGAGAATCACCAGAGTTATCCTTTAAATCTCAACCGTCTCATCATTTGATTATTTTTTTCTATTATGAATCCTGCTTTTTTAAAAAACCACTGTTGTGCATTGCGATGATATGACATCAGATAACTGCTCTCGAAACACTTTAGTCAAAGAAACCTTAATTATTGCCAAGAAACTCTTGGTACAATTTATCAGTGTATGACAGCAGACCAGGAGGAGGTAAAACCCATCAGTTTATCAGTTTATCTTAGAGCCAGAGGCACTGCTACACAGAATGACAAAGACTTCCTCAGCAGGCACACACACCACCCTGTGGGGATGATGGAGACTTAGCTGCTTGGAGCCAAACTCTGAATGCATGATCATGTTGAATGGTGAAGAATGACAATCTATTTCTTTGGAGAAGACAAGCTCCGCTTTACATCATTCATAAAGCTGCTGGGTTACTGGGTTGTGGTGCCAAACAGTCGGCGACAAAAGCCAGTATTTTTCCTTCGGTGGAGAAGGAAGACACTTGATTATACAGAGCAACACTGAGAGCCTGAATCACAGGAACAAAACAATGAACTACTGTCTTGTATTTATAATCAGGGTAAACTAAGGTACACATTCTGTTATGCAAGTAGACGAGGTTGAGTTCACGGAGACTGAAAGGTAGTTAATTTACAAAAAAAGTTTTCAGTTCTCATGTTGCTGTTCTGACAGACACCAGTGACCTTTGCACTGATGATAACTGCTGCTATGAGGTGTCAGATCTTTAACATTCTTTACATCTTACTCATAATTTTGCTTTTTTCTCCCCAAGAAATTAAAATGACAGCCAGGACGTGAAATATGGCTTTGATTGATCTTTTTTTTCCTTTCTTTCTTTCTTTGCAAAATCCTTGCAGTACAGTCCTAAAAATGTCTTTAAAATAATAAAAAAAAATCACCAGAAAGTTTTAGAAACTTCATTCTTTTGCAACACTTCTTGCAATAGTTAAAGAATCTTTGCATCACACCCTGACATGTGGTTTAAAGATTTTACAATATATGAATGCTTTATTCCTTCCTTAGTTGCAGCAGTCGCATTTGTTTATAGTTATGTGACTTGTATTTGTGAAATCCTCATTAAATGCTTACGTTTAATTTCAAAGACATCCCAAAATTACTGATACAAATCTATAGCGCCTGTTACCAAGATGAGCTTTTTTTGGATTAAGTTTATGATTAACTGCAATAAGGAGCAAAGGGAAAGGCTTCATACTGCAACCTTGGGTACAGAGAGAGCCACAGTGAAGAGCCTGCTCCGTCCCGGCGGTAACCAGTCGAGGATACCGAGAGCAGTCCTTGAATTCATCTTTGCTGCAAAATGACGTCTTTAGAAAGTCACTGCACTCAAATCCTGACCTGAGGGAGGCAGCAAGGTGCCGCAAGGCTTTATAGTCTTCCACAAATAATGAAAAAAATGCTGAAGAACACTTAGTGTCGGAGTCTTTGAGTTGAGAGAGTCATGCCAGTGGAAGTTCAATGTGTTTGCTGGGGCTACTGTTTGCCATTTCGATGTCACAAGTGTAAATTCTTTGACCGCCACACACACACACACACATACACACAGGCACAAATAAACTCCAATGTTACAAGCCTAGAAACCCAGAACTGTACAATAACAGTACATCTTACCTCATAGGTTTTATCTGAACGTTGGGGTGACACATGAAGCAGTGAGTTTGGGAGCTGGTGAATCTTTATGGCGCAAGTGATTTATTCATGTAAAGGAAAACACAACGTTCAGGCACCAGGTAGCAATTCAAAATATAACTGATAATATTGCAGTCAGGCTCTCGGACATTCTGTATTGCTGTCACGTATTTACCTGCCTTTACATCAACTTATTCTTATTTAATATTATCCCCAGTCAACCCACATGTAAACACAATTTACTCTTCTGGCCTCTTTTCAGCCTTTTGTTTAAGGAAGTACCCACTTTGAATGTGCACGTGGCACCTTTTCTGATCAGTGAGGAATTAATTCATTTGAATTTATTTGAAAAGCTCAGATGTGTTGATGTTCAAAACTTTCTCCACATGTAAAACAGACTTAGCAGTATTTTAGAATGATTTATTTGACATTATGTCTATTATGTAATTAAAGATAATATCAAGGAGCGTATTTGTTGCTCGGACACTGAACTCTTGGCCGTTGGACTCCGACCATTTTGTTTACCACATGAGCTTTCCCATGTTATAATGTGGATTGTTGATATACCCCTCCAACCCGATTGCGGCGTGTGACGTCATCCACTTCGCCATAGCCCGGTTACCGACTGAACACCCGAGTACATTCATTACCCTCTCAGGTGACTTCACCCGAGAGGGCCTAAGTAATCTAAATTACTATGTAATCTTCATGGCTTTCAGATAGACGGAGGGAGTCAGAGGTAATTATCAGTGATTGTCTACAGACAGTATGAACACAGTAAGTGGACTAGAGCAGCAGCAGAAGAATAATGCTAAGTATCCCGTCTTTGGAAATCTGTCATGAGTAAGTGGAATTAGGTACATCTTTGTGTTACGAGGAGGTAATAGAGAACCCAGGCGCAGACACAGAGGACAGACAGACTTCTGGAGAGTTCAAATGATTTATTTTAACACTGAACTGAAAACAAACTAGAACAAAGACTAACCCTGGGGAAAAGTAGAACCAAATCCAATACAAAAACATACAAAAACTACAAAACCCTGAAAAACTCAGAGCTAACAACAGAGATGAAAACTAAGTAACCACAAAATATAACTAACTCAACCCCGACAAACTAACAAAATCCAATATATTTAAAGGCCAACAAGGTGAATGATAAACTACACTGAACGGCACATGTCACCATGGACAAAGTACTGCCCAACTTCATTGCAGTATGATGAGCTGTCCACCTCGTACTTATTCTTAAGTCTTTGATTGGGAGCATCTGTTACGAAAAGCAATTTCCCCTCGGGGATCAATAAAGTATTTCTGATTCTGATTCTAAAGCTGACTGAAAACAATAATGCAACACAGTGATTAAAGTCCCTCTACAGTCATTGATTAAACCCCTAAAAACTCATCTCTGGGCACCAAAATTACATAACTAGAAGATTTTTTTCCCATGAAAATAATCCCCTTCTGCCTTCAAATGGCTTAGATGCAACTCTTCACTCTACTATCTACATTTACCCCTCAACACTGGCTGCAGTTTGAGTACACCAGCTCACCTACGACTCTGCTACTACTCTACATTACACAATGGCAATACTAAAGCTGGATGTAGTTCAGCCTTTATATTTCAAACAGGAACTGACTCTGAAGACGAAGAGTGACACAAAATTCCGCCCTGCATGTCAACAGATTTGGTTCTGTAGGCTTGTTCCCTTTTGAGATGGTTAGCAGTTCACTGCAGTTTTAAGGTGGAAATGCTCAGCCAGGCACTGACAGCTTATTTCACTCATGTCTTCTAGTATATAAAAAAAACACCATATGGACACGATAACAAGGCGAAAAAACTGGACTTTCACTCGAGAGGGTCTTTAAAGCATTGATCAAATGAGACCTTGTTAAAGCCACAAAGGATTACTCATACAGTTCCCACGCTGCGTCTAATTGTTTTATTCTTGTGCTTTAGTAGAAACAGATCAATACTCTCCTGTATCCTAAGAGTGAAATTGCAAAATGCTGTTGAAAAGTGCTGTTAAGACAGCTCGTGGGCAGAAGACCACATGTTTGTCTGTTCAGGCGACATTACTGTAAGATTAATTAACAACCAGGCCAACATCACTTCTAAAAGTCACCTTTAATAACGATACCTTGTGGCACAAAACTTACTTGGTTGAGAAACCTTTTGAGAAAAATGTCCTATGGGGGACCTCCACCTGTTTTCCCTCTCAATCTCCTCCATGGTTATCAAACTGTGTACAGGAGAGGAGGAGGAGATGTGCTGCAGCTGACTGAGATCACAACACTGTAGTGTAGGTATTACTCGTATTCTGGGAACCTTGTTATTATGATGATGATGGTAAGTAGGTGATCTTTCCCCCTCTGGCACATGGAGCCCTATATACATATTGCATAAGAGGCAGCAGGGGAGCTGTTGATCATAGAATATACATTTCAGGTAGATCCAGGAAGTTCTTGGTGGGAGGTTTTAATGTGCAAATACAGAAAGATGAACCTAAATTAGTAGTCAATAAATGCACTGACCTACAACATTTGTATAACACCCACCAACAAGTGATATACCTCGGTAGGGTTTTATAAAATGTACAATTCATTAATATTTGTGTGTTGGTGTGAACATGCGTTACCTGCCTTGTTGACATATTGAAGGTTAAAGAGTTTGTTTGCTGGTGTTTATTGCCTTGATTTCTTTTCTATTATGCCCATTAACACATTGTATTCAGGAGAGGAGGAGAAAGGAATGTTGGAAAATTCAGATGAGATTAATTTTCTACAATTTTTATAATTCACTGCGGTTTCAGAAACCCCTTGGTAACTGAGGGCCTAAGTAATCTTAATTACTATGTAATCTTCATGGCTTTCAGATAGACGGAGGGAGACAGAGGTAATTATCAGTGATTGTCTACAGACAGTATGAACACAGTAAGTGGACTAGAGCAGCAGCAGAAGAATAATGCTAAGTATCCAGTCTTTGGAAATCTGTCATGAGTAAGTGGAATTAGGTACATCTTTGTGTTACGAGGAGGTAATAGAGAACCCAGGCGCAGACACAGAGGACAGACAGACTTCTGGAGAGTTCAAATGATTTATTTTAACACTGAACTGAAAACAAACTAGAACAAAGACTAACCCTGGGGAAAAGTAGAACCAAACCTAATACAAAAACATAGAAAAACTACAAAACCCTGAAAAACTCAGAACTAACAACAGAGAGGAAAACTAAGTAACCACAAAATATAACTAACTCAACCCTGGCAAACTAACAAAATCCAATATATTTAAAGGCCGACAAGGTGAATGATAAAGTACACTGAACGGCACAGGGCGAAGTTAACAAAGATATCCAAAATGTCACCAAGGCGAAGTTAACAAAGATATACAGAACTCCACTAAGGCAAATACCAAACAAAACTACAGGTTAAACTCTCCGAACAAAATACAAAACTTAACTGGTTGGCTGTCTGGGAGTGGGTTGAGGGGAAGCAGGCAGGAAGCAAGTTGGAAGCTAGCAGCATTGAAAGCTGACTATAAACGGGATCCAGACGACGAGTGTGTTGCTGAAGTAGAGGGGTTCTGTGGAAGCAGCACGGGAAAGCAAGAGACAGAGCAGGGGCAGGCAGGGAACCAGGTTTCATGGTTTATGGACTGGCGGAGATGGACTGAATGAACCAAGCTTTTGAAACTGGTGATTGAGGGCAGGTGAGCCAATCCTTGCAGCTGTCTCCAATCCCAGCAATTAGCAGACTGCAGGCAGGGCTGAGCAGGCAGAGTGAGAGGGTGAGGGAGAGGGTGAGGGAGAGGGTGAGGGCAAGCAAAATTGAGCAAGAGGGAGAGAGAGAGGGAGAAGAAAAGAAGGACAATGAATGAAAGAATGAAAGAGTTTACTGTTTCCTTTTCCCTGTTTCCTGTGTTTGAGAAAAGTTTGGAGTGAGTTTTGTGTTTTTGGTGCTCAGTTTTTAACTATTCTGTATTTGATGGATACTGATTTTGGATTACGGACATCGGACTTTCTGCTGACACCTTTGGTTTGAACTCTGCCTGGTTTAACGACGTTGAATCTCGAAAACGGACTGAAGGAACCGAGCTTGGCGGCTAATTGACTAGCTAGCCGGCGGGTGGCTAGGCTAACAGCGGACGCTACTTTGCGTTACCCAGCAACATGGGTCCGAAGAAGGCACTGACAGCTGAGGAGGGGGACGACATTAAGAAGTCTCTGGACTGAAGAGATTTCTGCAGTGAAACTGCAGCAGAAATCCATCCTGGCCCTGGTGGAGGAGGTGAAGGCTCTCCGTATCCAGAACGCCGAGAAGGACCGGTGTATTGTGCATTGTGCATTTGTGCATCTTCAAAAAGAAAGAAAGAAAGAAAGGGGGAGACCGGCAGGGCTGGAGCAGGGATCATGACATTATGTTTACAATTCCTATGCAACCTCGCTTTTATTGTGTGCAAAAATCAAAAATGTCTCTTGTCTTGTATCTGCAGAAATGTGCTGTTGAAAAACGTACATTAAAACACATATATTAGATTGTGTATTTTGTCTTTTTACGATCCAGTTATTGTCTGCAAAGAATTCATTAAATAAATGTCCAGTAAATAAGCCAACCATGCCAAGTAGTTTGTCTGTCTTCTTTCCTTTATGCTGTGTTAGATGTAGTCTCTGCCTTGGTTTGCTGTGCTGCACCAGGATATGGTGACAAAGACAATGGCCCTGCAACATGATGCACCAATGAATGGCAAAATATACAGCCCATGACTGCTGATCACAGCTGCAGCGTTAAAAGTGTCACAGATACAGTAAAAAAATAAGTATGAATTATTATAGTGGTATTTTTATTATTAGATTTCATTTTAGTTGCTATTTCATTTACTACATTTACTATGTTTTTATTATTGGAATATTAATTTTATTTTTAATTTGAACAGTTAAATAACATTACTTAAAAGATTAGAAAATGAAGGCTGTCATGTCTCCTACTGAGATGTGTTTCGAAGATTGAAGAAAGAAAGCATGAGGAGACTGACAGAAGGGAGGGAGAGAGAGAGAGAGAGTGAAGAATGGGAGGACATGGCTGGTGAGGAGAGACAGGTAGAGCTGACATGACCCAGTCAGTCAGCAGACATTCAGCATACCAGTGAGCCAGCAGCCAGTCCGTTCCATGTCTGGAAAAATAAAAGAGGTGAATAAATCGCCAAAAAGCAAAAGCAGCGAAAAGAAAAATAGCCCCCCAAAAAGCAGGAAAATGCAGCTGTCAAGAAAGCAATTAAAATGAGAAACAATAAAAAAGTTTTTCTCAAGACCAAATTATTGCATTAGGGAAAGGATATAATTAATGAGGTGTAAAAAATGAGCTTTGCTGCCAGTCCAACAGGTGACAAGACCCTTCAGGAAAAGCACGATTCCTCTGCCAGGAATAGGAGCCCTAATGCAGATGCAGTATGTTCAGTTTGAGCCTGGAGTGTTGACAGAGGTCTTTGATTTCCTAAAAGTGAAGCAGATGGACTGACAGACCTTGAAAGGGAGCGAGTGCTGTACTTGGATGAAATAATAATAACACCAAGTGTGGAGCTGCACATGCTTACAGGCAAACTGTATGGAGATGTGACTCTACCAGGTCACGCAGGAGGATCTACACATGCATGTGTGCTTATGTTGGCTGGAAACACAACACGGTATGGGAGCATGTGGTGGTTTATCAGTACAGCAGCAGTTCTACCAGTGGGGCACAGTACTGGCCACCAGTTCCTGAAATAATACACAAAGCAGCATCCACTGGGCTACATGTGCTTAATGTCAACAGCGACACGGGCAGCCCTAACCAGGCCACATGGAAATCCAAGAGGGTCGACCACAATAACAGGCAGCTCTGTTTAATGCCTGATGTGCAACATCTGGTAAAAACTCTAAAAAGTGCCCCTGTTCATGGACAGGTGTTCATAATTCCTGAGGATATTGTAAACAAAGAGAATCTCCCATCTAATGAGGTGTCAGCAGTCACTATAAAGGAATTACTGACCTTTCAATAAGGGATGGCATTAAAAATAGCTCCCCATCTGTCAGCTGCAGCAACGTCACTTCAATGAGATGGAGGCTGTTTGAGCTCTAAATGCTCACAGTGAGTGCTGAGCAGAAAAACGTGGTGCAGCGTGACTAAAGTGTGGCCACTGGAGTGAGCTGATAATTGGTTTGATCCCATGTCATTCACCATCCAGCTACAGCCCTCAGCAGGCTCAAGATGGAATAGAACCAAAAGGTGCTGTCCTTCCTCCAGGACATCGTCCATCTGTTCTGTGGGATGAAGTGGTGGTGGAAGACTATTAAATCAGGGCTGCTAATGCCAACGACATCAGTGTGTTGGCTACACAGGAGGACGTGCCGAATCAAAGGCACAGGCCTGTGTTGATGTTAAGGCTGGTTGAAAATTCATTCAGCTGTGTGAGGTCCCAACTCCAGTCCCAACAGTGGAACAAAATACCAGGAAAAGCTGATGGCGATGAGCAGAGCAGCACCTGAGCTCACAAAAACTGAGAGATGTACTCTCTTCAATCTAGGCTACATCTACAACTATCATGTAACCTCCCTCAAAAGCACCACTGTGATTTAAAACTAGTCCTAAATTGTGTAAAGACAGAGTGAAACATTTTCAAATGCACAAATACTATGTTTATTTTGAAGATGAGTTTGCAAGACTATAAGTATTTAGGCATTTGATTTGATCCAAAAGTCACTCTTATAGTCCATATTGACATGATGTTATCAGCACTGACACGGAAATTTGCTTTTCTTTACGGAAAAAAACAGTTTCAAGATATGGACCTATTGTCCTTAAAGGCAGAGTAACTGATTCTAATGCAATACTCCTTTTTGTGAATTTCAACAAATATCTCTTCATTCTCACCCAGCTGGTCATTCTGTATGTATACAAAAAACAAAAATCATTGTCTGTTACCTCCGCAAAGGAGGTTGTGTGATGGCCGGCATTGGTTTGTTTGTTTGTGTGCAAAATAACTTGGAAAGTAATGGATGGATTTGGATGGAATTTTCAGGAAATGTGTGAAATGGGACAAGGAACAAATGATGAAATTTTGGGACTGTTCTGGATCACCGTGTCCATCCAAGAATTTTTTTTAATGTAAGTGTAACCGGGTGGACAATTAAATGCGGTTTACTCTAAAAGCCACCAGAGGGCACTCTTGTTCTTGGGGTAACCCCCTCTGGCCACATGAGATTTTGGGGCTCCACATGACAGACAGCGACAATGACGGAGTTCTCTTTCCTTCCTGAGCGACATACGCACGGTTGGGCCGGCATTCTTATCTCCGGTTGTCTAAGAAGCTGGGAGGCTGTTAGGAGCTTCTGAGCTAGACGCTGCACCTGTTCATTAGGTCGAATGGGGTGAAGGCCGCATTGTCGGTAGAAAATTTGAACTGTATGTAATTACATTTGTATCAGTAACGTTCGATACAAAATATGTGAATTGGGAGATTGTGTTGGGGGTGGACTGAAGCTTCTTGGCGGAGGTCTGAGCTCTCTGAGTGATTTTCTAGTTGTTATTGGAAACATTTATGCGACATGGCATTGGCTACATTTTTTTTAAACTGGGCTGCCTGATCTGTCAGTGAGAAGGACCAGCATTTGTTCTTTTATATAAAGCTGCTTTCCTAGAATGCTGGTGGCCTTCGTACTTTCAAAGAGACATGGTTCACCCTGCAGGTGCCAATAATTCATACAGATTCAATAAGCTCTGCCTTTTCTCCCTGTGCCCCACATACTTCGATTATACTCAAGCAAAACTTGAGGTTGAGCTCATTAATGATGTTGAGACATTTTCAGTGTTGACATTATTTGGGTCAATTGATAATCACAATGACTAACTGTAATTCCTTTTCAAGTGTTATTGATTTTTAATTTTAATTTATACAACCATGCATTTGTCTTATTCTTTAATTTGATTTTAGTGGTGTCTGTATTTATTGTAGAGTACCTCAGCAATATTGAAAATGAGGGTTCCCGCACAATGCATTGTCTGAGGTTTCAAGCAATTAAACTGAGTGGGAGAGTTGGATGATGCAAATGATAATGCAAGTAATGAAGCAGATAAGAATGACTTTATGAGCAGGCTGGTCTTGTTTTATCTGCAAACGCAGGCTGAAATGCTTTTGCCAGCCAGTGTGACTCAGAAACTAATTGGATAGTTGCAGGAGGTTACAGTAACAGTGCAGCCCGTCGTTTGTCTAAACTGCATCAATACTTAATGAAGTTAAATGTAAATGTGCCTCAAAATAATGTTATGAATCCTGTTGATAATCTCCTGAAAACTGACCTCCTGAAAAGGTGCAACGAGGAGTATTTAGAAGTGATCAAACACCTAATTCTCGTCAAGAGTGAATTCGATTAGATTCAGCCAACCCCAATTTACCTGGATAATGGAAAAGAGGGATTTTGCTAGTATGTGCCAATTAAAGCTACAGTGCATTAAGCGGTCAGACTGCACTTTGAGATCAGTATCTTCAAGCAAAATGTGACATACCAACAAACCCTGATGATGTGCTTGAAGAGTAAAGAGATGGTAAAAACATCAAAAACAATAAGCTCTTAAATATGCCGCCTTCCTCATTATCCGTAATTTCCCAGAGGACATTTTTATTGCTCAAAGCTTGCTTTTCTAAAGCTTGGGAGACAAAATTGTCAATTTCATTTTAGCTTTGATTTTGTCTGATATGTTAATCATATTTCTTACCTAAAATTCTTCAGGAGTTATAGGTGAGACACAACAGAAACAGAAGTCATACTTGAGACTTAATGGAGATACCTTCTTAGTCGAAATAATGGCACAGTTTTATTCTTTGGAAGAATATATAACAACAACTGTACCTCTACCTGTACTGTATCTAACTAAAAAAGAAAGGCCCTTTCAGTATAACCCAGTACAAGTTTACCAGTACCACAAATTGCAGACTCCAAAGTAAATGTTATATTATATATTATATATTTTCTACTTCACTGCCTATACAAACTGATCAGCCACAACATTCTGACCACTGACAGATGAAGTGAATAACATTGATCATATTGGTACTATGTGGTGTTCTGATGGAAAACCTTGGATTTAACATCTGTGTTGATGAGACTTAGACACCCAAATAAACATTGTCCCACAACAAACACACTCCCTCATGCAAATGGAAATCCTAAAGGTCACTGACCTACCCCCACAGGAAAATGCACCCCACCACATGGAAACAACATCACTCAACATGTTGATTTGACCTCCAAACTTCCTACACTCCATTATGATCAAGCATCAACATGATGCACACTGCAAATTACTTGGCACTTGCCAAGATTTAAAATCTTATTTTCAGACATGATAGATAATTTGGCTCATTTTAAAAGTTAATTACTCATTTTTAGTCCTTGATTTTACAGTACAATCTTAGATTTGAGAAAAACAAACAACTTATTTAAAGATTTCTTACCAAGTAAAATTTACTTGCTGCATGGACAGATAATTTCACTGCTTTTAAATAATTTCTTCTCAAATTCAGTGTTTTTATCTTATATTTTGGCTACTCTTTTTTGCAGTGCAGTGGAACAAGTTTGATGGACAGAGGCCCCACTGCACAAGTCAGAGTACCCAAAGGATCTACTGCCAACGTCCTTCATACTGAAACAAATTAACCTTTTATTAAAATGGCCACACCCTACAAAAATGACAGCCTTTCATAAAGAGCATTCATTGAATATGATCATGAAGGGGCTACAAGCATGACAACAGTTCTGACTTAATGGTGATCTCTTCGAAAGCAGAGACTGCAGATCACATTAAAAGTACAACCTGTAACTGTCAGCTATTTTGAACAGCCAGCTCTGGTTCATCTCATCTCGTAAACCCACTTTGATCCTTAAGAGGTTAAAGTGGGTTACTGTAGCATGAAGAGGCCGTAGCTGTACCATAGGGTGTTCCAGTAAGTTATTCACCGTGCAAATACGGCCGTTACAGTATCTGTAACAGTGTTCTGTACAGTTGTACAACTTCTCGCATACATAGACGAGAGACTGTTTTAAGCATGTCTTAACATACATCTATCCATTTAACATGTAACATTCAAGAATGTAGAAAGTCTCTGTAGCCTTTATGCGGCTTTTTGACCTAAGTTTTCTCAACTGGTGTCCATCCATCCAGTGTACCACAGCACGACATGTAAGCTGCATAACAAAAGAAAGCATAGATTATGATGAATTCCCTTTACATACAATAAAGGTAGTATATGCATCGGAAACTAATCACTAAACTGAGAAACTGTGTCCAGTCTGTGTAGTGTGCTCATTTTAAATTTCCATCCTACAGGTGGTTCAGACATCATTACAGAAGGATTTGACCACTGGAGTAAAGTCTGACTCAAGCCCCTTTCAGATTGGGACAGGTAACACTGCTGCTTCATCAGTCTGTTGGCGATGACGTTCTGTCATTCAGACGGGGGTCACTTTCAAGATAATATTCCCACTATTCTCATGGGAAGAGCCACAGTGTGCACACAGCATTTGTCAGACACATGAGACCAGACAGTGCACCAGTTGATGTTCAAAGTAAAAGTAATTAATAGTTTATAATTTTGCTCATCACTGAAAATGATCTGAGGTGAACAAAACAGGCAGGAGACTACACAGAGTGGAGAATAAGTCGCTAACGGTGTACAACGCACTAAACACACTAAACTTGAATGCATCACCGACTAGAAACTTAGCTGACGGCTGATGAGAACAAGGGCGAGGAGAAGGCAGGCGGAGATGTGTGGCATGGTAGGAATGGCGTGAGGGCAGCTGCAGGCCCAGGTGATTCTCCAGGTGGAATCCAGACAGAACCAGACTGAGGACTGGCAGGTGAGGACCTGCGTTTGGAAACCGGCAGCTGGGATGCACACGGATGTAAGCCGGATGGGATGGTCACGGACTGTAGCCAGAGGAGAACAGAAGTTAGCATGAGCATAACAAAAGCAAACACGAACAGAGCAGGAGGCATGGTTGACTAACAGGTTGCTGTGGAATGGTCCGGCATCGTGTAGCGGTGAGCGTATGGCTTTTTCAAAACAAAGAAAGCTGTGCAGTAAATTAGCAATGATCCAGTTACCATTTAGTCATCCTTGGAGAAGTCGGTGTCTTGTTAGTAAAATGTCTTCCTCAGTGGGTTGCATGCTGTTTGGGCTTCTCTTCTCTAAATTTTCTGTTGGGGATTCTGTTTTGTGAAATACATAAAGCACATTTAAATTTTTGAACACCTTGTTGCACGTTGTTGATTTTGATTCTATATATTTCACAGATTTGGTTCTAAATTGAACAATTTTAGACTACTGAACTGATAAGCATGATCAAAAATCCTTCCACATTAAGACACCAAGACCTACGGAATACCATAGAAAAATCCATGCTGTGGTTTCTTATCAAAAATTTTGACATGTGGAGATTGTATTTTTCGCTGATTCGATGGCAAGCACTTGAAAACCCTGCTTACTGACACCATGCTTAGGAAAATCACACACCCTCAGAATACATTAACGCATGTAAAGTTTATAGTATTTGGGCTGTCAGCATTTATGTGGGTTTAAGAGGTTTAGGTGATAGGGAGGTTACTGGTTCATTCAGTGTCATAACTACAAAAATTGATATCTTAAACAAGTAACATGAATAAAGACATAGTTTATCATCCTTTTCTTGGTCCCGTGCTGGCTCTTTCCTCTATTTCCTTGTGCGCTTTCAGGTTCTTTAAGGTTAAGTCAATCGTATAAACTCACCAATCACAGTGCAGCATAGGTGACTGACAGCGCTAGACTTTATAATGCTGCTGCTGCGCCCGCCCACACAATCCAAAGTATTTGGTTTACATAATTTTGAATAGTTCATTTCAACATTTTGCTAGTTTTGCGTTGATACAGCTGCAATGTCATCTTTTTGTGATCGGAAAGGCTGCATTATTTGACAGTGATGCAGTTTTCTGAACTTGATGCTTGGTTTTTTAACTCTGTAGGATCAGGCAGAAAGTAACACAAGATTTTAGCTGTGTATGTGACACTATAGCTGAGGCTGCAGCACACAACAGGTCTTCCATTGATCCACTGCAGCTGTAGTCTTGTTGCACAGGGGAGAGGATTTAATTCTTTTGTTTCAAGAAAGGGTATTTTCGGCTGCGGTTAATGACTTAAAAGAAATGATAGAAACTGGAATTTGTGGTCCTAATGCAAACACTGCGAGGGGCACTGCGATTGCTACTGTGAAAAATCAAGAGTCATGATTTGTTGGAGGTTTTAATGAAAACCTCAGGAAAAGCAGATGTTCTTGCAGGTATTGCCTCACAGACAAGGAAACCTTCCAGTGAACACTCACAAAATCCAGTCCTGTCAGATCAGTAGAGACTTGTAACAACTGTGTGGTTCAGACATCTTTACTGCAGGATATGACCAATGGAGTAAAGTTTGACTCAAGCCAGGTAACACTGCTGCTTCATCAGTCTGTTGGCGACGACGTTGGCTATTGTTCCATGTGTGCACGGCTAATTTTGTAGATGCTCATATGAATGCTGCTGCAATAAGATGTTGCAGGTATTTAATAAACACAGAGGAAAGACTCCTGCAAAAAGCTGAAAGCAACAAACTCAACTTAATACTTTGTCAGAACTTGGTTCACGTTCATTATTGGTAACTGTCTGACCTCTACCAGACACTTCACTTCACACAAGTATGTGGCCTGTGTGTGCCTTTCCATGATTGTGACAGCCTGACAGTTCAGACTTGTGCTGTGTTGAAAGTGACACAGAAAGGTCTGTAAGCAAGATTTCCATCACAACTGCTATGGAAGAGTGAGGAGGTATTATCATGTTTACAAGCCAAGCCTCCCATCCCTGGTCAGATCTGTTTGAAGGTATTGGTTCTGTTTGTCTTGCTCTGTGCATGAAGTACCTATTGGCACCTAAACACAATGCTATCAAACCTCCCTTATGAAGGCAGTGATGCTAACAACAAACCAAGTGAGGTAAGACTGGAGGGAAACAACTTGAAGGGCTTGCTGCCTCTTGCATCTCTTACGCGCAATGAGTAGGTGCAGGATGAGGCATGATCGAAATAGTTGGCAGGTGTGTCTCAAGCTAATAGAGGGTGTTGTTTCCATACGTGCACCCAGGATCCACTCCAGCCAAGTAGAGTATTTTCTTAGAGTAACACATTCAACTGGGAAATATTTATTTCCCAGGAAAACTACTGCAAGTCAAACACTGTCACACTGTCCACCCAAAAGTCATTCTCCATGTTGATCCTCTTATTGTGGACATAGCGCTTTGAAAGCAAGCACACCTGTTTAAAACAGAGTGGAAGGAAACTGCACATTCTTAAAATCCTCTGCTGCACTTTAGCTGTAAGACACCATTTACTTCTAGAATATTTACTTGCTGATGGCAGCTTATTTCCTTCAATGCTCTAAATAGAGGAAAACACCCAAGTTTGACGACAACTTATACCAGACTAGCATTCAGAGCGCTGTCAGTTAATTGCTATAAACCACAGTTATTACTATTATGTACAAAAGAGGCATGGATGTTGTAGTTCACCAGACTGACATGCATTACAAGTTTAGAAACACTGTGTTCGTAGTGATCAATCGGTATCATTTGTTATTGAGCAGTATCAGTCATTTGCATTAAAAGTACTTTTTTGTGCTTCTATTGATCTGTAAGCAGACTCAAGTCCTCAGTCAGCCACCTTTTAACCTGCAGAAACTGCTGCTTCCTCCAGCACTGTGTCTTCCCTCAGTCAAATAACCATCCCATGTAGGAACAGTGTTTGGTTAAACAGATTCCACGGGGAAAAAAATGAGGCCTGCTTTCAAAAGAGCCGATGCTAGTCGGAGGCAGATGATCGCAGATACATGGCGAAAGTCACTGTCGATTCTATAAAAGAACACTCCTTGAACCAACAACAAACAAAGACTGCACAGCAAGAGCAAAAGCTATAACCCAGAAGTGTCCAGGGAGTTTTTTTAAAAAAAAACAAACTGAAGAGGCAGAAATAATTGGATGTGAATACTTCAGTTTACTGAATGAATTCAAGACCAGAATTGAGTAACAACATGGACAACAAACTTTCCTGTTTGAAGAAGCCCAGGTACTCTCGGGCAAGTGATGAGCTCAGGGTTCAGTGTCTTGCACAAGAACACTTCCCCATGCAGAGGGGCTGGGGATCGAACCGCCAACCTTGCGATCAGTGGACAACCTGTTCTGCCACCTGTGCCTCAGCCGCCACTCGGACAGAAAGGGGAAGAAGCTCTTCAGAGGTTGGCAGAGGAACTGGAGTAAGGAACTTACTGTGGATACAAGCCTTCACTGTGAACAACATCAAAGACCTCCGATCATTTATGAGTCTTAAACTTAACTTACCGGTCTTGAAAGAGCCTGATGCCCGTTGTGATCCGTTTTATGACACATTCAACATCAGTCGAAGTTGATTTGCCTCATCTTTTTACTCTGGCAACATAATGTGCCAGTGGCATTTACTTGACCTGTTATCCTTCACTCAGGCTTCTGTGATATGGGTTTAATATAGTCAAGAAATCTACTAAACAGTCAACATATGTCTTTTACTGTAGTGAGTATTTTAGTGACAGAGCATGCCTGCCAATGTCCCACCAAAACAAATCCCCAATGATACTGTTCGGTTCTGCAGAAGGCAATAATGATTGGCTTAAGGAAATACAAACAAGCCAGAGCATTTATTTTCATCTGTAGTAGAATCCTACTACAGCCAGACCATTCTCTGGCTCTGCCTGACACAACGCTGTGGCTGTTCTGAGAAGACTTGAAGGAGGACTGAGAGGCGTTGATGGTCTTGGAGTGCTGCTGGTAACGATGACGCATTTTTCCTTGCTGGTGATACTATTTGTCTTCCTGAACTCCCATTGTAAAGGCTACTTGTTTGTTGTGAATGTTTGGCCCCGGCAAGAGAGTGGAATTTCAACCTCTACAATTATTTTTTTTTAATCTTATAGACTAGGCACCACACAGATGTCATGTTGGGTTTATCAGCTAAAGTTGGAATGAAATTATGGAAATAAAAAACTGTGATCTGTTTACTGTGCGTGTATTGTTTCTGCAATAAATGCTCGCTACTCTGAAATGAAATAGCTTTGTTTATACACATTTGTATTTGTCTGCACTACAACCTGGAGCCCTTATTGCTTGTTGGCCGGTACATTTTTGACAGATCATATTGAGAAAATGAAAAATGAAACTACACTTAAACCTTAGAAGTGAAATCTATTAGTTGCAGAATATGTGCCTGGAGAGTTTTTCTATGCCGTTGTACGTCTAAATTCTAATATTCATAAGCGATTGTAAATCCTGCTGATGCCAAGGCTCAGTTCTCCCTTTCCCTTCAGCCCAAGGCTCCTTGTGCTTGGCAGACCTCTCATTCAATAAAAGTAATCTTCTGAAGACCAAAACAAATAGGTGGACACAACAAATACGGCCAGGTAACACTTGTGGCAGAACTGCTTTCCAAAAGTAATATTTCCAAGATGTCACAAGGATCCTTTTCATTTCCGCACAGGACAAAAGTGAAGAGGGTCTGCAGACATTGCTATATTGTAACTGAATTGCTGTTATGTGCTGGAGTACTGCAGGAGACAGTGTGTGGTCTGCAAACAAGTGGATGCTGTCTATGCTGTAATCCCACATTCTCCTCCCTTGCCAGATTTCATAACTACCTGGGCTGTCTGGTTGGCCAGCTTCTATGTGTTTTAGATTTAATAACAGGTAGAAGATGGAGTTTGTTCAGAGGTATTGCTCACAATAACCAATGTGCCAATGTCTAACTGCATTTCTTCTTTTAAAGTTTGTTTGTAGCGTTGACTCAGTGAAATAACAAAACTTGCAGGTATGTAGCACTGTTTTTTATTTTTGGGGCTTTCTTTTTAAGTAGATGAGTTCTTAGTGATTAAAGAATAATAATTTCTTATCCCAGGATGAGAACACATACCGTCATACTGAAAGAAGAGTAACTGAAAAATTTAAAGATTTATACAGACGATTATTTTAGGTTCATTACATCCTTGTTTCATTCAGTAGGAGAATATATCCACCATGGACACCTTGCTGCGCCCCAAAAGAAGAATAGAAGCCAAGTCCTTGAAGTCAGGAGTCTGACCAGTGAGTGATTTTATCTTAACAACTAGTAGACAGTTTCACAAGAAAGATATTGCTCTAAAAGTTAGGGTTAGGGTTAGGGTTAGGGTTAACCCTAACCTTGAAATATTCAAGTCTGAGCTAGTTAAGAGTTGGAATGAACCCTTAAAGGCCCAACATATCTACAGTAATAAATCCTGAAAACAGTTCATACAGACGAGCAGTAAATGCAAACCTGTACATTCATAAGGTTACTCTGCACAGCATAGAGCTAAATTAAAGATTATACTTCGTGCTACAGTTGAGCGTGTAAGAGAAAAGGTGACTGTATCTGATCATCCATCCATTATCTATACACCGCTTATTCCTCTGTAGGGTCGCCGGGGGGCTGGAGTCTATCCCAGCCGACTCGGGCGAAGGCAGGGGACACCCTGGACAGGCCACTAGTCTATCACAGGGCTACACATAGAGACAAACAAGCACACTCTCATTCACACCTACGGACAATTTAGAATAATCAATTAACCTCAGCATGTTTTTGGACTGTGGGAGGAAGCCGGAGTACCTGGTGAAAACCCACGCATGCACGGGGAGAACATGCAAACTCCACACAGAAAGATCCCGGGCGTCCTAACAAGGATGCGAACCAGGGATCTTCTAGCTGTGAGGCAACACTGCTAACCATCGCGCCACCGTGCAGCCCTGTATCTGATCATTACGACTAATTTTATTGTTGTGTTTTTAGTTTCCAAAGCATATCCAGTCTAATGGGATTCAATGTTATAGCATCACAAAAACACATTGTGAAAGACTGAAAGAATGTTCCCACATGCAGCTGTCAAAACAATCAATTCAATCTTATTTAACTTCTTATTATTTTTGCTGGTGTAGGGCATTGTTTAATGTACTGTACCAGTCAAATGTTTGGACACACCACACTATAATGGTACCGTCTAAGGTCCTGGGACAAAGGTGGGGGCCATGCAGGATTGAAAGAAAAGAAGAAAGACTTAACACTTGACTTGCATTGCGTCAGGCAAACTGTTCTACTGCTTACACAAATATAGATTGCTGGTCAAGATGAATATCCTATAGGCAAAGCAAAGGATTTCATGGGTCAGTATTTATGACCTCCCTCCGGCTCAAACTGACACAGGAGTCAGTGTTATTGGCCTCCCCCCACCTACCTCCCTTTTTAGTTGGGGGAAAAAAGGTTGAAGTGACTGACCTGTGAGACCTTTTATTCTGGTGTAGAATGGATGTATAGATGGATGTAGCCACCACTGAGTTTGGTCCCTAGTAATTGCCATCTCATTTATTTGGAACCAGATGTATTGGGTCGGGGGTGCATGAGACTGGAGAACACACATAGTAATATGAAAGCAACCAATCACAGGGCAGCTCTGCTCTAAAACACACTCTGTTTAATATAATTTTTACTGTAACTGGGGCCATAATTTACAAAATGAACATCATTGTGTCTTTGAAAAAACTTGAAAAGAGTGATTAAGGCCCTAAACTGAGTAGGTGACTGTTTACTGAGGTAACAGATCGAGAGAGAGCAGAGGCCATTTCTCATAGATTTCTATACAGTCTGACTGCTTTTTGCAACCAGAGGAGACCCTCCTGCAGGCTGTTAGGAATACTGCAGGTTTAAGGCACTTCTGCATCGATATTAATTTTACAGTCTCAGGTGCTACATTCATTGTTTCTATACAGCATATGGACAGGATCTTAAGTCTACCCAACAGTCCTTCTTGGCAGTACTGCAGCTTTACAACAATCCTCGTTCAAACTCATAAGTGTTCCAGTGTCAGATGATTAAAAAGCAGAGCCACATGTAAACCTGTGCGCTGGGTTTATAAACCATGCTTTCAGTTTTGCAGTTTGCGCTCATGGTTTTGCACTCTGTGTGCAAAAGCAAGCATAATTACCTTTAGATAGGAAGTGTGCCCCTGGCCACAGGAGCGCACACATGTTCAGTAAAGGTGGACCTACAAGCTCCACTTCAATTTTACCCAAGTAAATGAAAAATATGCGCTGTCGAGGGTTTAATTTATCATGTTGGTATTGACATTTTTTCAATGAGGGTTCGCAAAGTAACATGTTGCCCATTTATCATAAATATATTTTCTGGCCTGTGTGTTATCAGACTAGTCATTGTTCTGGATTGCTCAACTGAAGGGCTACCCTACATTTTCCTTGTAAAGCAAACATTTTTTCATGATAATTTGACAATGTGATATAGCGGATTACTTAACCACACACTGTTTGGCAGCTAGATCCAAATACTCTGCAGTTCAACCATTCATTTTTCTACATTGCTCACCTCAGCTGTATCTGCTGGAAACAAAATGTACACTGAGCTGAATAACGGATTGCACACAGTAATTCATTCCTGTAATTCATATTTCCATGGCAAATAATAGCCTGTCTTTGAATGTTGTTATATATTCTGAATTCCCCCGTCTTCAAAAGTTATTATCATAATAATCACCGGGATGATAATGCATGGCCTTTTATAGTGCTTTTCATAACAGAGAGTGATTAAGACACTTGACTTACCAGGCTGGACATGCAGTCTGCCAGAATATGAAACTCAACTCTCCATCATGCACAGTCTCTGCTTACCATCAAGTGTTTGCAAAGTACTTCAGATTATGCTGAATAACTTGGAGAATATAGAGAAGTTTCTTTCTTCCAAGCGGATTTTATAGGGGTAAACACATTCTCTGAGTGTATTTTCAGCCTGTCACAAAATGTATCCCCTCTCTGTAATGCACCGTCTCTGCCCGACCGAGTGTTTTGCTTTGTGCATACGTTATATATTTGTCAGTAACTACACGATGTTTTGAACCTTTCAAAGAGAAAAAAGAAGATCTAAGTGTGCAGATATCTCTTTTTTTGCAGTTTGGACTACTGTATAATTTTTAAAAATATCTGGAATAAAAAGAAGTAGATAAAAGGAGTGTTTTGTTGAAAGGGAGCTTGAACGCTGTAGAGCTGGTAGTCAGCAGCTAAGCAGCCGTGAGCAGCTGCTGTCAGACTCTCTGTGTCGGTGCTGGAGAAACAGAGAGTTTGCTGCAGCTTTGACAGTCACTAGAAGCACATTCCTGGCCCTTTGTAAAAGTTTCTGTGTGGTACCTGTGTTGTAGCTGAGCTAGAGGGTCTACAACGAGAGGCTCTCCTGTGTGTGTGTGTGTGTGTGTGTGTGTGTTTGTAGGTCTATGTGTGGGGGAGCATCACTATATAGCTGCGGCCCTGCTGTTGCTGTTGTTGCACAAGCTGAGGTTACAGGTAGCCAGGATTCTAAGGAGGAACTTGTCAGATATTCTATCTAAACTCACGTGCAGGATTTGCAAATGATGGCGCATCACATATTACAGGATATTATTGAGATTACGATGCCAGATGGAGCAGTCAGGGAGCAGAGCACCGCCTAACGTGATCCCATAAGGAAGCAGATGGAAACAAAATGGAGACTGTCGTGCGACATCTTGCTGTAATGCTAATAATATTTTGCAGCCAGGAAAGTGTGCAAAAGCAGAAGGCTAACCGAGAAAACATGGGTAGCCTGTTTTTCAGCAACAGTTGGAGGTGAGATTGTCATCGGTTTTAATCTTTTAAGCTGTCAGCTGCTATTAGTTTAACCAATTAAAAGATAAAAATCGATAAGGCTGAAGATGAGGGACATGCATGTCAGGAAATGTATCGTAGATTTGCTGTAGTACCATGCTTTTGCCACATCTTACCGTTCAGTGAGATGGAAGACAGCAGTTTGTTTGCTGAGCCTAATACTGTAGTGACCCGAGGAGGTGGTCTTGATTGATTAAAATTTGCGACTCTAGTACAGACCAACATCCCAGACCAGATGTCTCCTTTTGTTGGGAATGATGACACAGTCATAAAATAGTCAGAAACTCCTGTAGTGTGAGCCTGGCTTTAGGATCAGACAACATTTACAGCTGAACCTAATTTTCAAATCCAAGCAGTCAATTTGGATATTAGATGGGTTCTTAGTTTGAACAAATAACATACTGTGTCAAGTTTGTGTAGAAGGAAGAGTTGTGAGACAGAGATCTCAGTTTAACAAAGTGATTCCTGTCGTTCATACTCCACATGGCTACAGAAAATGCTGCCTAATTAGGCAATGACTAGTATACAGTACATGAACATTAGGTGGAAGTCATTAACTGCTACAGGAGTCTCTGTCATGGTGGCCCGCTTCTAGCAAAACCTCCACAGTGTTCTCAGCGACACAAAAACCAGAAGAATTAATCTCACCAACCCACAACAATGAAAAACTCAACTGACACCACAAAATTACATTTATCACTATCGTGTTTACCTGGACAGAACTGCCTCTAGCATGAGAGACCACCTCTGTGGGTCACTGCAGTATGTAATCACAAACTCCCACCATGTTCCCATTATACATGTCCGACAGAAGCAAAATGGCACAGAATGTCACTCAGAAGCTCTGAACTGAGCATTCCTACTGTTGCAGTAAAGATATGAGAGTCACCGTATCTTTGGATGTGCAATATCTCTTTTTTAAGATGCCATGTTCTGCTGGACCAACCCTGGGCCAACTGCATTTACATTCATACTCTGTGGGTAATCAGGAAACACATCTACATGCACTGCAGCGACATGCGTGCTTTAAATATGCATATACTGTACATGCAGCAGATCACTAACCACATTTCCTGTCTACCCCTGATGCTATTTTGGAACCTTGGCTTTCTGATTTTTTTTATCTGTACCGTGATAAAACATGCAGCGTCCTATCTTTATTTTCTCCCTCTTTTTGGTGTGTGTGTGTCGATCGGAGCAGACTGACAGCAGTGAGAGGAGGACATGCAGGCTGGCAGGCAGGCGGCAGAACGCTGCGTGAATTTTACTAATAATCCAATTTTCAGCAGTGGAAACCGTCTTATTTGGACTTTTACAGGCTTTGGCCAGTCTAGTTTGAGAAATGAGGATGAGTGGCTACGTATAATATGATCAGGCCCTCTGCTGTGCGTTCTCTGCCTGCAGTGTTATGTGCACATGTGTGTTTACATGAAGAGCTGACAAGAAGCCCAGATATGTATACACATGTATGATTCAGATCTCAGAACAATAACCATTCTTCATGCTTATCTGCAGCACAAAGTATTACATTTTATTCACAGTGTACCTTCTATTCCCATTCTGTGAAGATTATCTTCGGAGTGTAGGTATAGAATTTTTTCTTGACAGATGCTTGACAGATTGTCCACATATCCCTGAAGATACATGTGGGTGACCGGTCTACCACTGGTCATGTGACTGTTTATTTTTCAAGGATCTGCTGTTCATTTTCCAGTATGACATAACGGTGGAACCGAAGAGATGAAGAGTGATGGATTTACTAAGGTCCTAAGAGGCAAAGACCTTTTTACTCTGATAATTCCACTGTGGAGAAATGGTGGACTCTCTGTGCACATGGATTTGTGTGCACCATTATAAAGAATTTCCATTTAATTAAGTTTTAAAATGGGTTATGCAGGTTAAATAACCTTTAAATAGGACTGTTATGGATGCAGCTGCTTGGTCCCAATTCAATTAAGTATATACAGTGTACAGCATAGAGAAGACCCTCTGAGCCCCTGGCTCTGTTCGGGGTAATTCCACTAAGTTCACCTTTAAGCTCTTATCCTGGTCTCTATAAGGCCTCTCCATACATGCTATATCCTGTTTGTTTTTTCTGAACAGTCTAAGCCATCCAGATATTCCAAAGTACTTGCCTTTTTTCTGTACTCGCTTCTATATCGAGGAAATGACTTTTGTATTTTGAAATTGTGATGTGGATGCAGGAGAGATATCTTTTCATGACTGTGCAGGCAACACTGTGTGGAATCTGTAATATAAGAACCATGATGACGAGATACTGTATGGCTCAGAAGCTCAGTCTGGAAATAAGTGCTAATATTGAATTGACTGCAGGCAACTGCTTGTCCTCCACACAAGGGGCCCCTAGGGTCTGGAACCACCACTGTGCTGATGTGCACAGGTGACCTGCACTCATCTTTAGACCATAACTTAAAATGAAAAGCAGATCTATTATTTAGTGTTTATCTTTGATACAAACGAGGATGTAATGTGAGCCCTGTGTTGGAGACAATGTGGAGATTGGCTTTGGTGCACAGAAACAGTTAGTATAATTAGAAAGTATCAGTTCAACTGTTTATTATAATAAGCATCATAATATCATGTAATAGTAACACCTTCTATTATAAAATCATATACACCTCGTGACTTATTCAGCTGAGTAGCAGATAATTAAAATAAGTTGAAAGAAATGAGTAAAGACATGACTTTGTAGAGCTTTGACCTCTCTTTGTATTGTACATGAACATCATCATTTCAAAGCTGTGATTCTGCTCTTTCCTGTGATATGATATTAACATATTGTATAGACACGTTAACATCCATGCAACCACTGAACACGTCTGTTAACACAGATTTGTAGCGGCAAGTTCATGAGTAATTGGAGCCAGAGTGTTGGGTGTGAAGACGGACACACAGCTCCAATACAAGTGCAAATAAAACAGTTATTTTTCTCATCAACAGTTTGTCACAAAGACATTGTTGGGAAGGTTACATTGAGTGACCTGCTGCTTAAGGTTATGATTTCCTAGTTGTAGTTTTTAGCTATCTCGTGTTTTGTTTTTGAAAAATACTCACCTCTGGTCTCTTTTCAGATATTCTCACTCTGATGTGATAATCTATCCAAACCCAGTAGTTCCATCTGTTCCTAGTTATTTACTAATTTGGCCCAAATGTAGTATGTAGTATGGAAAAAAGCTTGTAGAAGCTGTTAGTTTGTAGTTAAAGCCTTCTTAAATATTGTGTTTTATGTAAGAGCAGTGATAATGTATTTGCCAAACTGTGCTGTTCAACCACACAACACCCTCTTTACAACTTCACAGAAAAACTGTGTTGTATTTTTTCGTGCAGAGATTGGAGCTGCCTGTCACTTCAGCACACTTGAGGAGATGCTGGAAGATAACTATACATGCTGTGGAAGACACATTTAATGGTGTGTTATGAGTGTGGTAGCCGTGGTGTTCTCCCCCATTAAGCACAAGAGGGTTTTTATGCTTGTTAGTGTTGAATAATTAGGAATGAACAGTTGAATGCACTGTTTGCTGTCTCCGCAGTTATGGCTGAAGCCTAAAAAATGTGTCAAGAATGCAACACAAACGCAGCAATTCACTTGCCAATTGCTTCCAGTTAATTACTGTGAAATTCGCCGTAAGTTTCCTATAGTGTGGAAGTGGATTACATGAAGGTGTAAAAAAAGCCTGAGATTGCTGTCCATTTGTTATGCCAGTAGAGTGGTTGTTGCATTCATTGTAGCGTTGGTTAGCATTTCTTGCAGGTCAAGTGTATATGATGGCAACTCAACAAAAGCAGGACAAGGAGCTTTATGTCTGTAACATGTAAATTTATATCAGCTGAAGGAGAATGAATCCTACACTGAGGCCCAGTTACACATGTACAGAATAATAATAATGCATTGGTTTTATGTAGCGCATTTCGAGATACTCAAAGACGCTTTACATTGCATTATTCATTCACTCCATGCTCGATGGTGGTAAGCTACTTAGCCACAACTGTCCTGGGGTAGACTGATGGAGGCGAGGCTGCCAGTCTGCGCCATCGGTCCCTCCAACCGCTCACTCTCACGTTGCATTCACTCAGGCTTCTTGGTGTTACCTCAGTCTCCCATCCAGGTACTGACCAGGCCCAACCTCGCTTCGGTTCTGAGATCTGACAGGATCGGGCATCCACAAGGCGGTATGGCCATAAAAGCATAAAGCAATGTTTTGCCTCCTTTGCTCTGAAAAAGAAGAAAATCTGTCCGTCTGAAAATGCAAAAAACACAATTAAAGTGCTGTTTACGGCATGTCAAACCAACAGGCAGGTAACATTAACCCTAAATCCATGTTTAAACCACTTCTGTTAGGTGGCCAATGACTGAGAAAGAGAATAATCATGTGTTGACTGATTCTGTTCCTTAATACAGTGGTACTATAAGTGGTCACTTATATGTAAAGGCACGTTAGCAAGGTTAGCTCAGGCACTATTTTGACCTAAACATGTGTTTGCATGTGAATGAAAGGCCAAAAAAACCTAGAAAAAGCTACGTTTTAACTGCTACTGTAAGTGTAGACAGGGCCTCAGTCTCTGTGCTCCTAGTCTGACTCACCAGATGTAGACTTCAGGTATAAAACTATTTCCACTGCACGTTTCGCACAGATTTCTCTTCCCCCTCTGCTTCCTGCATGTTCTTGTTTTTGTAAATGTCTTTCACTATGGGGAAACAACAACAATCTACACTTAAAAAATTATGGGTAAGCCATTTTAACAACAGTGCTTGTCTACCTGGATGTCAATTTTTCACCATAATAAGTCTACCATCTTTAGTTTGCGTCTGCGCCACTGCTGGGCTTAGCATCACCAAAGACAGTTGTGTGGTTTAAAGACATGCAAACCAGTCAGTTGTGTTATTCCCACCAATAGCAGAATGATAATGAGGTGGAGTCAGATCCTTCTCCAGTGCTGACACAGCTCTGTTGGAGATAGGCCTGGCTAAGGAAGACTGCACTTTTTGTGTTGAACCCTAGTTGAAGTCACATTTCATGGTGCATTATGAGTGTGGTAGCAAAAAAAAAAAACAATCTCTTTTTGGATTCTACCTGTCTTGTTTGTATAGTTGTGCTTTAGAGACCATCTGCTGGTGCGTTTTGATATTTATGTAAGTCAATTGTTCAGGCAAACAAACCAAAAACTCAAAACCTGATGAGAAATAGTATGGTGTATAGAGATGAAACACAGCTAGGGTTATTATTCGAGCTGTCTATCTCAAAAAATTCAATTCCCATAGAGTACATGCCGGCTCTGTCACAGCATGTAGTTTATTGACAGTTTCTGACTATGGCAACTCCTCCACAGAGCCAAGATTTATGAAGGGACTTTGTTTCAGGGGAATTAAATTGTTTTTTGCCAACATTTTTGCATTTGGTTGTCAGAGGGTTCATACTATTTGGTAATAGTTATGATGTCCTGTGAGAAGAAATGGCTTCATATTTCCACAGTTGTTGACACCACCGGTTTTAAATATGCAATCATCATGTTTTTGTATATCAGTATCAGTTGTTTTATGGTTGCTAATAATTTAAGTGTATTTAAGATATGCACAGTTTAGAGGACATAGAAGATAACTGTACATGTTTACGAATTCATAAATGCTTGGGGTAGAGATTGTGCTTCTTATTGTTCAGCAAATAAAAGTAAATAGTTCAATGTACTGTCTACTGTCACTGCAGTTACTGAAGCTTAAACATGTGTCAGTAATTCTGCTGCTTGTCAGTTGCCTCTAGTTAATGACTGAATTTCATGGTAAGTTTCTTTGTTGTAAGCTGGACCCAAAATGGAAAACACAAGACACAGGGAGCAGTTTTTAAAGGTGTAAAGTATAATCAGTCACCGATGAAGGTGATGGAGGCTTGAAGCGATTCTCTCACAAAGAATGTGTGTTTCCTGGCTGTGTCATCGGAAGACTCAGCAGGACAAACTCAATCTGGGTGCAGATCCAGGACGGTGGGTGACGCTGCATGACTGTGGCTGGTCGGCAGAGGTGCATGCTGGGACCCTACAGAGGCTGTGGGAGCTCAGTTTGGAGTTCTGAAGCATTAGATGGATTCCTGTGTGGCTGAGATGGAGGTCTGGCGGGCTGATGGCTTGCAGGCTTGAACTTGAGCCGGCGGGAGATAGCAGTATTAATTTCAGTAATCAAGGAGCCGAGCAGAAGAACATTTACTTGGAGCATAGTTGGGCGAGGCGCTGGAAGAATGATCTGCAGGAGTGGAGAGAGGTGATGAGACTCAGGTGTATCTGCTGACTGTGAGCAGGGGGAAAGTATGTCTCCACGGGCCAGTCACGCAAACACACACACACACAAAAAGACAAAGTGGGGAAGGGAGGACAGACATGAAACACGATGAGCAAACAGGAAAAAGAGCAAGGCACTGTCAGGACCACAACATTTTTATAGTGTGGATTACATAAAAGTGTAAATAATGCTGGTGTATTTTTTTAAACTCTTCTTTTTAAAAAAAATAAAAAAAACCTGTCTACATCAAAACACAACAACATGATTGAAGCCTTGTCAAGAGCATGCCAAACCAACAGGCTGTCATGATCCTCGCTCCTGCCCCTGTCTGTGTCTGTCTTCAGCTTGGTTTTCTTTCATTCTCTCTCACCCTCACACCTGTCTGTCTGCCCTCACTTTCTCCCTCAGTCACCTCAGCTCTTCCTGCAGCTTGATTACTGACTTGAATCAGCTGCAGGCAGAGGCTCACCTGTGTTCACTAATCACCAGCTACCATAAAAGCCCGGTTCATTCAGTCGCTCTCTGCCAGACCATAAACTATGCGCCCCGGTTCACTGCCTGTCCCCGCGCCGTCTTCTGCCTGTTTCCTCGTAACCTGTCTGCTTTACCCCCCTGCCTTTGTGTCATTCTCCCTGCCTGGATCCTGCCTGTCACCAGTTAAGTTTTGATTTGTTTTGGACTGTAGCCTTTGGTGTCGTTGATTACTCTGTTTGTATGCTTTGAGTCTTTTGTTAATTTGTCACATTTAACATTTGGTGTAGTTTGTCTTCTGCCTTGTCTGTTTGAGTATTTCTTGAGTTTTGTAGTTGTGTTTTGTATTAGTCTCATTTTGTGGTGTTTGATTTTTCCCTTTGTGGCCAGTTTTGAGTTTAGTTGTTTTTTGTTGTTCGTTAGCTTTGTGTTTTTACTGATTTCAGTTTACTTCTCCTGTGTTTAGTTCTTCGTTCAGTTTTACTTTCAGTTGTGTCTGGTTTGAGTTTTCCTGTTTAGTATTCTAGTTGTTGCTTGTAAATTAAGTTCTCCTTACATTTCCTTTTCATGTTGACTTTGAGTTTTGTAGGGTTTTGTATGTATTTGTATTGGGTTTGTTTCAGTTGTCACCAGGGTTAATCTTTGTTCTAGTTTGTCCTGGGTTCAGTATTTCAGCATCTTAATTAAACATTCTGCTCATCTGTAAGTTCTGTGTCTGCGCCTGGGTTCTCTGCTTTCCCCTCACGTAACACAGGCAGTGATTTCACCTTAATCTTTAAGTCACACTGGCCAATTAGAAGCCTAAAACAAGCCATCACCTGGTCCCAGCAATGGCACATCGTGGAAAGAGGGAATCACGTGTGGACAAACACCTCTGCTCCTCAATATAGTGGTTGTGCATGTACAGTGAATGTAAACGCACAAAGTCTTCTTCATCCCCCCTCACCACCACCACACACACACCTTGCTCACTCACACACACAAATGCACGAGGCTTCTGGCCCATGGGCATTTAAAGACACGACCTCGCGTTGCGTTGGACACGTGGACTCTCACAACACCGTCCATTCTGAATGAACTGAACAAGTTGCACCACCTAATGAACTGTGAGAAGTGCAACATCCGTGTGTGTGATCTGTAACCGATAAGGTACCCTCGCTGTGGGCATAATCTGTGTTTTGTCTTTGTTTCATTATCTTTCCTTTTGTAAATATCAACCTCTCAAGTGCACTTAACTTCTGCAGATTGTAAACACTGGTGTTATTACTTATTTTGTTATTTTGCATTTTGTGTGTTGTCTTCTAAATAACTTTAATATATGGTACCAATCACCAAAGATAAATTCCAGTCCCTGTGTGTTTTAATTACTGCACCAACACCTCCGAGAGATAAACTGAGTCTTTTGATTCTGGCCTATTGTAAGTGTACGAGCTGCACTGTATTAGCATTGTGGTCTTATGGCCTCTAGTGTTTAGCCCTGTGTACATGTTGCACAGGTCCCTGACAGTTTTGCAAAGAAGAACGGGGTAAAATAGCAGCGATCAGATGTGCAAGGCTGTTTGAGACCTATCCACACAGGCTCAAGGCTGCAACTGTAGCCAAATAGAGCATCTACTAAATACTGTGTCGAAGGGGGTGAACACTTGTGCAGTCACTTATTTTGTAGCCATGATCCAGTGTTGAAAAGCAATACAGGAGGAAAATAGGACTGTGTTGTCAACTATTAACCTTAAAATACTGAAATTACATGTTGGCCATTTTATAGGGTCTTCCTTTACCTTGTCATTTTTTTGATGTGTTTTTTGTAGCATGTATGCGTGTGCTTTGTGAGAGACATGTCACACTGCTTTAGAAAGAATCAAATGATCCTTCATTTAGTTTGCACAGTTGAGTGGATAACTGTGACCGTCTCCCACCTGGCTGTCATCATTTCTATACTGCATATCAACTAATCAGTCGGTCAGCTTAGGCTTTGAGTGACTAAAGCAGTGACAGGTTCATTCTGATGGTCCAGCATCGCAGCACACAGCAGAGCCGTACACACTGCCTGTGAGAAATTCCACAAGAAACTGTGAGCAGCTTTGGGAGCTGAGAGGCTACAAAGACAATCACAGGGCAATTATTGCCACAAATGGACTTCACTGGGATTTGAAAGTAATTAGCCGGGACTTCCCTTCACCAGACCCATGCTGTCTAATTCCCTCATCCACAGAGAGCCAAACTGGTGAGGCAGGCTAATTTTAAAAGCAATCTCCTGCTCCCATCATAAGCCAGGGATTTTCATTAGCATCTTGTTACTGCTCAACAGCACTGCAATTACTTCTTAATTGGAGCTCATTTTGAACTTATTTATGGAATAATAATCAAGACTCCATGCCACTGAGCCAAGAAATAGGTGAAAATTGGTGCATATATGAATGCCAATAGTTGACTACGGCTGAGAGAAGCCATTTCCAGGTATGATATCAGCTTCTGTCAACGCTAAAGTAGATAATATCTGGGCAAACAAGATAGAGGGAATGTTTACAGCCATGGTAGCCAATGGGATGCCAGTAATGTTTAACAGTCAGACACCTTCTTAGCTTCGTGATAGCACATTAACATTTGCTAATTAGCACTGAACACAAGGCACAGCTAGTTTTACAGCTTTTTGTTCATACACTTAAATGAAATTTTAACCAAGTGATAGAGTTACATGAAAATTCCAGGGACCAAAGTGATTACAGTTCATGCTTTAGGAGTTCATGACAGTCTGTAATAGATTTTGTGCCAGTGCAGGCAGTAGGTAGTGGAAATATTTTCCTTGGTGAATGAAAATATTGATCCGCTAGTGGAAATGAAAGGTCAGATGTTCACCATAATCCTCCATCTTAATTAAATTTCGTGACAATCTAATTTCTATTTTTCAGTCTGTTCTGGAGGGGTGGTACAGTCAGCCAACAAGCAGACCCCCACTGCTGCTCTGAGTATCTCAGAGTTTTGCACCCTATTCTGCACGGACACTGTAATGAGCAATACATTGTCAATGTCCATGATATCCTCAGGCCCCGACGTCTCAGTCTGCTCAGAGTTGATTATGTGTGACATTAGATTCCAGTGGAAAGATTAATGGTACCCCAAATGTCATCAAAGGCATCTCACAGAGGAACTCTCCAATCCCCCCCAAACACAATACATAACTCTAAAAATAATACGGCAGTCAATCTGATGCACTTGCAGAGAGAAATGACTAGGCCTTCACCAGGGCTCTGCTTTAAATGCATCCTATAGATCAGGTAGACGGAGCTAAAGGAAGAACTAAAACATCCAAATCCCTGCCCTTGAGTGCCTGATGGTTTACCTGCTGCAGTCAGGCCTTTACAACAGAAACTACAACCACTATGCGCTCTCATCTACTGGCCTAGCAGAAGTTAACTCAACCACCATCGCAGGTATTTGTAATTGCTTTGACATAGGATGCACCTTAAAAGCCTCTATGCAAGCTGTCAGAACAAAACCAAAATTTAGGCAAGTGGAGGCTGCAATGCTGAAATTCACAGTTACAATGATAACACCACCATGCAGGTAATGATGAACATATTAATATGGTCACAATCTCCCCTTCTGTTGATGAGTTATGGTGTTGAATAACGGCCAGACAATTGTTTTTGCAGAACATAATGGTCTCACAGGGAATTTTGACTTTGACCTTTTGGATATAAAATGCCATCAGTTAGTCATTTTATTGTGTTAGGCAATTGTGTGTTTAATTAACGTATGAATTATCCAGTTATGGCCAAACATGTGATTTGTGAGGTCACAGTGATCCTTGACCACCTGATTCTAATCAGTTCACTGTCCGAGTAGATGCTTGAGCAAAATTTGAAGCAAATCCCTCCAGATGTGCCTGATATAACATGTTTATGAGAGTAAGACGGGCTTCCAGCTGAAAAACAAAGGGCTTGTTCCAGATGAGCTGCACCTTCCCTGGAAACCAGACGAGAGCAGGCAGCAGTCAAGGTGGACAGCTTCCAGCAGTCTGCACAGAAGACAGTGATTTAATAAAGAGTTGTCAGACACATTTATCAGTTTCCATATCATCTCCAGTGGTATTATCTATGACAGGGTAACCTAATAAAATGCTGTACAGGTGATCTGTGTTCATGGTTCAGCCTCCACTTTACAGGAAATCTCATGGAAATCAGTGTCGTATCACTTTGTATATAAATGAACTAAGCAGACCTGTCCTTTTTAATTACATAAATAAAAATATTAATAAATAATCAAGCACAGAAGAAAGCTTCACTGTCAATATAAAACATGCTCTGCAATCTGACTGTATTCAGCCTCTGTGACTTATAAAAGTCAATCACACACAAAAGAAACCTTAAAAATCAGACAAATACAATCAAAACCTCTCCAGTCCAACTAAAGTGTAAACTTTATATCATACTGTTGACCCAGCATCTGAATTAATCAGCTGTCAGACCATGCAAGAGCTTAACCATTTCCCTCATCATTCCTTGAGGTTGTGCAGCCGCTGGAGAGCAGCTGCTGGCTCTAGAAACTGCAGCTGCACTGTTGTTTCCGAGGACGTCAGAGCAAGCAGGGCTAAAGCCGGACAGAAGTCTGATGGATTCTGGACAGATCTGGCTCATCTCGAGGCAGCCTAATATCTCCGGGTTTTCACCGGCAAAAATGCAGGAGAACTGACTTCTACAACCATGTAGTTGTAAGTAGCTTTTCCTTGAAGACATTGAATTATGTAGGTTAGGATCCTAGTCCGGTGTCTAAAAGGCCCCACAAATACGCGATCAGATTGGCTGGGGACAATTTGTTTGTGATGCATGGATCTAAACCTACACAGAAACTAATCTGACCAGCATGAGCGCTCCGTGCCTCTCTGCAGGAAATCTCCAGTCAAACACTGTGAAAAGCTTGTTTATCACCTAATAAAACGTTGTCATTGCATGCGTGTGAAGAATGGGCTGTGCTGCGCTGGGCAGACAGATGGCCGAGTTCACTAAGCCACGCTGACAACTCCATCAATCGCTGCGATTGCATCACCATCCATCAGTAGTGAACAAACACCTTTTTTTGTTCATCCCACCAAAGAAATTTCATTACCACTCCTTCTGGGAACAGGCTTAGTTTGTCATCCATGACCAGAACCAGGCACTGGTTCCAGGTGGCTGTGGCATGACAGCTGATTCAGACGAAACAGTTTTGCTCCAGTGCCCCGCATGAAACCTCGCCTCTGTTGGGAAACCTGAGATAAACAAATGATAAGGATGAAGAGCAGGATGTTTAGACAAACTTAGGCGGACAGTTATCTTTATCAGGCTGTCTACTTGAGGCTGAGTGACAAACGCCTAATTTCTTTTCACTGCATCACTGCTGAAGGGCCAGAATTCTTAAAAATCTTTCCTCAAGTGTATCAAAGAATGCTAAGATACTGATACTGTTTATAGATGGTGAAAACTATCAACTTCACTGGAACTTTGTTTCTATATTTTAAGTTGCAGAATGATCATATGATAATTTTCTCTGTCTTTAATTCAATCTGTTCTGTTGGCTGCCTAATCTGGTTCTAGCACAGCTGGGTAGGCAGGCACACAGAGTAAATAGCTTCAGAGCAGTTAAAGTGTCATCAGTGAGTCTTAACTGATCTTTAACTGACTGGTGACTTGATCTCTTTGAATGACACACAAGCACTCATTCAAAACTGTCTTCCACTGGGCGGTATAGTGTGCAGGCATTCTGACTCTACATTTATCATGGTTCCGTTTTACACTTTCTTTCACAATATTGACACTATGTGTGCCTTTCTCTGTCCTCTCTACGCTAGGATAATGAAGTTGATCTGCGGTGGTGATAGGACCTGTCACCTTCCAGAAGGGACCAAACATCACGTACTCTGCTACAGTGAGCAGGAACCCAGCCTTTCTCTGGTCTGGTCCCAGTGTAGACGGCATGTTTTGACAGAGCAAAGTGTGCAATCTTGAAAGTGGGTATCCAAATTTTCACTAAGTGAAGATGGAGTGTTCTTTTCATTTTTTAAAAATTTTGAAATGTCATGTACTAAAGCTAAGCACATGCACCAAAGACAGACACATAACATTTCAAACAAACACAACTTATTTAGGGATTTATTCAGCCTGCTTGGTCCCTGTGTTACTCCTCCCACCCAGCAGAGGCCCTCAGTGGCTCTCTCCATCCCCCCCTGTGTTTCTCCTGCCTCTGTTTCTTCTCCCAGGCAACCTCATACATATTCTCCCGTGTTGCCTCTTTGTTCTTTTTCTGGATTGTCTGTGCTGCTTTGTGACACAGCTTTCCAGCATTGTGTTTGTCTGCACTGGCTCTGATTCGTGTTTGCATCTTTGCTGTATCCTGGATTCTGCCTCAGCTTGTTGGCCTGCATTGTTCTGTTACCATGTACCAGTTTGCTGTTACTAAAGCTTCATTCTGTGTTTTTTTGAACCTGCCTTCTGTGTTCTGCTTTTTGGTTCTCTTTGCTGAACTGTTTTGAGAACATACTGGGCAGAAATGGACCCAGCGAACACTAAATTCCACATGGAGGAGCTTATGCAAGTATAAACTCACGTCCTAAATGCACCACAGTCTAACATTAACATTCCTGCCCTGTACATTTCTTGAGTTCGCCACTGACCTGCTGCCCGCCCTTCTCGGTTCTGCTCCTGAGTTGGCGTATTGGATTCCTATATCTGTCACAGCCCCAGAGTTGGCTGACTTCTCTCCAGATCTCCAGTCTGCCCCTGAGTCAGCCAACACCAAGCTTGGTCCTGAGTCAGTTCCTGAGTTGGTTAATGCCTCCACTGCTCCTGGGTTGGCCGACACCTTACCTGCTCCAGAGTTAGTCAGTGCCAAACCTGCCCCACAGTCGACTCCACAGTCAGCCTCTATCAGGGTCAAAAATCCAGGCCGACCTCCATCCTTCTCCAGTGTTGGTCGTCGCTACAGACCTCTTTCTAGATCCAAAGTCTCCATCTGATATCTCCGGTTCTCTCCAGCCGCTGGGCCTTCCACCCAAGGTCTCCAATCTGTCTACGCTCCAGTCACTTGGCCGTCTGTTCCTCCTTCAGATCCCGGCCATGCAACCCAGCTTGGTTTGGACTCTTCGACTGTTCTGAAGGGGGATTTTCCGCGATATCCAAAGAGAGAGTGAATCTGTTATGGCAGGAGGTTCTAGACAGACACTTACTGACTTCAACACAACAAACAGCCGCCCTTTAAAGGTGTCTTCTCCTTCAGCGTATCACTGAAACGATCACAAACATGACTGATCACTCGCATCGCTCACTCCTGCTTATGTAACACCTGAATCTAAATGCTATTGTTTTATATTTTGTGGCTCACTGATTCAGAAAGCCATGCTCTCAGTGTTTTAATGGCGCACAGTGGGACAATTCTGACAACTATCATTACAGGATTTAGAGTTGCTATGCTACCTAGTAATCAAAGGGTTGCTGTTTATCACTGTGGCCTCTCTTTTGTTAAACCTGCTCCCCGCTAACTAACACATGTGTAACCCAGGTTACAAATCCTTATGCATATATACTTTTCCTTTATGGTTTATATTATAATGCTTGCACAGGACATACGTTACATTCCAGCAGCATGAGCCCCCAGCAGGGTCCTTCAAATGTCAATCTGTAGTCCCCAGAAAGTATGAGGTGTTTCAGGTTTTTGCTATTTTTGCCACTGTAAGGGGTGATTTGGATTTTGACAGACTTTTAAAAGTAGACTAAGAATCTAAGACTCATGTGTGCCTAAAAATGATCTTGTCTCAGTCTCTGCAGAAGTAAACACAACAAGTAGCCCCCTGGATTAGCTTCTATACTTAACTGCATGGGTGTAAATCTACAGCCAGGACACTTGAATGCCTTCTGAAAGCATTTCTTCCTGCCTCTTGCTGTTTTCATGCGTCACTTTTCAGGTAGTTTTATGTGCTGGCATCATTATCACCTGTTTATCCTCACTCTTGCTGCTGCTTGAGTCAGACCTATAAATGCTGCAACTAGTGCAGAGACATGTTATACTTTAAGAAATCAAGGGTTCTACAGCCACATCAGAAACTCTTGATGCTGTAATGCAATGTAAAGAAAACCAAAATAAAACTTGCTGTGTGTGTGTGTGTGTGTGTGTGTGTGTGTGTGTGTGTCTGTTCTTCCCAGGCTGGCTGGCTCCCTGCTTGCTGTTGGAGGTGCTGTGCCTCCCTCTTGCTGTGCCCTGTTCTTCTGCCTTGCTGGTCTGGATTCATGTTTGCTGTGGGGCACTGCCTGCCCTTGATCAGTGACTGAATGCACCAGGGAGGAAGAGCATAAAAGCCAGGCCTCTCACTTTCTCTCTGTTGCCAGCCGGTCTCTGGACATTCAATAGTTTTGGTTCAGTTTTCCTTTTTTTGTTGTTTGCACCTCACAGCTCAAGTTCCACAAACACACATATATGGCTCTAAATGAAGCACACACCAAAAGCTGCAGCCACTCCCCTAAAATTAGAGATTTTTGGTCATTTGCTTAAACAAAATGTGGATTTAACTTAGCACACTGTTGGCACCAGCACCAAGCTGGCATCTGCTTCCTTCTGAAGGCATCAACCATCAGTCAAACTTTTTTTTAAGGATGATAAATAAGTCAACCCAAGGCTGCCGTATAGCTCGCTGAGTTAAGGCGTTACCACGTGGGCGCAGGAAGCCAGCAGCGGTCGTGAGTTCGAGTCCGGCTCACAACCCTTTGCTGCATGTCTCTCTCTCCTCTATACCACATTCCATCCTGTATCTCTCTCTATCAATAAAAATGAAAAAGAAACACTCCCACAAAAAATAAAAGATAAAAAAAAAAAAACTAAGCCAACCCCCAAAATACCAGAATCCTACTCATAACTGAAAAAGTAATCACATTACTAGGTGTATTTCTGGCTTCTATTTCCACACTAAATCTGTGAGACATTGTCTTTTGTCTAGATTAACTTGGCCACCACACAACACAATGTCTGTTTTATAGTGGGCACATCCACTGGGCACTAAAACATTTAGAGAACAGGCTCATTTTTTGACTCCATTATTTTCCTTCACTTTCAGGATATCTTGTGGGAAGTATTCATGTCCTATTGCCATGTGTAATCCAGTCCTGTCTCCCAGAAATGATGGTTCTTTACAGCTAAACTGCATTCTCTATTACATTTGAAGAGAAGCCTGTTTTCTCCTTGGTTATATTTGTGATGTATCACAAATGCATTCCTGATCAACATACCTTTGCCATTTATTTTGTAGCTTAACTGTTGCTCCTTTTCAGTCAATCAACCATGTATTAGATGGGATGGCACTTGTCACTGTGCCTAATCCTGACTAAACAGCAAGTAGAGACAAAAAGTAGACGTGTGACAATGAATGTGAAGTCTGCAATGGTCAAATGGTCCCACATGTGACGTTAAGTTCTGACTAATGCCTCCACCCTTCCATCTAACTCCTTATGTAGACTTAGTGGCTCCTTCAAACTAAAAGACTTTCCTGCTACATCACAGTCTTAGCTTTTTGTGAGAAGATACATTTGTTTCAAAACTACATTATGTTTCTTTGAACGCACAGATGAGAATTTAGTTCTACAGGATTTTTTATTACATTTTTACAAGACAAGGTCGTGTTATCAATGCAAAGCAGGAGGGAGCAATTTTACTGTTGGTGAATGGTTCCATAGAAATGACAAATAAAGAGAATATGACCAGTTCTCCAGTGAGGTGTGAAATCGTGCCGATGTGCTTGCAAAGAATGCTGACTGAAGTCCAGTTCACTTCACCAGATACTTTTCCAGCGTGTTATGATCTGTTTTGATTTCTGTTTTTGATTTTAAACAATGAAGGTAAGCTGTCCTTCCTCAACACACAGCTAAACAAATTACAGCAATCTAGTGACATTAAGTGATTTTCTCAAACTGTCAGTTAAAATAAGTTTTATTCATATCAACTTAGTTTATGATAAACGTTTTGAGTTCCTCTAAACTCTCAGCCTTTTACCTTAAATTCACTCGACTTCACAAAGTGAGTCCAAGACGAGACTCAAATGAGGGAGGCGTCTTTGACTTGATGCGCACAGTCAGGAAAAGCTGAAATGTGAGTCACTCTTTCTGACTGAAGGTGCATTCTTCCCAGCAAGCATGCTTGTTGTTTGAGAGTTAAACCTCTCCAGAGACGCGATGGAAAATTACCGCATGTGGTCGCTTCTTTTTCATAGTTGCAATCTCAGTGATGAAAGCTCATTTCAAACACTGACTGTCAGACACGGCGTCAGTCAGAGGACAATATTTGAATCTTATTTAAATCTGCGGCACTGTGACTTTATAAGACGTGCCTCCTGCAACAAACAGAAGCCACCTTCTACATTTGACTATATTTAAATACATGTTATGAGGTCAGTTCTGTGTGTCTCTTGAGTGAGCACATGTAAGGATGATCTCTCCAGTTCAGTGGTGTTCAGCACATACAGCAACACCATTTATCATCAGGTATCTCCTGTTTGGTTCCTTATCCATGTCCTTTAAACTAGTAAATACTTACTACACTGCTGTTCGTTCAAGACTTTAATTCAGTGGCAGCTTATTATATCAAATCAATAGGAATCCAAAATAAAGTCCTTCTTAGGGTTTCTTCTGTTATTACAGACCAATTGCAGGCTGATAAAGCAGCTGAACTGTCAGATTATTTATCCCATGGATTCCCAGAATACTGATCATTACATTACACCTGCTGGAGATAGTGATAAACACCCAACTTCTTTTTAAATGTGCTTTTATCTGGGGGAGAATGGACACGTTTCACCTTTACTCCCTCAATATTATTATAGTCAATTAGACGGTGTGTTTTTTTCTCATTTTCTCTGTGTGTACTCTCTTGATGAGCACACTGACTCTAACAAGAAATCAATTCATTTTACTGCTGGCTAGAAACTCAGCTTCATACAAGAGGGATTTTCTGAGAGTGTGATGGGATTTCTTTGAACCAGAAATAAACTTTACAGTTTTGAACACACTTCGTATTTCACCTCAAAGATCTAATGTAGTCTTCGTATAATGTCAGATAATGATCAGGTTTAAAAAAAACAACACTTTCATAGTCACCTCCTCATCACCAGTGTTTGTAAGGTAGGTAGAGGCATAAACCACACCCCCCTTTGCCAGAGATGTGCAAGTCCTCCTTATGGAAATCATTCTCATGAGAATGGGCAGCCTTTTACTTGGAAGTCAAGCTATGAGATCTTTATCATCCTCTGATACTGATAAGGAACATTTGTACATTTGCGTTTTGCTGAACCAGATGCGGACTGACTCTCAGTTAAGGTAAGAGATCAGTTAATTCAGCATTACCACATTCTAACTGATGATTCTTGTTTAAAAAGTACTGTTACTATTACCTCTTATAGTAAGGTTATGGAGGTTATGTTTTTGACAGTGTTTATCTGTTTGTTTGTTTGTTTGTTAGCAAGATAACTTGAAAAGTTATGTACGATTTTTTATGAAATTGTCAGGATATGTAGATAATGGGGCAAGGAACAGATGATTACATTTTGGTGATGTTCTGGATTATCATCTGGATCCAGGAATTTATAACATAAGGTGGAAATGAGCTGCTTGGCAGAGGTCTGCGCCTTCCGAAGGCTTTTCTAGTTACATTATTTGATTTCAGTTTGAAAAATGTATTATGAGTTTCTTTGTCAGTGATTAGGAATTTTTCGCACAGGAATCAAGTGAACACTATAGCCAATAATAGCAATAATAACTAGAAAAGCACTCAGAGAGCGCAGACCTCCGCCAAGCAGCTCATGTCCAGAAACCTTAAAAAAATTCCTGGATCATGAAAATTTCATGAGAATCCGTTCATAACTTTTCAAGTTATCTTGCTAACAGACAGACAAACAAACAGATAACACTGGCAAAAACATTACCTCCTGCCTCCTGTCAGAGGCGGAATTAATCATCATCATCATCATCATCATCATTATCTTTATTATTATACAACAACAACGTTATAATAATAATAATGATAATAATAATCATCATCATCATGATAATAATAATAATGATAATAATAATAATGATAATAATAATTCTTTTTATATAACTATTATAATAATTAATGAAGTCATGTCATGAACTCTCCACTACCAAGCTCCATTACTCTGACTTACTTGTGCATTTCACCACACACTTTGTCCACAGATTGGATCCGTTTCCCAATCACAAGCATCACGCATCCAGGATGTCCAGGAAGCTTATTATATTTATTTTTCTACTCTTTGTCACTGGGATTGGTCTGTTTTTAAGTAACCGCTTCAGTGTAACTGAGTGGTTCCAAGGTCAGCGACAAAGCCCATGTGCCTGTGAGAAGTGTCTATCAGAAGATACGCTGTTGCTCATGCAACGTGTTAACAGTTCTGTCAAACCGTTTTTGTCCGTGAACTACAACCTCTCAGAGGATGCCTTCAACTGGTGGAAGGTAAGTCGTTCGCCTGCCAACAAGAGTCATCCGACTATTATCAAATTAGCATCAGCAACCTCTTGTGCACCAGGACAGGTTGTGCTCAGTGTGGAATTTCAAACCAGTTTTTTGACTTGCATGACATCTACACTTTGCTGGTCTAGAGCCAAGTTATAATATTACTACCTGGACTTTCTAATTATACTGCAAATACAAAGTAATTAAAAAGTTAATGGTTCTCTTTATATTGTTCATGTGTTCTCCATCTGCTATCCTGGCATCCCCACCCTCCCTCATCCCCACCCTCACCCCAACTGGTCAAGGCAGATGACTCCCTTCCCTGACTGCTTGCTCATAGGGAATGAAGTCTCTGTTCTTTGTTAAAAACTCATAAGTTTCTTACCTTACTATATGTAGTGCTATGAGATGACATATGTTGTGAATTGGCGCTAAATAAATTGAATTGAATTGAACAAAAGTGTACACACACATGTACAGACCACAGATATCATGGCAATTTTGAGTTTCTAATGATTCCTACAGTTCTGAATTTTATATGATGGAACCGTTAAAACTCATGTGGCTTTGTCACCAAGAACAATCATGTATATTAACTCTTTAATGGATTTATTATAGTTCCTCTGCAAATATGCTGGGTCAAAACTACACATACAGTAAGTTGAATGATCTATTTTGGTGATGTGGAAAGCTGTGTTAATCAAATTTTCTTGGTGGCATGAGCTTTTTAAATAGGCCCCATTTGACAGACTCATTAGGCTCAGCCACAAACACCACAGTGGGAGAGTGTGAAGAGCTCAGCAAAGATCTGAAAAAGCAAATCTTTGACTTGAGCAAGTCAGGAAAGTCACTTGGAGCCCTTTCAAAATAGCTACGGATCTTAAAATCATCTGTGCAAGCAGTTGTTTATGTGTATAAAGTTCATGGTACAGTTGTGTCACACCATGTGTCACGAGACCCAGGTGCAGACGGAAAACACAGGGCACTAAAAATGTAAAATAAAATTAATTTATTTCACATCCTAAATCATGTACAGAAAAGAAGGGATTCTAAAGAGGGAATAAGGGGAGAGAGAACCACCTAAGACAACAAAAACCCTTCTCAGAACACTAGGGGCCAGAGTGGTGTAAAACAAGGCTAAGGGAACTAAAGAAGAAGTCAAACAGCTACGGCAGCTGGACTAGGCCAAAACTAAACATACGCAAAAATACAAAACACAGGATGGGATGTACCAGTGAAAACACGGTGAATAGCTAAACCCTCAAAATATACTAAATGCCGACAAGGTGAAATTACAAAAATACGTGGAATGCTGACACGGCAAAAATCAAACGTAACTACAGGTAGAACTATTAAACCATAACTCTAAACTTAACTGGCTGCCTGCCTGGGAGAGGGTCGAGGGAATGCAGATGGAGATGTGTGGTGTGGAAATCCAGCATGGAATGCAAGGAACCAGCGGAGAACCAGGTCCAGGAGGGTCTGGATGATCCATGACTCAGGCAGGAGTGTGCAGGAGATGCAGACAGGGCCGGCTGGAACGGCTCGGAAAACTGGACAGAAAAGAACAGTGTTAGTATAAAACAGCAGTGCAAAGCTGAAGCAGATTACCGGTCTGACTTGACCAACAGCTTTGGTGTTTTACGGGCCGGCATGGAATGAAGAACTGTGACAGGCTAGGTGGAGCCATGACACCACAATCAGGAAGAAACCATAAAACATCATCTGCTGCTGAGAGACATTGGTCAAGATGGTCAAGAGTCAACCAAGAATCAGCAAAAAGCAGATCTGCAATGAATTAGAAGCTGCTGATACACAGGTGTCAGTGTCCACAGTCGAGTGTGTTTTACATCACCTTGAGCTGAGAGGCTGCCGTGCAAGAAGGAAAGTTTTCCTCCAGAAATTACACCTTAAAGCTTGACTTAAGTTTGCTGCTGATCACGTGGACAAAGAAAAGGCCATCTGCAGGGAAGTTCTGTGGTCACATGAACCAAAAATCAAGCTATTCGGCCACAGTGAGCAGAAATATGATTGGAAGTCAACAAATGTAGTCAAACTGCAACAATTCTGTCAAGAGGAGTGGCCAAAGACACAACCAGAAGCTTGTGGATGGCTACCAAAAGAACCTAGTTGAGGAGAAAATGGCCAAAGGATGGTGTCTGTATATTTTTGACGCAGCAGATTTGGTCATATTTCCAGAGGACTTATCATAAAGCTATTAAAGAACCAAAATCAATCATTGTTTGCAACAAAGACACATGGATGTCAATGTTTCTATTATGGAAAGCTTAGAACTATAGAAGTCATTGGAAACTCAACATTGCCTTGATATATGTGGTCTGTACATGTGTATGTAAACTTTTGTTCACAACTGTAAATGCTGTTGCAAACAGTGACATGGACCACTGTTTGCAGCAGTGTTTATAAATGCTGCCTGAATTTTAATATTAAGACATAAAACATCAAATAATTATCCTGGGAAAGACAAACTTTGTCTTTGCACGGTCATCGTCAACAGAAGTTCTGATTTGGATGTCATTAGCCCATTAAAGGTCCGTTATCTTTGCACATCATTCACATACATATGGACCAGAAGGGACGTCGTCCACCTCCTAGCAGGCTAGAAGGTGCATTTTCCACACCAACAGGTGTCTAACCTGTTTGCAAGTTGAACCCACTTGGAACCAGCTCTAGCAGAAGCCCAGAACTATCACCTGATTTGCATTGGTAAAAAAGGAGTAGAAGTCTGTAGTTACCGCTTTCCTTGTGTGCCCGTTTGCTCATGTAATGCAACTGATAATTGGTTTGACATTAGAGTATGTGTGGTATTTCTGTCAGCGCTTACAGAGTGGAAAACGCAGCTTCATTGCCTATAAAACAGCAGTGGACAGCCTGTTTCAGATGTTCCCACCCACTCCAGATCTCACAGAACCCAGCCCTGACCACTGCAGGACTTGTGCTGTGGTGGGGAATTCTGTTAATTTAAAGGGATCCCATTATGGACCTCTGATAGATTTCCATGATGTCATCATAAGGTAAATATTCAGCTCAAAGAAATCTTCTTTAGTCATCAAACCTTTCTGAAACAAACATAAAATAACATGAAATGTATTGATCTGTACTCTTTAGAATGAACTTCGGTAAAATCAGCGGCTTTGAGGAAGACGTTGGGACCAGAACAACTCATCGTGTCATGTATCCAGAGAGTGCCATGGATTTAGACAACACCACTCACCTTGTGCTGCTTCCATTCAAGATACAGGATCTTGAGTGGCTCACCAAGGCCTTTACAACAGGATTTACTGGAAAGTGAGTCATATTTTTATGAACTACATGCATATAATTTGTCCCCATTTATATGGGGATGTAAGTTGTGTTTAGTGTAATGTAATAAACAGGCATCACGACACAATGAATGAAAACAAATCAAGACTTGTCTCCATTTTTCTTTCTTAGATGGCCAACATTTTGTTTCTCATTCTATAAGGCTTTTCAACGCATTTAAAAACATAACTGTTTCATTATATACAAGATTTCTTTTGTTGATATAAAGGCTAATATTTAAAAAATCTGCAATTGTATTACCATATCAAATGAAGGAAGATTTGGATAAACTAGACTATTCTGAAAAAAACAACAAGATACAGCATGTCTGCCTAGCCCTTACAACCACAAAGATAAGAGCTTGAACATAAAGGTAGTGTAATGACCCTGAAAACAGCCAAAGGCTCATAGAGTTAATAAATGAACTGAAGCATCATACGTGACTTCAAATGTTAACAAAGTATGGGAGTAGAATTATCTTCTGAGGTATGCTTTCATATTGCGACTTTTGGAATGTCCAGACCATAATTTTTTCATTTCATGCTGTTTCTAGGTCATATGCGGCAGTAAAAGCAAAGGTTAAAGCTAACAAGGATTTGGTGGGTAGCATTTTCACAGCATTCAGCAGTGAGTCCTTTTAAATACTAATTCAGATTCCTGACAGGTAATGGTGGTCAATCCAGCCTTCATGAGGCATGTTCACAACATATGGCTGGACAAAAAGGGCATGTATCCATCCACTGGCTTTATGTCTTTGGTTCTTGCACTGCACATGTGTGATGAGGTAAGTTCACTTTTAGTTTCCCTTAACTGTAAATTCTACAAAGTTGTCAGTTTCTGCTTAAGTATTAAAAACAGTCTTTCAGAATGATAAGGGTTACCCGATCTGTTCTGTTTTTCCTTGTTTCCATCAAAACTGGTACGGCCATTACAAAAAACATTTATCAAACTACTGGTAAGCTCAGATTAGGCTATACTTGTTTAAGATTGAATGTTTGGACATTCATGCCTTCTGTACATCAAAGGGATCTTTGCAATCATCATCATCATAAAAATACATTTTATTTATAGAGCAAAGTCACAAAGTTTTTTACATGACTGAACCAGAACATTTTTTTTTTAAAATAAAGTAAAGATGCAATAAAATCAAATAAAATGAAAATCAGCTGTGGTTAAAAAAAGAGAAGAGATTTTGCAATAGAGATTTAGAGAAAATCCATTTTCATTGTGTCCTGGGGTTATTATGTACTGCCCACCGTTCGGCAGGTGAGTCAGTCAGGATGAGCAGCAGCAGCCTTACAGTCCACCAGGTTTTAGTTTCTAGAGCTGCTTCTCACTCTAAAATGTCTGAGCCACAAGTAAACGATCACTAAATATTCTGCTGTTGACTGTAAGAATGAACGAAGGAATCTTCATGCACTCCCAACAACTAAGGAACTGACGATTCAGTGAATTACGCTTGTTTTTGTTGGCAATGTCACCAGAAGAAGTGGAGAGTACTTAGTGTTAGCACTGTGTGTAGCTAATGGGGCTGATGTTACTATTAGATATAATGATATGGTCTGTAGATACTGTAAAGCTGAGGGACATTCAGAGATGGTGGAAACTTGAAGACTGATTTAAAATCAATAAACAAGGACTGGGTGGGTTACTGTGTTGTCAAGTTGCCTGTTGTGTTTCGAGGCAACCAAAGACTACATGTTAACCAGTGGTCACTTCAGAGCTATGATCAAGCTGCTGTACTATGAAACTGGCAATACTTGCATGACAAAAGATCACTCGGAGAGAATGTTAGAAGCAAAAGAAAGTTCTGGTCTCACACACTCATTCATGTATGTCGACTGCCATGTTTTCAGCTATTTGCTCTGCTCCATATGCAATCAATCACAACTGACTCAATTGCATATGCAGAGAGAGTATTCTTCCTGAAGGGGACATGGGTGGTAGCATCTGAGTTGCATTTAAATCTACCTCAACAGATGTTGTAATAAGTTATGTATTCATGGAGATTCCAAGCCCCTTCAGTTGGTCAGTGAGCAATGATGGGCTGGACTTCAAAGAGTCAGACTCTTCTTCCTTCTGAGCAGTCCAATGCATTTTAAAATCCTTCTTTGTGCATGCATACCTATCGCAATATCATCCCTCATGGTCCATACCAAAAAAATCTCCGTGTCCCAACTCAATCCTGAAGAGCAAACTAAATCCAATTGTGTAAACAAGCCATAGTCCTCAATCTATGCGTTGTCTACACCACATTTCCAAATTCAAACTATTGTTATAATAATACAGGTTTCCCCAATATAACATGAAAGATCTGCCATTGTAACAATACAAGTGATCATGTTATAACATGGCATGTTTCACATTATAACAATATACGTTATCATGTAATTACGTGAAACTGTTTCTGTTGTAGCAATAAACTGCCCCGTTATAATGTGAAATAGTTCATATCATTATTGTTATTATGACAACAACAATCTCTTGTTATATATATATATAGGTATATATATATATATATACCTATATATATATACATAGAGAGAGAGAGAGAGAGACAGAGAGAGAGGAAGAGAGAGAGAGAGATAGATGATAGGTTGCTTGGTGGACAGTTTCATATGAATGCTGTGGCTCAGTCATGTGTCATTGTTGTGTGTGTTGTTTGATTTAAGAAGTGAAATGTTAAATATTCATAAAAATAAATGCTTCCTACATTATGCAGTTTTGTTTGTTATCACATGTTCATTTTTGTTTTCTTAGGTCCATGTGTTCGGTTTTGGTGCAGACAGTAAAGGAAACTGGAACCATTACTGGGAGGAGCACAGATTTAATAAGCTTGGAACTGGAGGGCATCCTGGACAACACGAGTATAACATTATCCAGAAGTTGGCCGAGCAACAAAAAATAGAGTTTTTTAAAGGGTGGTGATCATTTTTCATTTAAAGTTTTAGGGCCTAAAAAACGGTAACTGCATGTATAAAGACACAACTTATTCTACCGAGGCTACTCAAACTAACTCATTGACATCCTATCTAAAGAAATGCACCTTCTAAGCCGCTGTGCACAAATTTTCCATGTGCTTTTATTTTTTGTGTTGTTATTCTTCCTACAATAGGCACCAGTAGTTGATCCACCATGTTTTGCATTCAGATTCAATGCAAAGGTGTTGATGCCAATGTCACCAGACACAAGTTGTCAGTGTCGATCGGCTATTTGCCCTTTTATCACTGTTAAGCGCCGCTGAAAATTCACGTCATTTCCTAAGAGCAAATATATATTTGACTGATGCCTGTATTCATTTTTCTTAATTTGAAGGAGCTGCCCCGCTTTATAACAGGCAAATTTACAGTGCCTATAAAATGTATTCATTTGTATTTTACTGCCTTTGTTTTACCTTCTACCTTTACAAGCCTTACAGGGCCTGCTGCCAAGAAGCATTCCCACATCGTAATGCTGTTTGTGATGATGTGCAGTGTTTGGTGTCAGCCAAACATGACATCTAATCAGGTGACCAAGAGCACAGTTCTAGTCTAATCAGACCAAAGAATTTTCCTTCAGTTGACTCCAGAGTCTCTGACATGCCATCTGGTGAACTTTAGTCCAGGTTAAAAATGAGCTGCAATGCTAATTAAAGTAATGGTAATGGTGAACTGAATTATAGCAAAAGGTGAACTGTGTAATTATTAAAGACAAAGGCACTGTATGAACTTATGTGATATGGTCTTTGTGGAAATGGTCTGTGTACACAAGCAAAGCAGACAAACAAAAAAAGAAACAAAAGAAGGAATCCAACAAGCTCCATTGCAAGAGTTACTACAGAGAGCTTAACCTTCTGAAAATAGTGGTATGAAAGTAAACAACACTTTTGTTGTTGCCTTTTCTTTTGTTTTTGGTGCACTTTGATGGATGAACCTTATTTATTTTATTCTTCTGTATGCCTTGTTGGTGTATACATTTTTATGTAAAGCACATTGAATTTCCCTGTAACTTAACATGTCAATAAAATTGATTTCATTTTGCCTGAAATACACTAATAAGACAAACAGCAATAAAAATGCAAATGTTCAGTTCCATGGTTCTCTATTGCAGTCTGTGCACTCTTTATCAAAAGGTCAGATTGCTCAGATATACTATAGATTTTACTTAGAACGATCTGTTCAGTGGAAGTTCACACAGGTTTCATGCTGTAAGGTTCTTAATGGATCAGCCATTAACTTACTTGAATAACCAATAACCAGCAAGTGGAGAGAAAAGGGACAAGCAACTCAAACAGAATGTAGAAAGAAAAAATGCCTGTTTTTGTTTTCTTCTGCACACCATAGAAGGGCAGATATGTGCATTTTCCGGACTGTGAACATTATAAAATTTCACTCAGACACCCACATCTATGACTTTCTCTCTAATAGATGACAAAGGCTACAACTAGGCCTTTCTCAACGTCATCATACACTCACCTGCCACTTTATTAGGTACACCTGTTCAATTGCTTGTTAACATGATTAGCTAATCAGTCAAACACATGGCCGCAACTCAATGCATTTAGGCAAGTAGATGTGGTCAAAACAACAAGCTGAAGCTCAAACCGAGCATCAGAATGGGGAAGAAAGGGGATTTAAATGACTTTGAACATGGCATGGTTGTTGGTCTGAGTATTTCACAAACTGCTGATCTACTGGGATTTTCACCACAACCATCTCTAGGGTTTACAGAAGATGGTCCAAAGAAGAGAAAATACCCAGTGAGCAGCAGTTGTGTGGACGAAAATGCCTTGTTGACGTGAGAGGCCAGAGGAGAATGGGCAGACTGGTTCCAAATGATAGAAAGGCAACAGTAACTTAAATAACCACTGGTAACAGCTTAGGAATGCAGAATACCATCTCTGAACGCGCAACACATCCAACCTTGATGAAGATGGACTACAGCAGCAGAAGACCACTCCTGTTGGCTAAGAACAGGAAACAGCAAGTTTCCTGCTAAAGTTTGTATAGGCTCACCAAAACTGGACAATAGAAGATGGAAAAGCATTGCCTGGTCTGATGAGTCTCCATTTCAGCTGCCACATTCAGATGGTAGGTCAGAATGTGGAGTACACAACATGAAAGCATGGATCCATCCTGTCTTGTATCAACGGTTCAGGCTGCTGCTGGTGGTCTAATGGTGTGGGGGGTATTTTCTTGGCACACTTTGGGCCCCTTAGTACCGACTGAGCATGGTTTAAACGCCACAGCCTACCTGAGTGTTGCTGCTGACCATGTCCATCCCTTTATTACCCAGTATATAGTGGACCATCTTCTGATGCTACTTCCAGCAGGATAATGCTCCATGTCACAAAGCTCAGATCATCTCAAACTGGTTTCTTGAGCATGACAATGAGTTCACTGTACTCCAGTGGCCTCCACAGTCACCAGATCTCAATCCAGTAGAGCACTTTTGGAATATGGTGGAACAGGAGATTAGCATCACGGATGTGCAGCTGACAAATCTGCAGCAACTGCTTGATGCTATCATGTCAATATGGACCAGAACCTCTGAGGAATGTTTCCAACACCTTGTTGAAGGTATGCTACAAAGAATTAAGACAGTTCAGAAGACAAGGGGGTCCAACCTTTTACTAGTAAGGTGTACCTAATAAAGTGGCCGGTGAGTGTATATGGTGATACATGAAGGGTGCTCTTTTATTTCTTATTGTAATAATTGAAAGGTAAGATAGTGGGTATGTGCAGTTTAGTCACATTACACCTAAGGCAACCTTGGTCCTAATCCATGATTTAATTTAACTTCTTTGAATTCAGAACATCATATAAAAGCATCTCAGGCTAGAAAGTAGCTTTTAGAATAAATCTGCAGTGTAGGACAACCTCTGTGAGTGACACTGAGCACTATGAACTTGCCTGAATTGGTAGCAGCTGCTGTTGTAAATGCTACTGGGACATGACATTATTAAATACGCCCATTTTGATTAGCCAATAACTGACACAAGTCATATGAAAAATATTGTACATGAATACATGCATTCATTAACTTGAGCATATTGTGAATTGTCATTCTCACACTAAAAGGGACTTACAGGTGATACTGGACAAAATGGAATACCCATGAATGCCAGGACCCAAGGTTTCCAGCAGAACACTGGATTGTAATGAGATGATCTATGTTATGCATTTTACCTGTCAGTGGTTGTAATGTCGTGGCTGATCAGTGTGCATGACTGTTTTATGATCTGGGAGTGCTATAGCTAAGCTTTGGTTAGGTAATACTACAGAAACAGCTTGACTATGGTTGGGATAAGATAATAGTTTTGATATTTGTTAAAGCTTCACAATTCATCTTTATATGAACAGTGCAGTGAGACAGCTGACACTTTAAATATAGAATTAGGTGTTTTACGTGAATAGTGGTTACAGTAACTAACAGAAACTTAAAAAAATACAGTAATACTATCCAACACCTGTGAAAAATGTTTGCTGTGCTTCATTAAGCTTTCAGAACCTTTATCATGATGGTTACAAAAACAACAAAATGGTTATGGTTAATGAATGACCACGACCATTGTTAAAATAAAGCCATACTGACTGCCAGCAGGAAACAAACCGCGGTCTCTCATGATAAAGTTCAGTGCCACGACTCCCACAGCTGACTACAAGAGTTTACTGCATTGAAGATTTAACTCAAATTACAGAACTCAAAGAGCCAAGAATCAGGGAGGAAAGTAGTAGACTAGAGGGCCAAGGCCAGATAACAATGCAACAGGAGAACTGAACAAACAAAAGACATTACAGTTCACAAATGAGGTCAAAGAACGAACAGGACGGAATTAAAAATAAACTCAGATTGGAGATAACGGACTACGGGGCAGAAAACAGGAAGTGGCAATGCTAACAAATTAAGCAACTGCAAAGATACTGGGGCTAAGGCTAGGCTGGCTACTTAGCTGACAGGTCGAGGACTTGGTAGGAGCAATCAGAATCCATGAGGCGGTGACTGCCGTGTGGCAGACTGATTGGTGGAGGCGAAAACGGCAGTGGCAGGCAGATGATCCAGGTGGGGGATCTGGGAATGAAGGAAATGGCTGAGTCGCGTCTGAAGGGGCTGGAGTGTAGAAAATGTGAACAGCAGAGTGAAGAAGAACTGGAAGCAAAGCAGACACAACTAACTAAGGAGCTTAAACAATCTGGCAGGTAATGTCGAAGGGAGATGATTGGTGACCAGCAGTTCAGTGCATTGTTAACCCGTCCATCCACCCAGCCTCCTCCTCTGATTGACATAATGATTCGATAACAATGCCATTTGCTGAAACAACCTACTGTTTTTCTACTTGGACGCTAAGCCATGCTGCCCAGTACGGACGTAATTATTTTCAAGCAGTCGGATATTTCTCGTCTATGAGCTCTTGTAGGCTTTGTTGGCCTTTATTGAAGAACAGCTAAAGACAGACAACAAGGTGGGTAAAGCAGCAAAAGTCAACCAGTAGCGATGTGCAAACGTTTTAAGTCCTTCAGATGTTTCAATTCATCGTATGATACCATCAAGGAGATATTTGTTTGGTATCAATAATGAATTTTGCAGCATGACAACAGCCCCAAATGTGAGGCTTGACTCATGAAGTACTGTCATCGGCGGCATGAGAAGCAAGGTGTCCTGCAACGGCTGGTATGGCCCCACCATTGTTCATCAGCCTGGGATTTCATGAAGAGACAGGAGACACTGAAGCAGCTTACATTCACAAGAGAACCGTGGCAAGTTCTCCAAGATGTTAGGACCACCATACCTGCATGTGTACATAAAGCATCGGGTCCTTTTTAGAAGGCAAATGTGGTTACACCAAGTCATATCCCCATTATTAGAATATTGTATGTTGATTTCCCACTATAGTAAGCCAGCAAGGCCATACACCAGGCATTAATATTGGAGCTCCAGCAGACTGGGCTGCTTATGGAGCAAAAAACTATTTCTTTTAATCTGAAAACAGCGTCAGCCTTTGTTTTACTAGGGATTAATGATTGGAGGAATACCTGGACTTGATGAACATCTCAAGGGCAGCCTGTCTCTTCAAAGACTTTGATGAGGGCCTGGAGGACCACTGGCACAATGTCTGCAAACAGCGGATTACACTTTCCAAAGCTGATCGATTGTCAGAGCATAACTTCAGGGTGTCACGCTGCATCTAAATGCGTCAAGGCTTATTCTGAAAAATAATACATATATCTCAGTGGAAAAGTATTTGAAAAAAATGGGGTTATGCAACATTATGCAGCTGTCACATGTAAGACCCAGCCTCGTCTCTAATGTATTAAGCTATATTGTGATGCTAATTTATTTTTTTTCAAATAATCTCGCAAATGCCAAACCCCCAACTGTTACTGCTGGCAGGTCTCCCTCCCCTAATCAGTTGGTATCAGTGGTGATAGTCTTGTTGTCTCACTGGCCTGTTTCCATGGCAAAGTAATTGGATTTCTCAAACTGATTTAATCTCCGGTCAGGTGAGAGAGAACAGAAAGACATTCTAACACATTTCAATTGAGCTTTTGGAATGATTAATCTGACATGGACTTAAGAATGACATGATAGTAAATGTTTTCCTGTTACGGCGGGTGGCTGAGAACTCAGGTGCAGACACAGGAGCAGGTTCGAGACAAACAGGATTTTCCAAAATGATTTATTTAAACTATGACAAACTAAACCAACCAAGAGCAGAGAAAACAACTGATGAAGAAACAATGAGAGCACTAAACCTAATACAGAGAATTTGCAAACTATAGAACCTAAGAAATACTTAAACTATAAACCAAGGGGGGTAATCAAAAGAAAACTGATCAACACTAATCTAAAACTAACAAAAGGGACAAAGAAAACCGACTACAAACTGAAACCTATACAGAAAGTGGAAACTAAGCTGAGGGGGGAAACAGAATGGAGCTACATGACTGCATAAAGTGATAAGCTATACATTACAAACCAGAAGACCTAAACCAAACAAACAAAGCAGGATAAACTGATGCAAATAAACTAAAGCTAGATAAACCAAACAGGATACTCACTTAACTGGAAACTAAACTAGAGGGACAGGCGGGCTGAGGGGAAGCAGACAGGAGACAGGTAGAACCACAGGCAGAATGGAGGCTGGCTGGGGGGCAGGATCCGGGTGGTGGAGAAGTCACAAAGGCAGGGGGGTATAGAGGCAGGGGATCGTGGTAAAGCTGGCAGGTTGAAAGCAGAACAGGAACGGTTGAGAAACAGGGTCGGAATGTCTATGGTCTGGCGGAGGTGGGCTGAATGAACTGAGCTTTTATAGAGTGGATGATTGTGGAGTGCAGGTGAGCCAATTCTCACAGCTGCCTTCAATTGCAGCAATCGGGGAGAGAGCAGGCACGGCTGGGCAAACAGGAGTGAGGGAGAAAGTGAAGCAAAGCAGGAGCAGAGTGAGAGAGAGGGAGGAAAGAAGAAAGAAAAGAGAGAGAAAGGCAGGGCAAAGCAGGGATCATGACAGTACCCACCCCTCAATGTGCGCCTCCTGGCGCATAACAAAACCCGGACAGGGTGCCGGAGAACGTCCCCACAGAGGGGGGAAGTACATAACCCAAAAAACAAACAAACAAAACCAAGATGAGCCGGGTGGGTGGAGGGGGTCTGGAGGAGGTTCAGACAAAACAACTAAAAGTGTCCCAAACAGTCTGGGGTCAGCCCTGAGGCAGATCAAAAAAGGAACTACGAAGTCCAAACACAAGAATGCACAATCCTGGAGGCGGCCCTGATCAAGTAAAAGTTTCAAAGAAAAATCAAAGAGTCCAAGAAAAAAGGTGGTCAGAAAGGTGGCCAGGAAACGAAATCCAACAAAACAATATAAACCCAAAAACAAAAACAAAAAGACAGACCAAGGAGAAGTCCAGGTACTGGTCAAAAAACACGGACAGGCGGGGCCGGTCCGGGGGACGGGACGGCCCGGAGGCTGGACGGACAGGCGGGGCCGGTCCGGGGGACGGGACGGCCCGGAGGCTGGACGGACAGGCGGGGCCGGTCCGGGGGACGGCCCGGAGGCTGGACGGACGGGCGGGGCCGGTCCGGGGGACGGCCCGGAGGCTGCACGGACAGGCGGGGCCGGTCCGGGGGACGGCCCGGAGGCTGCACGGACAGGCGGGGCCGGTCCGGGGGACGGCCCGGAGGCTGCACGGACAGGCGGGGCCGGTCCGGGGGACGGCCCGGAGGCTGCACGGACAGGCGGGGCCGGTCCGGGGGACGGCCCGGAGGCTGGACGGACAGGCGGGGCCGGTCCGGGGGACGGCCCGGAGGCTGGACGGACAGGCGGGGCCGGTCCGGGCGGCCGGAGCTGGGCGGACAGGCGGGGCCGGTCCGGGGGGCGGCCCGGAGGCTGGACGGACAGGCGGGGCCGGTCCGGGGGGCGGCCCGGAGGCTGGACGGACAGGCGGGGCCGGTCCGGGGGGCGGCCCGGAGGCTGGACGGACAGGCGGAACCTCACAGGGCGTCGGGCTGGAGGACGCCGACGAAGGAGGCGGAATCTCACAGGGCGTCGGGCTGGAGGACGCCGACGAAGGAGGCGGAACCTCACAGGGCGTCGGGCTGGAGGACGCCGACGAAGGAGGCGGAACCTCACAGGGCGTCGGGCTGGAGGACGCCGACGAAGGAGGCGGAACCCCACAGGGCGTCGGGCTGGAGGACGCCGACGAAGGAGGCGGAACCCCTCGGGCGGTCGGGCAGGAGGCCGGCGACGAACTGGACGGAACCCCTCGGGCGGTCGGGCAGGAGGCCGGCGACGAACTGGACGGAACCCCTCGGGCGGTCGGGCAGGAGGCCGGCGACGAACTGGACGGAACCCCTCGGGCGGTCGGGCAGGAGGCCGGCGACGAACTGGACGGAACCCCTCGGGCGGTCGGGCAGGAGGCCGGCGACGAACTGGACGGAACCCCTCTGGCGGTCGGGCAGGAGGCCGGCGTCGGGCTGGACGGAGACCCTCGGGCGGTCGGGCAGGAGGCCGGCGTCGGGCTGGACGGAGACCCTCGGGCGGTCGGGCAGGAGGCCGAGAACCCTCAGGTGGTTGGCCTGGAGGTCGGCAACACAGGATACCCTCTAGCAGACGGACTGACGGACTGACGGACAGACGGACTGACGGACTGACTAGGAGGCGAGGACCCTCGGGAGGCCGGGCAGTAGACCGGCGGCACAGGAGACGAGGACCCTCGGGAGGCCGGGCAGTAGACCGGCGGCACAGGAGACGAGGACCCTCGGGAGGCCGGGCAGTAGACCGGCGGCACAGGAGACGAGGACCCTCGGGAGGCCGGGCAGTAGACCGGCGGCACAGGAGACGAGGACCCTTGGGAGGCCAGGCCGGGAACCGGCGAAGGCGGGACCCCTCGGGAGGCCGTACCGGGAACTGGCGAAGCGGGACCCCTCGGGAGCCCGTACCGGGAACCGGCGAAGGCGGGACCCCTCGGGAGGCCGGACCGGGAACCGGCGAAGGCGGGACCCCTCGGGAGGCCGGACCGGGAACCGGCGAAGGCGGGACCCCTCGGGAGGCCGGACCGGGAACCGGCGAAGGCGGGACCCCTCGGGAGACATGGGCGCCAAAGCAGTGGCAGCCACAGGCAAAGTCTCTGAGGGCAGAGTGGCAGCCACAGGCAAAGTCTCTGAGGGCAGAGTGGCAGCCACAGGCAAAGTCTCTGAGGGCAGAGTGGCAGCCACAGGCAAAGTCTCTGGGGCAGTCTCTTTGCCAGACAATTCATCTGCTGACTCTGGAACAGTCTTTTTGTCCAGGGAAAAGTCAGCAGAATGTGGCAGATTCCAATGAACACCACTAAGTGAGACTGCTTCGACGACCCGCTCGGGAACAGGAACAGGAACAGAGGAGACGGCGTCGACGGGCCCCTCTGGAACGGGATCAGGATCCGGTGAGGCGGCAGCATTGGGCCCCTCTGGAACG